>JADLZK010009612.1:0-235653 GCA_015847255.1 Hyparrhenia diplandra | reverse complement strand
GCAGTTACTGTGTACCAGTTTGCTTCTTCCCTAATATTGCAAAGGTTTTTATCGTCTCTTTTTGTTCAGTTTGTGCAAAACCAAACAAAGTTGCCAAACTGCAAACAAAGTTGGTCACACAGAAAGCGACTTTCATCTCAAAGATCTTCAGGTTTGGTCATCACAGTGATTTACTGTTTGGCTTCTCACGGACATCTCTGAACGTTTTTCAGCATGTTCAATCCGTCAAATTTGGCAATATACGGGAGAGGTCCCATGCAACCACCAAGACGAGACGTAAAATAATCCCCAGAGAACTGAGGTTGCATAGGGCCGTCAACAACATGACCGACCAAGTCACATCACTGTACTTCATCGAAGAGTCTGTTTCATACTGCCGGTGCAACTGCATCGTACTGTCGTCTCTCTCTTATTTCTCCTTCGAAATCTTATTAAGCCACTACCTACTACGCATATACAGTCTGGTAATACAAACAGTACATGATGCAGTAGTAGTCAAATTGATCATGCATGGATCGGGAAGCCAACAAAGGAAATACACACGTGGAAGATCAAAGGAGGAAAAATTTATAGTTAGATGGCATGAACATGAAGGCGAATCCATTAATAAATGGAGTTCAAGAGCAAGACTATTGGCAATGTGATGAACAAGTCATCCAGTAGTGTTTTAGTGGCATGCAAAGCCTGGTGGCCTGGTCTTGGTGATCAGAGGAACGCGTGCCCGGCCTCCGAATGGCACGCGCCTGTGATAGACCAGTCTAGAGGGAGACTGATGTAGAAGCCTTTGCGCGCTTGCCATACACCAACAACTGTCGATCGTGCGCTGTGCGTTGATTCGGGTGACGAACCCGTCCACGCCCTTTTTGCCGCAGCAGGCATGTCGCGTGCTTGCATGCAGCAGCCAAAAGCACTACCACGGCCCTCCGTAAAAAATGTAACTATGCAATTCAAGTAGGTCAATTTGACTAAAGTTTAACTAACTAAATTTATATTAATTAGTAACATTAATATTTATTTCTCAAACAAAATTTTATTATACAAAATATATTCCATCATTCTATTGATATTTATTTTATATTATAAGTGTCAATAATCTTTTTATATAAATTTGGTCAAAGTTAGAATTAGACATCTCGATGTTTTTTGCATGTTTTGGAACATAAGGAGTATGTACATTGCGTTGGAAAGATCTTGGAGAATGTTAAGATTTTTTGAGGGCTTATTAGATCTTGGGTCTGAATTCACAATTCATGTTAGTTTTTCTTCCTAGGGCAGTTTTATTAGACTGAAATTCTTATTAGATAAAAAAATAGACAATTAATCCCACCTAGTTTTTCTTAGTGAAACGGGGCCAAAAAACATACAACTACAAAAGTGTCACTCATTCTTCACAACTTTGGTACGCGAGATGGAGCAAAGCAAAACCGATGAAGATGGCGGGCTAGTAGTTGAAATTGGCGGTGATGGCTCTTATGGTGGCCACGAACTACCACAAGATTTATGGGTGGATGGCGCTACAGGGGATGATGATCACACTCGTGGGCCCTGGGTGGCTACACATGCATCTGGGCGGACGTAGCTACAGCTACATGACACCGAAGTCCATGGCTAGGGCTGATGGCCCTACACTTTCAATGGTGATAAGTAGGCACAACCCTATAGGATGGACAAATGGTGAGAGGCTGGTGGAAAAGGCATGAATGAGCTTAAGAGAAGAAAGGACATTTTTTTTGTTCTTGTTAGAAACGTTGATTGTGTGAATAAGAACTTACAATTACCATTAGTGTAACCCACTTTTGCTGTTCAGGTCACCCCATGCATAAACACTCTAGATGCCCTTAGATAGAGAGAGAGAAATAATGTTGCTAGATTTTAATGAAGAGACACTAGCACTACTTTTAACGCAAGTTGGTGTACCATGTGCTCGAATGCCTTTTAGTCGCTAGAGAGAGAGACATGCAACGCCAGGAGAGAGGTGCCTAATGCCTAGTGAGATCAAAGGCACAATGGCAAAAGGGCGTGGCTCCACAACCACCAACATGTGGAGAGGAGGCCCAAGCACACAGGACGATGGTGATGCAGAGAGGAAGAGAACGATAACTCTATGAGCAAGGGCCATGGAACCTATTGCAAAGTCTACGGGATGGGGGGGGCCCAAACCTACAGAGAATGTACCATGGTGAGGTGGGCCCCAAGCAAATGACGGACCTAGAATTCTTTTAGAACAATATATCAACACAACAGAAATTCAATTTACTGATTGTTTAATAAAACCCAGAGCAGAGCAGCTTTAGCGGTCGCAGGTTGGGGGCTTTGGCGCCAAAACCCAGGGCGGGAAAAGAGGGAGGGGCCATGGCAGCGCTGATGGCCGGGAGGGAATGGTTGGACGGGCTTAAATCCGGGCGAGAATTAGTGCAACAATCGGTGACCAGTGCCAGCGATTCGTTATTTGGGGGGAAGAAATCCACAGTGTAGGATTGCGAAAAGGCATGGGCTTGGGCTGTTTGGGCCAAATAAACTTTCTGGGGCATGAACAAAGTGAAGAGACTTGTTTCGCCCCTCCATGCAGCATGTCTATCGATCATACGTGAAGAGGGACTTGGTCCGAGGGTCTGGAGCGATAGACACCCCCGCTTAAGGTGGATCCGCCAGTGCCTCCAAGGGAATGGTCGGTGATAACCGGGCGAAAATCGGTGCGGCGGGTCGCCAGAGCTCGGTTGTTGGTGTTTTGAGGAGATGACATTGAGGAGGTTTACAACATGTCTATAGATAAGTGAATTCTTATAGATAGTTGCCCGTTGTCAGCTACTCCCGGCGTTGTATAGCACTGGTTGCATCCTCTGCTGTCATACAATATCCAAGCAAGTGAAATTTTTCTACTAAAAATATTTTGTCGCTATATATATAGTCTTATTTCTTTTTTTTTTGTCATGCACATAAGACCACACCTGAGTCAGCTGCAATATCACCGGCCATTGAGGATGCTGTTTTTATTATGTCGTTGAGGGTGCCTTGAGAATCTAGATGAGCTTGGGCAAAAGCCAGAGATATTCATGTGAGCTTTAGATTTGTATATTGAATACCGTGGTAGCTTTTAAATTAAGAATGGAACTTAGCTGCCCTGCGTCCCAACTCCCCAAGTCCCAAGCATAGTCGGCCTGCTCGTCAAACAATCGTGGCAAAAAGAACACACATGCTCAATCTCCAGATAAAAATAATAACAATGCCATTGCCGGAAGCGTACGAAAAGGATAGCGGGTGAGAACGAAAGGAAGCTACCGAAGCACAAGAGCTGAGTTGACCCAGCGGAACACGGTGGTCTACAGTCCTGAACCTTGCCCAGCTTTCAACTAATCCCCTCTTCCCTTTGTCCGAATTTCCTTGTGACCTTGTTGGCCAGCCTCTGCCTCAACAACTCGGCAACTCGGCTGCGGAAGACCGGGCCACGACTTCCCCACTAAAAACGTGGTAAAAAGGCGTGTGCTCCTGCACTCCGGCACGGGGCAGGTGTACATGATCGACTATGCGACCAACAATTGTTCCAACTCACCATGGCGTGATTTAAAATAAAAGTTACCGAGATTTTGTGGGAACTTAGTTATTGGTCTTTTTCGTTTGGACCTATGTGGTACACACCATGGCAAACGAAGAAACTTGTTTAGTTAGTGCAATCGATCTGTCTCACCTCGATGATTCTAGCAGTATTAATTATTTTGTACACGCAAGCAATTATTGCTGAAACGTACCTACTTCATGGACTAACTGGCAGGGCATGCCACACCCCCTAACATCACATTAAATTCAAAATATATAATTTTAATTTTATTAAGAAAAATTTAATGGAAGCCTTTGTCATATTTTTTTATGACTTCTAAAACAAAATCACGTGAAATTATTATTTTATCTTTTTTTGGTTTCTTTTCACCAAAACATGCCATAAATCAGTGTGCAAATAATATACAATCAGTCTGTATGGATAATTTCTAGTGTATGGATTAAATCAAGCACGCAAATCCAAATCTTAATATACAATGAAACGGTAGACTGATTCCGTCTGAAAATGTTTACCCGCATGCGTGATGTCCTATGCATGAGTACAGTTTACAGTCTGAGCCGTATTATCTCCTCCAATCCCTTGCCTTGAACGTTCAACGACACGAAATGTGTCGCCTCGATTATTCATTCAGCACCTAATAAGAGAAGACCGTGTCATACATCATGTCATATAAACACGCAGAGATATCATAATAAGGTATGGGAGGAAACGAAATCCCCAGATGAGACTGCGAAATGATCGACCACGTCAACCTCGAACCTTCCACGCACACGCTAGCGGCCAGCGGCTCTCCGGCTCCCCAACAACCGCGCGAGCGCGACGACCTCCTCCTCTCCTCCCCCGTGCTGCCATTACATATAGCCCAGCTGCACTTTCAATCCCTCGATCACCAGCTGCAGCTCCGACCAAAGCCTGCCTTCGTCTATCGGGTCACCAAAGCTGATTACGAGGCGACGCGCGCCGGCCGGCCAGGTGTTCAACCTCGCCCACCAGAAACCACTAGCCATGGCGCGGCTCCTCCTCCTCCCCGGGGCCGCCATGGTGCTCTTTGGCCTCTGCGGCCACGGCGCAGGACTGCCTGTCCGCGACCTTCAGCGGCGGGCGGACCTTCTTGAAGTGCAACAGCATGCAGACGCTCAGCGCCAGCCTGCACTGGACGTACCACCCGGAGAACGGCACCGCCGATATCGCGTTCCGCGCGCCGTCGGCCACCAGCGGCTGGGTCGGCTGGGGCATCAACCCCACCAGCGGCGCCAGCATGGTCGGCAGCAGCGTCATCGTCGCCTCGCAGGACGGCAGCGGCGCGGTGTTCATCACCATGAGCGACCTGGAGTCCACAACAATCTCCAGCGTCACCAACAGCACCCTCAAGTTCAATGTGCCCGTCGGCCCCGCCGCCGAGTACTCCAACGGCGTCTACACCATCTACGCCACCGTTCAGCTTCCAGGAACAAATCGCAGCAGTACACGGTGTGGCAGGCCGGCCCGACCAGCAACGGTGCCATCACCCAGCACTCGTTGGCGCCAGCCAACGTGGCCAGCTACCAGACGCTGGACTTCCTCTCGGGCTCCAGCACCGCCGGCTCAAACTCCAAGCTTCACCGGCGTAACGTGAGTTCCTCCTCCTTCCTCATACCCTCCTGCTTTAGCTTGTTTTCGTTTTCATTTCTTAGGCTTGAAACAAAGATTGTCTTCCCCTGACCAATTCTTCAGACGGTAGGTAAGTTTGGATAGGTGTAGTGATCAAGTAGAGGACGGCGACGTTGTGTTGTGTGCATTAAGAGTCAGCTGGGTTGGAGGATGACTGGAATTAAGGCATTAAGCTACTTGATTGATCAGTTTAATTTAGACGTGACATGACATATATAAAATCTGCCATATGTATGGTTTATTAAAACTCGATTTGCCTGTTTCACCAACCGGATAGACCGTGTCATATATAAGACCCTGGAAAAAGATGTTCAGACTCCCAATCCCAGAAGCAACATCTTTCTAGGGGAGATGAATGCTTAAATTGTCAGTACTATATATATGTATAGTTTCAGATTGCCGCCGAGAGTTGTTGAACAAACCTTCTGCTAGTAGCCACCTCAAAAGTGGATGGATGCCAAATACAATTGCTGAATTTCCTGTTCTTTTTTTTTTCCCTGATGATGCATGCAAGTGTAACACAGAGAATTCAATATTTGGCAACATCTTTCTAACCTTGATGATGCTACAACAAACAGATCCACAGAGAATTCAATATTTGGCAACATCTTTCTAACCTTGATGATGCTACAACAAACAGATCCACGGAATGCTGAACGCGATTGCCTGGGGCGTCCTGATCCCGATCGGCGCCATCATCGCCCGTTACCTGCGCGTGTTCGAGTCCGCGGACCCGGCATGGTTCTACCTCCACATCGCCTGCCAGTGCTCGGGCTACATCCTCGGCGTGGCCGGCTGGGGCCTGGGGCTGAAGCTGGGCAGCGAGTCCAAGGGCATCACCTACCATCCCCACCGCAACATCGGCATCGCCATCTTCACCCTGGCCACCCTGCAGGTGTTCGCGCTGCTGGTCAGGCCCGACAAGAAGAACAAGTACAGGCTCTACTGGAACATCTACCACCACTCCGTCGGCTACGCCGTCATCGTGCTCAGCGCCATCAACATCTTCAAGGGGCTCGACATCCTCCAGCCGGTGAGCGGATACAAGACCGCCTACATTGTCATCCTGGCCACGCTCGGCGGCATCGCGCTCTGCCTTGAGGCCATCACCTGGCCCATCGCCATCCGGAAGCGCAGGCGGAACGCCGCCGACAAGGCGGCCAACGGCAATGGCAACGGCTGGCAGCAGGGTGCGTAGGGAGTATGTACCAGATCGCCGGAGGTGTGCTTAGTTTTGATGCGAGGCAGGAATGTGACATCTGATGGCGTTGTTGAGAGAGATTTGTTGATGATAGTGTTATTACTACTGTACCTCTGTAGTCCTTGTACTCGTAGAAGAGTAGCTCCTTTTTCTTCTGTTTTATTTTTTTATTTTATTTTATTAGGGTTGTATAATGGCATTTTGTACACATTTTTCCTTATTATTATTGATGTACGATTACTTTGATTAGTGTATGGTTTCGATCAGATGACGGCTTGCTTATTGCTCAAGCTAAATCGACAGATTGTTGAGTCTTCTGGATGCATTTCGTTCTGTCGCTGCGGCAAAATTAAAATGACACCGATCAGTCGCTTTCGCCAACTTCTCCGTTGGAGATTTATTTGATTTGGTCAGATGCTCACCAGAACATGTGAAAACAACAGCTGGGGGCAGTTTTCTAGACGGATACCATCACGCAACGAAAAATTATGCCATGTCTTGTTTGTCCTTTGGACTTGACCGCATCGTAGCATACACAGAGCCGATGGAGAAAAACAGTGCTTAGTGATGTAACTGATGCAATTAGACAAATTTTTCCTAACATCAATTGACGAATTTAATTTGAAGGTGAGATTTTATCAAGTTATATGTGTCTCTGTACACGCATATGTCGAAATCATAAGTAGGATTGCATTGAGAGATATACGAACCAGAAAATCAGGGGCAGGAAAAGGACGGAAATCTTGTACTACTGTTGTACACACGGCAGTTCACATGCATAGTCGATCTGACTACCCGGAGATGTTGCTGAGTTACTATATATATGATTTGTTCCATGACTATTGACCATTCCTTGTGTCCTTATGGTCTTGGGACAGGACGAGATGCAATGCTTGACACGCCAACGAAGGATCAATCTGCCCATGCATTTCGTCCAAGGTCAAGAAGGCGTATGCAAGCATGATGCTGTAACGACGTTCGATGGGCAATTCAGTCTGTCCCACTAGGCCACAAACAATACCCGGAGCACGGACTGGACAAGGCCCAGTTGTGCTACACAAATTGGGCTCAAAAGTGTGCAACCCGCGCAGCGGTTACGCGGGCCTAAAGCCTAAGTCTCGGATATGGGCCTGTAGGCCTAGCGCCACCGGGTAACCGCTAGTTCTGGACATGTACATGGGCCACTAGGAGACTCAATAAGTCCAACCCGCTATATTTTTGGTGTCAAATTATGTTTGATAGCATGGGCATCTGCCCACACCCCACAGGGTTAAGTGCGTGCGATGGTAACATTTTTTTTAAAAACACAGAGTCGACCATCTCACATTTTTTGCTCAAAAAAAAAAAAGAAATCGACCATCTTAGTGGCCAATGGCCATGGCGGAGCATAGAGGCCGACGTGGGGGCCTTCTAGCCTTTACACCGCCGCTGCCGCAAGGAGCCACGACTGCAAGAAATGTGCGGCATTTGGGTGGCGACTGGCGGGATAAGTCGAACACAACCCCCCACCAAAAAAAAAAAAAAAAAAGCTATTGTATGCGTATTGCATTAAGGGAAACCAATGCGAGCTATGCCAGGAGCACGAGCAGGACCCCCCGCCATGCCAACGTAGAGCCTCGTGCGCATCATCCAAGCTTCTTGATCGCCGCTGCAGTCGCACACCCCACAGCACATGCTCACCGGCTGCGCTGCCACACCGGCTCTCGAGTCTCCAAGTGAGCCACGGCCCCGGCCCGCGTGTGAAGCTAGGGGAGTCCTAGCTAGCTCCACCTCGTGACCTCGTCGACCACCGAGCAGTGAACAAAACCACCAACAGGAGGACCAGTTGCTGCTAGCCTGCTACACATCATGGGATAGAAGATGGTTTTATGTTTCAGGTAACCCATCATGCATAGCGTCTTTGAGTCTTTCAAGTTCACTCTTTGAATCCTCGTTAAGACAATCATTTGAGTAAAAATCGATCTCTATTTCTTTGTGCAGACTCTATAGAAATCCACAGTAGAGGATGATAAAATTTAAAGATATAATTAAAAAAACATTGAAGGGCATTTTTCACCATATAATTCCTATCCATACAGTTAGAAACGGGTTCACCCAAAGATACAGCCCATTTGCTTGGCTAATGTGCGACAAGACACTTAGGCTTGTGAGCGCGCCTTGTTTTTCGATAACAAGCCTAAGTTTTCGACTATAAAAAGAAAGATGTTTGTACACCAAAGAAATTGACTTAGGTATAAGACAAACAAGGTAGAAGGCAAATGATAATGAAGTAGCTAGTAATTCACAAAGAATCAATAGGAAAACAGATGTAATATGGAAATGGTAATCAATCTCTAAAATTTATGCAAAATGTATGTTCAACACGTCCTTCATGTTTGAACATAATTAAGATCTCTAGCAGTAGATCTATGATTGACTTGTATTTAGGATAAATGACAAGGAGATCAACTATAACATGAACCAAAAGACACAGACAGATAGGAGAGTGGGAACACTTATTAAGTTTGTACGCAAAGAGGGAACATAGAGTACATCTTTGAGCCTAAGTACAGAACCATTATTTAATTCTAAAGAAAGATCTCTAACGGCTTTAACTTCAGCTTGCACTCCATTTGCAATTTTAATGGTTCTTTTCTCCTTTTTGCAGGGTTCTCCTCATATGGTATCCCTGTAAAGAATTTGCAACATGAATAGTTGCATCTGAATCAATCCACCAAGTAGGTTTCACATAACTTAAATATAGAGATTCATCTACAAATGTAATAAAAATCCTCACCTCTTTTGAGCAGGCTTTTCAAGTAGCCAGGACAATCTTTTGATAGTGTCCCCTTCTTCGGCAATATTTGCACTGATCTATGTCAACCTCAATGTACTTGAACTTTGGATTCCCGTATGGTTTGGCAAACTTGTTAAATTTTTTCTTTCTATTGCCCTTCACAAAGTGAGCAGCGTCACCATGCGAGGACTTGAGCCTCTCCTCCTCTTGAACACACATTGCAATGAGCTTTCCTAAATCCCATTCATCGGGATGCATGTTGTAGTTCACAACAAAGGTTTCATATTCTTTAGGCAAGGAAGCAAAAAATCAAATGGATCAGGAACTCATCGTTGAGCCCCAAATCCATTGGCTTTAGCTTAGCTGCCGTAGTGCTCATCTTCAATATGTGCTCTCTTATGCCACCGCCAGAGTATTTCTCATTGACTAGTTTCTTAATCAGAGTGCTTGCTGTGGTCATTGAAAACCCAGTAAACAAATTCTTTACTTTTTCCAAATACTCTGTGGCAGTGTCACAATCAGGGATTGATCCCCTTAACGAATCTTCTATGGTGGCCTTAGCCACCAACAAGCACTTGCGGTTTGAGATAACCCATTGTCTCTTTCGAGATCATACTTCATTCTTACTTCTGCATGATTACGTTGCCGAGCAGTGAAATCAGAATCAGTTTCACTTTCTTCCTTCACCGGGTCCAATGGCTCAACAGGACACGGGGAGGTAAGTGCTAAGTCAATCTCATACAGTGCAAGTTGGAGGTCATACTGCTCTCGCCATTCCAAATAGTTGCTCCCATTAAGGAGCGGGATATTCCAGATATTCATCATGGGGTGCCTTTTTTGAAAACAACATTAGAGAAAAAGTAAGAAACATTTTACATAATAATTGCATGCTTTAATTTAATGTTGGTCAAAATTAAAACACACAATATTCTATTCTACAATACTAATTTCACATCACCAATGGGTAGGAATAGAAACAATGCATAAATTCTTATGGATAAAACAACGTTGCTCACAAAATAACAATATCATAATTAACTAAAAGTTTATCTCTCATTGGTTAGAATTTAAATAAAAGATAATAAACATCACCATTCGCATCGAAAACATGGATAAATAGTCTCATAGAATATTCAGAAGCATTTATCTATACTCATCTGCATTTATTTGTACTAATCTCTGAAAATTTTATCCCATTGGTTAAAAAATCTACTAGAGATTTTAAACATGAAAACTTAACAAATTGATATAAAAGCTTACAAAAATCATAACACAAAAAGGAAAACTTTATTGTGCTTATGGCATGAGGGAAACATGGTGGCCTAACTCGCCCAAGACGCTTTGATCGCTTCAGCCCAGCGCACGATAACCAACTCGGCAGCTCAAACCGTCTGCACGTGATTACCTCCCCTGAACCCAAGCCTTAACCTGGGCTAGGCCGACAAACAACTAGCCCCCATGCCAAAAGCGACCGACACGGCTACCGCCACCGCCCAATGGAGGTCATCATCTCGCCAAACAAAACTTGATCTAGCCATTTCCTGAACCTTAAGTGTATTTTTTCTCTCTCTCCTTCCTCTCTTTGACACCTACAAGAGAGAAATCGCGACCGCTTATGGTGGCTAGAGGGAGGACGATGGCACCGCCCGCGAGGCCCTCGGCCCTTGTGCCCGACGTGTGGTAGCACCATGTGGTGGCTCAGGCAACTTCCCATGTGAGGCCATATATATGGGGGCGGTGGATCTTTTCTTCCTCCTGCACGATGGCGATTGTGACTGAGTACCCTAGTAGGTATACTACCGCACAACGTTGTCCTCTATTCTTTCAATGATTAGGGTTTGGAGAAAACAAATCCAATTTGGCCATCCCCTTCTATGGTCTTCCATTTCTTACCCCATACCCGGATCTACACGCTAGTTAGACATATCATGATACCATTGTTTTAATATAAGGATCTCTAGAAGTAGATCTAGAGGGTGATTGACATGTATTTAGGATAAAATGACATGGAGATCATCATCGGAACATGAACACACACGAGAGAGAGAGAGAGAGAGAGAGAGAGAGAGAGAGAGAGAGAGAGAGAGGGAAGGGGAAGGCATCAATTTGTTAGTTGATATCGACCATCCATGGTCTTGGCGGAAAAGTCTGATCGATGTCGCCATGGTGCGAGTCGGTCAAGCAGCTTGAGGCAAGTGAAGTCCCCGTTACGGTGTGTACGCCGTGGTGTCACGATCGGTGAAGTGAAGATGGCGATGGCAGGGGAGTACCCCATCGCTAGAGTTTGTAGGTGGGGAAACTGTAGTCGCGTTGACCTCGCACTTGAGCTGCCACCCCCACCTCTTAATATAGCAGCGACGATTTGCCCACTAACCATTTAGGGTTGATGCCTCCCATCATGGCGCGACGATCAAGGCTGAATAATGGAGAGATCTACCTAACACTTCACTCATAAATAAAGGACCTAGCACCAACAATTGATATTTTACAAAGTGCACTTAGAGCAACTCCAAATGATGTGCTATCCTTGATAGGTAGGCCATATATGGCTTTTTAGAGAAAAAAAAACTCCAACAAACATGCTATATGGTTTTGTAAAATAGCGCACACATGCTATCCTCGAAATCTCGGTGAACATATATAGCCAACCATAGACATTTGCTATATGGTTTTATAAAATAGCAAATCTGTTGCAGGTGTCTCTTTTTTTGACAAGGTTTTTATTTTTACAAAAATGGCTAAACAATAAAATTTGGCTATTATGTTTAGCCAAGCTGTTGGAGTTGATCTTAGTGCGTTTTCATTAATAAGACAAATTACAATCTCTTAACTTAACAGCATATTGATATAATAACTGCAAGCAAGTAGCCGAATAAATTGGAACAACAATTTTACAGTTAGCAGAATAGCAGACTATCGACCGAAATATGAATCGCTGATGTCTACTATAGTACATTGGCTCAGGGCAGTCTATTCTATATCAAATCCATTTGGGAACTTCATCATCGCTTTCACGTGATCTCAACTCCAGCATGAAGTCAGCCCACATCACTGTAGGGTACCGAACATAGAGTTCAATCCTCAAGTACAGCACACATGACAAATGGCTACATGACCAAATATAGACCTACGTACGCAAGGTGAAAAGAGGTGCCTAGCTAGCACTGAGTCTTGTGACAGAAAACTTGCAAATTTGCATATTACCAACGGAAACCCGGCCAATGTATTTAATTACATGTAATCAATCAAATCCTACGTAAAAGCATGTATATATAGAGCTGGAAAGCCGCACATCAGAGTAAGTATCAGACAAAAGGGAATGCCGCACATCAAGAGATCTGGAGGAGGCAACCACACATGTACCTGACGCAACGGAGAGGATCGGAAAGCGGATCGGGACGGGGAGTCAGGGGATGCTCTGCAATTGCGCTGCGGTGAACCCGGAGACCGGAGACTGATCGGCGGCGCCGCGGCAGAGGTGAGGACGGCGTAGCGCAGGAGATAGAGAATTAACGAGGGTTTGCGGGCGTCTGCGAGGGCGGCTTTAAGTTTGCATCAGGGCCAGGGCTGCTTGCGGTGCGGATCGGACGAAGCCACCGGAATGGAACTGGTTATCCGCGGCACAAGGACCAGTTAAAATTGGGCTGACCTTGCTGGCGGCAGCACCGGAGGAGGCGTGCGGGCCGGGCCTGCTAGTGGCGGCACCAAACGGGCTGTGCATGAGCTACAAAGCTGGGCCGAGATGGGAGAAGTCATTCCTCAACAAGAAAAAGAAAGGGTGGGTGGGTGTGAAGTCATGATGGCATCCATCATGACAACGTCATCGAGGGGGATGAGGTGACGACATGAGGGGCAACACACTGACTCACTGAGAGTAACGTGTCGTCTGGTGCGTCTAAACTACTAACCATGCCTGAACCCATGATTACGATGACGAAGGTTAAAAATGGAACAGGTCAAAAGTTCAGCTAACTCCCCTGAAGGGTTACCTTGAAGACAGCAGACGCACGCACGTTCAAAATTCAAGTCCATCGTCGACGAGAGAAACTTCAGACGGTTTTCGTTCACTCCGAACAAGAACTGCCGCATGCCACTCTCGTTTGTTCTACATAGCAACACGCAGTGGATCGTATCGTCGTGGTCCATTTCGGCAGGTCCGATCGGGATGGTGCTGCTGCTTCCTACCTGCGTGTGCTCGTACGTACGTGTTGGTCTCACTCACTGAATTAATTGAGAGAAATTCGGGGTCGGGTCGTAGGACTAGCTAGGAGGATCGTACGTACGTGCCGTGGTCAAAGCTAAGCTGCTCTTTTCATTCTGGATTCATTCGGCCCACTACACGATAGATCTAGCAAGGTCACCCGACAAGATCGATTACACATTCATTCACGCGTAGCGACCGATTTCACGCACGCATGTGTTCTAAGGATTGTTCGTGCAAAATGCAGTGCCTGGATCGGAGAGGAGACCCGGCCGGGCGGTCGATCGATGGATGATGGATCGAGAAATCTAAAAGGGACTGCCTGAAATTCCGAGGGAAACGCAAATGCAAGGCGCATCGTCTTGCATAGAAACTCGACACGGCACCGATCCTGGCTTGTGTAGTCAAGCAGATATCCCGCCAGCTAGGGCCAGTGGCGTCCCGCCGCCGTCCGCTGGTGTCGTCGACGTCCGAGCACCAGCAGGCAGCAGATGCCGCCGAATAGGATGGTGTCCGAGCATGTAGTAGCGTCCTGTGTAACTGAACGGACGACGACGGACGCAGATTATCGCCGCGCGCGATCGAGATCCTCTCCGCCGAACTTTTGCTTCTCTTCGATCACCCTCGATGATACGTATATATCACACAGAGTACCTCGTTATCCGCCTCGATCTGTTGCACTCGATGCTGTCTGTATGTAGCTGTAGCTAGCACAGTTACCTTTAAGATCTATGGAATCTAGAATGTGTTCCGTAGCTAGAGCTGCCATCTCTACCTTTTCCAACTTTAGTCTCGGTGTAAAAAGTTGGGTAATTGCATATTTGCATTGCAATTGGTAATAAAAAAGAAATGGTGAGTGTTTTTAGAATTACACCCGTACAGACGCACACAAATTTTACACACACCCACTCCTATGACCACATGTACGTAAATCCAAGTATGAGCACCTCCGAAAAGACTAAGATGGTACAGAATTTGAGATTTATGAAATCATCCGCGAGCGTCTGGCTGTCGTATATAATCGACATTAAATCCTAAAATAAATCTATAAAAAAAAAAGCATACGAGAATAGAATCGCACATCTGACATCTCGGCTTAGCTGTATTCTTGCTCATTGAAAATATACATGTGGACGAGACACGAGATACCTAGCGGTGATCGAACACCACAAACAGGAAGCAAGCAGCTCGTACTACTTTTAAGAGTAAAATCCACTTTGGTAGGTCTTTGAATTTGGTTTTGGCATGCGAGGTCCTTCATTTGATAGGTCCATAAGTACCATTAGAAAAACTTTGAATTTGGGTAAAGGTCCCCGGTAATCCTGTCACAAGTTCTTATCTGGAGTCCAAAACTGGGTTTGATAGCGTTTTTGCTACAGTAAGTGGTTTTTGTCTTTTTTTTTTTTCTTTTTTCAATTTAGATTGAATCTTTGAAAAATCATAGTAAATTATAGAAAAAATCATAAAATGAAAAATCTAATTCTTTTGGACTTTTCATTGAGTAGATCTACAAGTGAACATATAATATAGTATACTTTAGTGCAAAATTTTACATGAGTAGATCTACAAGTGAATATATAATATGGTATAGTTTAGTATAAAATTTTTGCTTTCTGAAGCTTTTATTTTTTTTTTTCTTTATTATTTATTTGGCTGAATCTTTAAAAAAAATAGTAAAAAAAAAAATTATAAAATTGAAATCTAATTTTGTTTTGACTCCACATCGCATGTCTACATAGTGAGTATATAATATGATATAACAGTCCAATAAAATAATTAGAAGTGCAACTACGAATTATTTCAATTAATTAAGAAAAGCATAGATCTAAAAGCTACAACAAAAATTTTTGTACTAAAGTATACTATATTATATGTTCGTTTTTAAGATCTACTCACGTGAAGTCCAAAAAAATTAGATTTTTTATTTTTATGATTTTTTCTATAATTTACTTTTGATTTTTCAAAGATTCAATCTAAAATTGAAAAAAAAAAAGAAAAAACCACTTACTATAGCAAAGCCGCCTACCAAACCCGGTTTTTGGACCGATGCACCCTCGTAAAAGTTCGGGGGACCTTGTTTACTGGTTCCAAGCATACGTGATCTGCTGATGAGCACCGTGAACAAGTTGAGGACATATAGTGGATTTTACTCTACCTTTAATTTGCCGAATCGACATATTCCATCAGAAAAACACACCTGCGTGCACTTTCGTTTCCACAGAATCGACATATATTCGCATCATCGTTTTGACCACGGATGGGGACAATGCTAGCAGCACAACAGACGCACTACGGTTGCCAAGAGCTGAACATGCATGCATCATGCATCTCTGAATGATGCTTCACATATCTTGGACCACCACTCCATTTGCTGCCACACGCGTGTTATGCAGTTATATAGTTTTTGCAGCCAATTGCCAGGAAACTAGTGTTGTACGGAGCATGGATATTCATACAAATTTCCTAGAACATGCATGCGTCCAGATATATATATTTCTTTTTTTTTTTTTTTTTTGCGAAAATCATACCTAACCCATAAAATCTATGGCCATACAGTTGCGTTCGTTGGCTCTTTCCGCTTTTTCTTTCCCCTCTTTACAATTTACCATTTTTTTTTTTTTACACAGTATAACGTGGGGACGCGACAGCGTACGCGTGCACACCTCACCCCTATGAACACACACACTAATCCTACCCCCCATGAGCACCTTTTGAAGGACCGGGCGGCAGATCTTCAACTTTACACGATCAGACACTCACCCCAATGAACACACGCGCCACTAACCCCTACCCCTATGAGCACCTTTTGAAGGGGCAAGTCGGCAGATCTTGAAGTTAAAGTCACCACAGACACTGGCCGGTCGGCGGAACGTCGCTACCACTTAAGCCTTGCTAAAGATAACATTTTCTTACCCCTCAATTAATTTCTAATCTATTGAAATTCGATTATTCTAGTCCTCAGGATTAAAGTGTGGCTCAGTTTTCTTATACAAAAATATGCCAAGCACTGAATCAAATATTTCTATTTATACCATTATAACAACTTGATTGAGCATTTTAACATGAAGAACACCATTGTTGGACATAGTCACATAGGGCTTAAACGTATGAACCAGGATAAATCCTTCGTGTCTTGAGTGCTTAATTAAGCCACCGAGATCACTCCCTCGACCAATGATCAAAATTGAATCTCTAATCATTGCTGTGAATTGAACCCACTGCACCCATATCCTAAGGTTAGTTTTGGTGTCCACGATGATACCCAGGGGTTGTGTACTCATTGATACCCAGGCCTTCAGGAATGTTACAATCCCTGATGATGTCTTGACTAGAACCGAGTGCCTTATTAGCCTCTTTCCTTTGATTAATTCTTCCAAGTTCCACTGAGCGCTCTTCCTTCTTGATTCTAGGGGAGATCATGAAGGACTCATCACAATCCTGATGATGGCAGTTTCAAAGAGGTAAATGGAAGTGGAGGAACGGGAGCAGTGATTAGGGACTCTTATGACACGTTTATAGTAGGTTCATGTAACTACATGGAACATGTAGCAGATGCTCCAACATCCAACATCAAAAGGAATTGGATGCAACAACTTTATTATACATTATGATTGCTATGAAGTGGTAGAAAGTACGAAGCAAGGTTACTCAGCTCAAGTTGGAGCACTGATATATGACAGCTCAAGTTGGAGCACCGATATATGAGTTTGAGTCAATTTCCATTGAGCAATGCGATCGAGAAGCTAATTGTGTGGCGCATGAAATTGCAAAAGTAGCTTTATCTCTTAAAAGATGGTTGTAATTGGGTCGATGAACCCCCTGTTTTCCTTTTAGAAACTCTTGTAAGAGATGTAACCATCTATAAGATACACACTACGTGCACGCTAACATCGAAACCGACCTCCTGAGTATTTCAACAGACAGCACCATACCTGGCCGTGGGCCCTCCGACGTGCAGCATACATCTCACGCCATGCATATGCACGCACCACCGTGCATGGACCGCTCACGCACAAAAAAAGTAACTTTTATTTTTTGCCATGAAAAATGTAATGTGCAAAACTGCAAATGCTAGTGCTGCACATGCATGCTTCTCGCATATCAGTTCTCTGATGACACATACATGATGCATCTTTCTTCAGGTTTGGACGCCTCCGATAAGATATATTCCTGCTTGGACAAATTTAGAAAAAGATCCACATTATACAAAATGATCAGACACACACACACATATGCTAGCTACCGTCACCAGACAAGCACACATAGAAAAATCTGTAGGAGAAGTTGAACAAGGACACACAGGAGACTGCCTGTATGATCAACAACTCATAGCTACTACAATTAAAGTGCGGAGGAGCTGAAACTCCTCGATCTTTGTGTTGCATTGTGACTTGACTCGGATATTATTGAGAAGTTTTATGCACGTTAGATATATTCTTGTTTTTTAAGTATAAATGCAAATGTACAAGGTTAAACCATGACATAATTAGAAATGACATAATTAGAAATCGTCTAGAGGTAGGATTTCATATTGAGTTCTGATTAATTTAAAGGTACATTTTTAATTTGTTACAAGACTGTTAGTTGTGTAGATCAATACTAGGTGTAGACCCAATGGGTACATCTCTTGAATCGTGATGAACAAGTAGATCATATGTATCCATAGTGGGAAAAAAAGCGAGAAGCAGAGGAGGGAGAGAGAAAAGAAGAAAAAGGTCACCTCGTGACAGGTTATAGGATTCTATGGAGTTGCTGATGTGAAGGGCATGCACGGGCAGCGGGCCGGCAAAGGAATGAGAAAAAGAGGACTTGAACTCACCGAGATGAAGAGTAGACGTGGCGGCTTACGCCTCCGTTGCCGTTGTGGCGCATGGCACCGCTATACTACCGTGTAATTTGACCCACGGATTTGAAATTTGTTTTAAAAAAAAGGGCAAAATCTTTTATCGTCTGAACTGGTCTATTTATGCACGTTAGATATATTCTTGTTTTCGGGGTCATGACATAATTAGAAATCGCCTAGATGGTGGAGACCGGTAGCATTTTTAATTTGTTACAAGACTGTTAGTTGTGTAGGATCAATACTGCACAGACCCAACCTCAATCGTTTTGAACAAGTAGAGCCCATGGCCCCCACCTCTTCTCTTTATAGGCACTGATGTTGGTGTAGAGGTTGAACAGATGAAGAGGGCCTACTAGCCACTTAATTGGGCTGGGGAGACCTCCGCGATCGATGGGCCCCTTACCCTCGCTTATAGGAATGCAGTCAGGGGCCTACTAGGCCAAGCGGTGGAGATCAATCTAACAAAACAAAGACAACCTATAGTTGATAGAGTTGGTTTATATATAAGTTCATCTTTCTATATGATAGAATTGGTGATTTCATTTCCCTTTGTGTTTTCCAAAAACCGTCATGGTAATTCTATTTACCTTGACAATTTATGCAATAAACGTAGAAAAATCAAAACAGTAAGGGAATTTCAAGTTTTCAGTAGTTTTTCATCCTCCAAGGAGGTGAGGTACCCCTGTCTATTTGGGCTTCTTGAGAAGTTGAACCAGGTCACCCCGTCCCAATTGGGTGTTTTCTGTTGAGATGAGGGTACCTAAAATAGGATTTTTCAGTGACGTGGCATGGGATTAATGAAGGTCAAGATAATAAGATTGTATCATCATGGAGATACAAATTGAGCACAATATCCAAGGTTAGAAAATTGTGCATAATTCTTAGATCAAGATATACACTAATTAGCAATCGCATAGAGATGCTCCTAAGAACAGGGAGGAAGCCAGAAATCATGATACACTATACACTCATGGGTGAGTGCTCTATATTATCAGAGTCATGAAAAAATTGGAAACACCACTATACACTCATGGGTGAGTGCTCTATATTATCAGAGTCATGAAAAAAAAATGGAAACACCGAAACAGATGCCATGATAGAGTGCACTAAACACAATATGGAGTGTGCTCCTCTTTTTTTTTTTCTTTTTAATTTTTTGTGATTACACGGTACAACGCAGATGCTCAATACGCACCCACATCACCCCTATGAAAACATACTACACAAACCCTACCCTATGAGCATCTTAGAAGGACTGAGCCGGCAAATCTTGAAGTTCATGAAGTCACCACAGACGCCCCTTCGCTGTGGATGGGGATGTCGCCTACCACTTAATGCATAACGCCGGAAAATCCCGAAAAAAATCCGAGATAATGTGTCACACCAAAGATTTAAACCCCCTGGGTGGCAGCCCCCAACCAATGACCCGCCCGGTCGCCGTGCACACCTTACCTGCCCAAGTTGTTGTGGTACATTTAGGTGCGGCATGCACACTTCAAGAAAAACATACATATGGAGTAATTGACACGTGGACTACCCATAATTATATTGTTCAGTTTAACTTAGTTTTACATACTCAAGCCGGTGCTAGACACCTGGGTAGTCTATTATTGCGAGTAATCCCCAAGACCTTGTTTAGGCGGCGCGAGCCTTTGTTGAATATCTGTAATGCGCGAAGTTGTAATCTCACTCCTTTCTTAATATAAGCGCACACAAAGCTTTTGCGTGATCAAGAAAAAAAACTTAGTTTTACATACAGATAGACAAAAAGAAAAGAGAAATCTAGCGGTAAACAATAATCTATCCCTTGCATGCTGCTATGAGTCTAGGGGGAACTGCACGAGGAAATGATTCAGCAAAACAGTATGCAAAATCAATCAAGCACGGAAGCAGGCCACGTGAGGAAATGCAATGGAAAATCCCAATTATTTCATAAAAGAAAAAGGGAAATACAGTCAGTTAGAACAGCTGTTGTCTAGAAAGTTGCGCATGCATGCATGTCTCGTCTTTGCAGAGCCTGCAGTTGTTGGATGAGCCCCAAGATTACGTACACACGCTTAACTGATAGGCGACCAGAATTTTGGCGGCTAGTTCTCCCGGTTGCTTCAACTCGATTCTACACGGTTCGTTCTGCGTAAATATACTGTGGTAACGATGCATGTGTGCGTATGGATGCATATCGATCGGAAGATTTCGACATCGATCGGTCCATTCATGTGAGCTGTGACTGTGAGAGTCGTCAAGCTAGTTCACAGCCTGTTTATTAGTGTGGCTATGGGAATGCCGGTGATGAGGAACAAAGGTTGGGGTTACATGCATAGACATAGTCACATATAGGACATTTGGACTGTGTATGTGGCATGCAGACACAGTGTGAACGAACATGATAGACCTTGATAGACCATGGCCTGGCACTGGCTAGCTTGTGAAAATGGACCAACCTTTCCTAGCTAACTACTACTCAAGACTGCCGGCGGGCATCGACAGCAAGGAGGAGTCCCTGTTTGAAACTCAAGACCATGGAAAACATTTTCAAGGTGGACCATTACCAGACTACCAGAGTAGTCTTCCCTTAATTTCCTTTTATTCTTATATGCTAACTTTCTTTAAAAAGAAAAGGACCAGGCTACTTTTCAACGCTTAGCTTTTCGACCCAGCTGGCCAATAGAGCCACAGGCAGAGGCAGGCTCTCTGGATAGTGGATTCTATAAATCCAGCATTTGCTCACATTCTGCTCTTGCCACCTTTGGATGATAGCCTTTTATTGAAGCACTGCAATCACGTTCACCAGGAGCTCATCCTCCTTTTGCCTCCAAGTTCAAGCAAAATCACATTCTAGCCTAGCCCCCAGGCTCCGGCCTCTTGCTAGTAGCTTTACATACCTAGTCCAAGCTCCATTCTCATGCCAGCAAACATGATCTCCAAGTACTGCATCTACTTAGTTTTCTGCTAGTTTATTTACGCAACATATATACGATACCTGCACATATATAGTTATATAAGGATTTCAAAGCAATTTAACAGTAATTCTCTCCCTTTGGTCTGATGATCCTCCATCCCAGGTTCCTCGAGAAGTCTGTCCTTCCGCAGGATGCTGCACCCATCCATGTGAAGACTACTGGAGGAGGTACCCATCCATATATATATAAATATATACTACACATGCTACGCGTATAAATAGTATAAAAAAACTAAAGATCGAACTTCGCGGTTCATCAATCGGGTTTCACGACTTCCTCATGTTTTTTTTAAAGATTTCCTCATGTTACTAACACTACAATTTAGGTCCTCGTACCATTGTGCTGCGCAATCCGAACATGGAGAAGCTTAAGAAGGGCTACCTGTTCCCGGAGGTGCCGACTTGACCTTTGATAAGCTAGCGTGGCTCACCATGTCCTTCCATTACTATGTTAACGTGTTTGATCCTCTGGTCCTTGAATCAGATTAGCATTAAGCATGAAGCTCATCTGAAGAAGTACCCTGATGCCAAGGTCATCAGCTTGGGCATCGGCGACACAACTGAACCCATTCCAAGAATCATAACATCAGCTATGGCCGAGGTATGTATTATTCATTTCTTCTATGAACTTCCATATCTCACTCTTCTTGCCTCCTTTTCTGTTCAGCATGAACATGCATGCATGAGAAAGTTTGAGCCAATGTAAAAGCAACATGAGGCGGTGTTTAAGCAAATAAAATAGTGTCAGGGCTTAAAAAAGCAAAATATATAAAAAGCATTCTGATTAAATATTTAATTTTGGCAGCAAAAAAGTCTGTTTTGGTCCCCAGCTCAAACAGGCAAACTTTTTGAAACGGATACTCTATTAGTCCCTAAAAGACAAGTTGGATGGACTTTTTTACTCTAAACCCCCCCCAACACAAAAAGTTTAGTCCCTAGAAACACAAACACACACCATAGTGTCCATTTTAAATCTAATTTTGGCAAACTATATTATTTTTTTGGTTTAAATAAAAAAACATACTTTGTCTCCATGGATGCGTTGGATCCTTTCCATGCAGGAGTACCGAACGATCCATAAGTTTATATAGTGGAAATGCGTGGTTTCCAAATAAGAAGAGTTCCCTATTTTTGTTTGGGCTAACTATATTATTTTTTTAGTGTAAATACCTAAACACTTTCACTCGTGATATACCATGACCCAATTTTATCATCATATATGTAAACAAGAGGATTATTTTGCATGCACGCAAAGGCAGAACATTCCATGCAGGAGTATCGAACTATCACCGAAGTATATAGACGGAAAAGATGCGTGGTTGCTAAATAAGAAGAGTGAACTATAGTTACTTGTTTAAGGCTATACCGCTATATGCTTATTAGTTTTCTAATACTTGGTCCTTCTCACTAGTCACTAGTCAAAATGACCACGACCCAATTAGTATTATCTGAAATATTTTGAACTCTAGTTTTTGTTTATTTAAAACATCGTAAATATTGCATGTATTTTTTCACGTTTTAGTTACATAAAAAAGAAAAAAATTGACGGAGAAGAACACGTTGTAGTATTCGGTAAGACCGTCAATATATATCAGTCCCTGCTCCACCATCAGTCCGAAAAACAGCTAAATGCATGCACCCGTCCCATCAGGTTCTGAATCTATAGTAGTAATAATAATGTCATTTGTTTTACATGGCTGCACTTTTTCTACCGAGAAAGTTACTTCTTCCTCAGTCAAGGTTTTCCTCTCTTTTACCAGACTCTTATATTAGCTTACGTCATTGCTGCCACATCATGGCCCTCATTGTTCTCGCCATTTTCCACACGTAGAGCCATCAGCCCATCAAGTTTGTTTCTAAAAAAAACTTCACGTACAGCAACAGAAAATAGAGTAGTAGGCCGACCCAAGACTCCAAGTGAGCATTTACAAATAGACTAGTGTTCGGTCAACGGCATGTCTTCAGATCATGACATGCCGTATATTTCTCCGGAGGACAAGGAAAGATTCGATGAGTACGACCCTTGAACAAATCTGCACAAGCCTGCTTGCTGAATTTGGTGCGGGTTCATGCACGTCTGCAGCCACGCCCAGCCCAATGAATTTTCTCTTTATTTTGGCCAAGATTATTTTGTTATATTAGAAGAGCTAGCGATTCTATAATTCTAATAAAAGAGTGATTTTATTGTTGTTTTGTTTAGATACATTACCAAATCGATCACTTGCCCTGTTTTTGCAGTATGTGCTTGCGTTGTCCACTCCAGAAGGATACCAGGGTTATGGACCGGAGCAGGGCCAAATGGTAATGTGCAGCAGATCCTGTCGAAACCGGCCTCTGCTTACTGAGTTCTAAACTGCAGTTAATCTGAACCTACTTTGCTTGGCGAACATGTGCAGAATCTACGCAAGGTCATAGCCGAGAAAGTATACCCAGACATGGGGATTAAAGAGTCCGAGGTGTTCGTCTCGGACGGAGCGCAGTGTGACATTGCTCGCCTCCAGGTACATAATTAACGTGCTACGCATACATCTAGGAGTAGTCCGCACACGGTTTGCTGCAGAATCTCATCATCTTCTTCCTCCCGGTCCTCTGTGCACGCAGACGCTGTTCGGGCCCAACGCGACCATTGCTGTCCAAGATCCCACCTTCCCGGTACGTGGTCACTGGTCACAGACTCACAACCCATGCATTTCACTTCACCATGCTACCGGCCGTGTCGTCTCGCTCAGCGGCTCGATCGCACGCAGATGCTCGATCAGCTAGCTCACATGCATGCCTATGTGTGCAGGGCTACGTGGACAGCGGCGTGATCGTGGGGCAGACCGGCAGCGCGGACGAGGCCGGCAAGTACGCCGGCATCACCTACATGCGGTGCGCGCCGGAGAACCACTTCTTCCCGGACCTCTCCGCGTGCCGCGCACCGACGTCATCTTCTTCTGCTCGCCCAACAACCCGACGGGGCACGCGGCGTCGGCGGCGCAGCTGCGGGACCTGGTGGACTTCGCGCGCCGCAACGGCTCCATCATCGTGTTCGACACGGCGTACGCGTGGTACGTGTCGGAGTCGGAGGGCAGCAAGAAGCCGCGGTCCATCTACGAGGTGCCCGGCGCACGGGAGGTGGCCATCGAGATCTCCTCCTTCTCCAAGTTCGCCGGATTCACGGGCGTCCGCCTCGGCTGGGCGGTGGTGCCCGACGAGCTCCGCTACGCCGACGGCTCCCCGTCGCGCGAGACTTCGACCGCATCGTCTGCACATGCTTCAACGGCGCGTCCAGCGTCGCGCAGGCCGGCGGCCTCGCCTGCCTCTCCACGGAGGAAGGCCGGGACGCCGTGCGCCGCGTCGTGGGCATCTACAAGGACAACGCGCGGGTGCTGGTGGACACCTTCGCGTCGCTCGGCAAGGAGGTGTACGGCGGCACCGACTCTCCCTACGTCTGGGTGCGCTTCCCGGGCCGGCGCTCCTGGGACGTGTTCGCCGAGATCCTCGAGAAGACGCATGTCATCACCGTGCCGGGCAGCGGCTTCGGCCCCGGCGGCGAGGGCTTCATCCGTGTCAGCGCCTTCAACAGCAGGGACAGGGTGCTGGAAGCCGCAGCTAGGCTCAACAAGTTCCTGGCCTGAATCTAATCGAGCGCCGCCGTACGCAGATCCTGTACTTGCACTACTGACCGACATGGCTCGGATAACGTCAAAAAATAACGTACATCGGTACATTGCCATGCCCTGACACGCATGCTAATTGTGCTGGGTACTGATCAGTCCACAACAAAGCACGCGTACCAGACATGGCACATATATCTATGTATGCATGTTCATTGCTTAATTTCGATGATTATTATCAAGACTTTCCCTTCTATAGTATCGGCCCATCCATTTCTCTATTTGTATTTTCTGATGATGATCAGTGTTTCTCAAAAAAACGACAAAAAAAAATCATATACTACATGGACTGATCCATGAAAAAAAAAAACCCCAACAAGTACAGGCAAGACACCAACCCAATTCATGAACCAGCCAGCAGTGGTGTGTGTAGTCTCTTAGAAAAAATAATGATCACAAAGGTGCTCAGTTCATCATTTATCTTCAAAGCTTGTGCAGTAGGTACACACACTATTACAGGTGGGCAAGGATTCTTTCCGAACGATGCACACAACATCAGGACGAAAATACCACTGAAGTTTATTCTGATTAGACAGTGATGGACCCCTACAGCGATTGCTTCGCAGCAGGCAGCTCAAATTCACTAGTAAAACTGCCGTAAAGTTACCACGGCAGCACATTCAGCCCATAAGTTTACTCGCTTTCACTCTCTTCCTCACTTTCTTCGTCTTCATCTTCGTCGAGGTTCAGGTGGTTCAGATTCTTCTCGAGAGGGGGCAAGTCATCGTCTGAATCACCTTCTGATCCTTCCTGGGTGCTTTGCTGTGATTCCTCTGCCCCTGTCAATCTAACATCAATACCTCACTAATAGTTTTTAACTCTACAAACGCATAACTTGTGAAACCATATTACCGTTTACAGGTGGCTTTGGAACACTTGAGTTACTTGATAACCATGAGTTCTGCACACTGATAATCTCAGATCCGTTTTCACATTGGGAGTATGCTTTCAGGAGATCTCTGCATGTTGTTACGATGGAAAGGTATTAAAACGTGACCTAAATACATAGTGTAAACAGAGCATATCGAGTAGAATGGGATATAGGCTCGAACAATTTAATAGCATTTACAGCTAATTATAAACATGAATAAATAAACTAGAATATTGTAGTCATAGTCATAGATAACTGAATGTCTCTACCCTTAGCATTGCTGGATAATGAGTACATACAAACTTTCTTGTGTTGAATAACGGTAATAGTATGGTATAATCGTGCAAATAGGGCAGAGTGGATTGCCCTCACCATCCTTGAGTTAGTTAAGAACTCATCGTTTGGAACCAGCAAAAAATTATCATCACAATAAACTAGTTGATTGGAGCATCATCGCTTCAGTAAGATTCACCGTCAGTCTAGGTACAAAAAAACAAAAATTTCCACTGAACTGACCTGTTTAGAGACAAGAATGCATGACCCCACTTGAATTTTCCAAGCAGCAAATGTGCTGTATCTTCCTCCCCACTGCAAATATTTACATAACATAAGCTGATGCCTGACAGTAAATAATTATAAATCAAGCTACAGGATTATATGAGCTACATATTCCAAACAATATTGTTACACAAGGCTTAAAAAATTTACCATATTATGAGGGCTGCTGACAAAGCTTCCACACAAGACAGTTGACATGGCCGACCATAGTTCACAGGATTTGCCGCTACTAACCATGGTACTGCAAATTTGCTCAAAAAAAAAAAAACTGCAATTGTTTAACTAAAGCACAACAGATCCAACTCTGGTTTACATATATGAGCCATAAAAGAGGACCTACTTTGTTTCATAGGTTCTCTCTTGAGGGCACATAATGAGCAAATGAGCAAACATATTTAGTACAAGAAAAAAACATGAAAATTTCTCTTTATAACAAAACAAAAGCACAATCTGAATTGCGATAGCAGAGCCTAAAACATTTCTATTATCCCTTTTAACATGGGAACTAAAACTAACAAGTTTCACATTATATATTTAATCATTTTACAATAGTAGCTAAGGGTTTGATAGGTTGCTTGGATAAGCCTAAGCCTGCTTAAAGGCTTATCCAGGCCAACCCAAGCCAGGACAATCCTATGTGATTACTGATTAGCTGATGTTTGTTTGCTCTGCATAGCCAGGTTGCATTTGACAAGATCGTATTTGGTTGATTGCATATGGTGACCTGCTTCTCATTGTTCTGTCGTAAGATTAAGATCTTATCACCTCCCTCGCTCTCCTGTTCTCCTTCCTTACAAATCAACCTTTGCTCCACAATCGAAGTCTGTCCCATCAAATTGATATCATCCATCTAAATCAAACTCCTACCACCCAAAATCTAAGCCAAATCGTTATCATCCATAGGGGGCATAGAACAGGTGCCTCTGGGGGTTAGAGACGGGGGTGGGTGTGTGTGTGTGTGTGTGTGGGGGGGGGATAAGCCATTGGTCTGTGCCACACTGTGGCACACTGCCGCTTCTCGTCAGGCTTGGACTCACCCATGATCCCATGAGAGTGTCACCAGGGACAGGGGAGGTGGGCACAGATGAGAAGATAGAGCAGTTTAGCAGTTCAGCATTGACGCCGAGATGCTTGCCCGGCTACCCATCGTTGCGCTGCTCCGTCGGGCTGCATAGGAGTATGGCTATGTGCACCAAGGAGCTGCTGCGCATCACTGCTTCATGGCCACACCTCACCAGCATCTCAGAGCGGGAGAGGAGCAGAGATGTGTGGCTGAGCTCCTCACTGACAATGTCTAACTGGCCTGCGAGTCCAGCTGATCTTGCATGTATGATTTGGCATGTTTGCATCTTGCTGCCAGCGCCGAGTGGGAAAGGCCGACGATGCCTCAAGAGATGCTTGATAGGCAGCGAGGGCGATGCAGGGGAGCTGGCAGATAAGGTGGGGTTGTGCTATGACAGGAGCAAGCATAAAAGACGTGCTCGTCACTGATGTGGAAGGTGGTGTTGCTGCCATGGAGATGTGGCAGAGGTGAGATGATTCCAACAGCTGCAGTGCCCAAGCCTGCATTAGCCCAAAATGGCTGAATTGCACAATGCAGCCAACAGCATGCTAGGACTGAAACCCACATAAGGGACTATGCAGACATCCAAACACTGGTGTCCTGTATTATTAGCATTCCAAAAGCCTGGATACAGTCTAGGGCAACCAACTATGATGCTAGAACTCATGCAGAACATGTTAGGACATAGTAATTCCAAAGTCTACATACAAAAATCAAATGATTAATGAACATATGAATCACTGTCTTATTAATATTGTACTGAAATGCACTTGGCGTCCTTAAATTTATCCTGAATTCTCAACTAGGTCCATAAAAACTCTCAAGATCTGGGTCAAGTTTTTAAGTGGTTCAGTCCAAGTGAGAATCTGGGTCCACAGTTCAGGATTCAAGGATCCCTAGTACATTTCACTCAAATTATTAAGATATGATGATCTTACAGAGACGAGGAGCACCGCAGCGTAGTTTCACAAAAAAGGGACATCACTTAAACGTGCCCAGGAACAATCAACAACAGCCAATCCTTTTCTTTGCACAATAGGATGATCTTCCTTGGATACACATTGTGTTCCAACAGGGCTGAAAGAAAGGAAGCTAAACAATTAAGTAGTGGAACTAACACAAGATTAGTTTTACTTAAGGGATTAACTATTGTCTTTTACAAACTCATAAAACTTAACTACGAAAATGTTTATCTCCATAGCTTATTTTACCTGAGAACAACACCACCAAAACCATTGGTCACTCTCAACTCCTGTTAGAAAAATAACAGTTTATCAAGAACAACTGTAGCTTTTAGTGCTAATGTTTGACAAAATTCTGTTAACAAGAGAAAAAAAAGATACTAAAAGTTTGAAGAAAATAAGCTTCAATACATCAGATATGCAGATGTTTACAGTCCTATGTCCATGTCCTGTCCTACATTTCAATTATTCATGTTTTTTTTTTTTTTCAGTTTTACCATTAGCATGTTGATTGGTCTCAAGAGGATAAAAATGTTTCAATATTGGGAAGCAACAGGTGCCTTACCTTCAAAAGCCCAAATCTCGAAAAGCTTACGACCAGTGCATCTTTTGGCATCACACTGACCAAAGTCCTATACAGCAAACAAACAGAAGAGCTTACACGCAATCTGGAATAAGGATGATATAGTTTAATGACTATATGTGAAACATTTCACCTACCCACATTGCAAGCTGAATTCTTGAACCTTTAAATTCATCTTCTGTATTTTCTGGATTTAAAGCAAAAAATTATTTTATTGTTAGTATATGCACTGAGTCTTGAAATATGAGGAATGATGTAAACTGATTTCACGATGTTGACAATCACTAAACCCGTAAATGGATTTGCCAATAACTGATACAGTACAATATAATTAAGAAAAACGATAGTTGGTATGATCGCTTCGCTGTAGTTGTAATGAATGATTACCCTAGTCCAGTTTATCCTTATACTGATATCCCATAAGAATATGCAAAAATCATAATTGACAGTTGATACAATCAGTATATTTTTAGTGCAACTTTATAATGAAATCATATAATAACTTAACCGCACCCATTTAACTCACAGAATATTCATAATACAAGAAAACGTGTACCTTCTTGCCTTGGAAGTGATGTACCAGGGCCATCATCACTGAAACTGAAAAATAAAAAGGTGATATGAACAACCATAAGTTAAAGGCTATTATCATAATCCAAAATAGCAATTTAAATTGAAGCACACAATATCCTCTGTCCAGAAAGTAAAGCAAACTGAACAGAGCGCATACTGTAATATTGCAACAGAAAATGAAAAATTTAACAAAAACAGACTCGTCTCTATAAAAAGTTCCAATCAAAGCGTTCAATTTAATTGATTCATCTCACCAACCCAACCCTACCTAAACACCGAGGTAAATACAATTTAGAGTTGAAACAGAGCTAATTACCACGAGGCTGCTTACTTGGTACGGCGCGAAGACGAGGAGGAGGAGGATCCCCGGCCGCGCCTGTGGCGGTTGTATCCCATCCTGGACGGCTTGGAAGTAAGTAGGGATCAATCAAATAGCCAAATAGCTTAAGTTATGATTTGGGTGCTCGGTTTCGCACATCAGGAAGGGAAGGGAGGGGTTGGGAATACCTTGAGTGTGCTCGTCGCCGGCGTGGAGATCGACGAAGACCGCGGCACCAGGCGTAGGGCAGCGGCGGCGGCGGTAGCACACAGTCGGGGAGAGAGAGAGCAAGCGGGTCGAAGGTGGCTGTGGCTGACTGCGGCGGTAGCCCAGTCCGGAATTGTTCGGCCCAGGGAGCCCACCCACACGGGCATCTTGTTTCATGCATTTCTTTTCCAAGTTTCTTTTCTCTCTCTCTCTCCTTCCTTTCATTTTTAATTTTAATTTTTCTATTCTCCCTGATTTTTTTATCCTCTCCGTGTGAATCACCGTCAATGTCTAGTAGAGCACTGGTTTCAAATAAGTGGAACAATAATGACTTTTGTATAAGAAAATGAAATATTTTTTTATATTTTATTAAGGTGTCACATTCTTTTCCTAGTGAATCTTTTTCACTTGAACCTAGAATAAATTTCATGAGCCTCGAACGATTTTATCACAAAGCTAGCCTAGAACATTTTTACACATGGTTGCTACAATAGTTCAGTTCTATCTTTCTTTGCTTTGGAGGACTTGTCTGAAGCTTCTCACATGCCAGTTGAAGCTTTTAGTCAGTTAACAGATAACAGATGGAGTCTTTTAGCTAACACAATGCTACATGAAGGTAATGTTTTATGGACTTACATTTGGGGATCAAATATTTTTTTCCTTAATAAAGGCTTATCTTCAACTGTCAAGCACAAGACAAGTTCATTCTGCTTTTCACATGGTTATGGAAATCCTTTTTGTCAACCATAAAGAAAATTCTTTTTTTCTGGTTGCTTCTAAATGATAGGATAATAAGTACTCAGGAAACTCCGAAGGAAAACCATGCTTGAATAATAGGCTAAACGTACTCGGAGATACTCCGAAGGAAACCATGCCTCTGGACAACTACAGTTGTGTTCTCTACCATCTTTCTGTTGAAGAATCTCTTATGCACCTGTTCTTTCATTGCCCCTTTGCCATGTGTTCTTGAAATGCCTTAAGTCTGGCTCATCTGATTCAAGGAGACCTGTTTCTTACAATCTCTGCTTTCAGATTGCAACTTCAAAAACCTTTCTTCTTTTCAAAAAACTTCATAAACCTTTCTTCATTGAAGTTACTATATCTATGTGCTAGTCTATCTGGTCTGCCAGGAGCCAAAAATAAGTATCAACCATCACTTGATCAATGACTAGATTGTAGCGCATCGGTTTAGCCTTAGTACAACATCTCTGCTCTTCCCTTAGAGCCGGCCACTTTGACCTTTGTTATCTCGTTATCGGCCACCATGGGATCTACTTTCTCTTAATGCAATACGTGCTTCAGCACACTTTTGGAAAAAAAAAAAAATCAATGAGTAGACAGCTTTGTGTAGTTAAGATGATTTTCTTTATTTCCTTTTATGTATCCTGAGCCTCTGATTTGATAACCGTACTTTAAAGCTTTTATTTATAAAATTCCAGTAGGGGGAAACAGTTTATAGAAGTCCAACATAAACTAGAGATTGTGTCTTAGCAACCAACACCACAATTATACGGATATATATAATCACAAAAGCAACACTTCGCATGTGTTCTTCACAAACACACGCATCTGATAACATGCGAAAATTCGCACGCACATCATTGCACACACAGCCTTATTCTATGCAGAACGCACCATGCTATTGTTCTGTCTGCTGGCTGCTACAGGAGCCTTTGACAGATGTCGCAGAGCTGCATCACCAGCCAAATCCACTGCCGTGGACAGAGAGTAGATAGAAATCTATATCACACCACACTCATATATATAGTTCAGAATCGGGCCCACATGAGGTCCCTTTCTCCTAGGCCATGGCGAATTCAACATTCTAGGTCGCTGCCCTTCTTATTCGGCGGGCAGGCTTCTACTGCTTCGCCAACAGTCAGAAAGATCCAGTCTTCTCCAATTCCATTGATGAGCCGTGCTAGTTTCATCTTGTGGATCACCTTCCATCCAGGGCTAGCTATGGCCATCTGTGCATAATTTTTCATTTCAATAAGAGAAGCGGATCATATTACCAAGAAACTTCGAATGGTTGTGTTCCATCTCATTTGTGCAAACTAAGTATGTGAGTTTTCAGGGCATGCACCTGTATGCCACAAGACACCAGCTCCTGGCGCAGTTCTTCCAGCGCTGCAAGTCCAGCGGTGTCGATGTTCACAATATCTGCATGCCGGTTGCCGGGGATCAGACAGGGTAAATGCAGGCTTATGACTGAGTGTGGAAATATATTCTCAACTCAAACATAGAAATTCATTTACTTGACATGTCAAGGACGACCAAGCAGATTGCCTCACGCTTGTCGATTACCCACCCTGTAATCCTGAAAACAAGAACCATTAATTGATAATAATATCAGAAGTGAATCCAAACAATGCCCTGTGTAACCATACAAGGAAATGTTCGTATCTATACTTCTCTCTGATGAAATTGCCGTTGACAAAGCAAAGGAAAGAGGTGCTGATCCGTATGGCCAGAACAGCAGGTGTTTGACAAACCATTGGATACTGTTCCATGTTGCAGAATATGTTCGTCCCCTGAAGTCTACCAAGGATCTCGACTTGAGGCCAGACTGAGTGTACAACAATCTTCGCAAAGGAGATAACAATCTGCAAAGTCTCCATGAGTGGATGCATTTTTGATGAATCAAAACAAAAAGTAAAGATGAGCTTGAACGAGTAATCATACTGCAACTGAAAGCCCAATCTCTACTGATCCGAATAGAACACCAAGGAAGGATCCCATGCATGTGAGGAAATCTATTTTGTCGACTTTCCAAAGGATGCGGACTTCCTGGAAATTGATCAGCCCTGGGAGGGCTGATAGAATGATTGATGCAAGTATGGACACTGGCGTATAGTACAGGAGCTTTGTGAGCAGCTCCAAAGCAACCATAACAGTGACAGCCATGACAACATTTGACATTGTAGTCTTACAGCCAGCAGTGAAGTTCACAGCTGTGCGGGAGAAAGACCCTGTAGACAATATCCATAGTAATGTAGTCGTCAAAACAAGTTAACAGCTGAACATATAGCACAAAAAGTTTTTTATTCACCTGTTGCCACATAGCAAGATGACATGGATCCTGCTACATTCATGAAGCCCATTGCAAGCATTTCCTTATTTCCATCCAATTTATAACCATTTATGACTGAAAAAGAGCGACCAACGGCGATAGCTTCCTATAAGAAACAACAGAGAATACTCTGTGTAAGAGTAGTTCACTCCTTTATATTATGAGATATTTCTTACATTGTTCTGTGCTGCAGTTTAAGATATTCAGACAGGAAGGCGTACCGTTAGAGCAATAATAGCACAAATAAGAGCTATCTTTGCACATTCAGAAACATAGGATCCATTGAAATTTATCTGCTTGATTGAGCTCGCATTGATGCCAGCATCCACTTTTTGTATGATCTTTACACCATGCTTATCAGCTCTTGTCATATAGACCATGAGAGTAGACAATGCAACTGAGAGCACAGGTGCAATTGCTGAAACCCAGAAGAGCTTCTTATTCTTTCTACCCTGAAATTATTGGTGCCCCAAAACTTTAAATCATGTATTGAAAGAAAGAGGCAAATGAGCATATAAGCAAACAAGCAAGAGAACAGTTAGATAATCTTACTATGAACCTCATGCCAAGAATGAACAAGAAGAACGAACATCCAATGTAGAAGTTCTCGGGATGCCACTGCCATCACATGCCAGATGAACATTTAATTAAAAAGAGCTTTCCAAGATCAACAAATTTTGTAAAAAGTGTGCAACAAGAAATATGAATATGTCAAACAAACAATAAAACGTGCATAGCAACCATACATGTAACAGAAAGCCATATCAAGATTCAAGACAAATATTCTTGTGGATGTTACAGAGAGATTTTAAATTTCCACAGGCGGATTGATTATTAGGAATATATATGATTAGGTGTAACTATTTTATTAATTAAATACTACCGGTTGCCATTGTAGAGCATTAAATACTACTTTACACATCACAGTTGCTTGAATTAAATTATTCAGTAACTGAAGAGGAAGTATGTTCTTTACTGACACACTGTGAGGCTACTTTCACTGCAGTGCAATGTTTTTGAGGCGTCGCCTAGGCGTTGACGCGTACCCCAGGCACTGCAGGACGCCACAGCGTTTTAGTTACGCCATATCTCCTAAGGCATACCCCCAGCTCCACAGGACGCCGCAACGCCTCAAAAACATTGCTGCAGTGTATATTGAAACTTTTCTTACTTCTAGCACTGAAATTTCAGTTTTCTCCTCTTATTCTTACTTATCACCAGGACTTTTTAAGTACATAAATTTATTTGCAGTACACGGTGTACAGTAAGAGCTAGTTTGTTCCCACTGGTAATGGAACTATGAAATAGGATAAAAGAGATAGATTAGCCAACATGCATAACCATCGACAAGTTTCATTGCAATGTTTCAGTTCATGACTCATTCTGTGTGTTCCATTCACAGTTAAAAGATGCATGAAATGCTTACTGGTTCATGAACAGTAACCAAAACCGCTCTGCAGTGCTACTTGTGAAATGACTAAGCCCGAGTAGGCCCTTCAACTGTTGCAATCCAATAACAATGGCAGCTCCTCCCATGAATCCAGTGATTGCGGCATGCGAGAGAAAATCAACAAGGAATCCCAACCTCAAAAATGATCAATGCAAAAGACTAATTAGTTAGTGAAAGTAAGGAAAGTAGGCTCATTGTAATCACAAGACTGAAAAGGCTCTACCTGAAAAGACCAAATGCAAACTGGAAGATACCGGTAAAGAATGTCACAGTGAAAACTACTTTTCGATAGGAAGCTGGATCGATGGCCGGGTCAGCTATCTTTTGAGCCATTGATGAAAGCAAGAGTGACACAATGGCAACCGGTCCAATGGCTACCTCCCTAGAGGTCCCCATTACAGCATAGACAAGAGGTGGCACGACACTTGTATCTTAACACAAACAACAAAACCATTTATTCAGAAGAACATAAAAAAAAAAACCTTTTAGTTCCAAGCAACTTGGGGTAGGTCAGAAGAACATCAAAAGAGAAATAAAAGCAAAATGTGATCTTACTTACAAAGACCATACTGAGGATCCAGTTTAGCCAGATTTGCATATCCAATGCTCTAGAAAATATCAATCCAATAAAATTAGTCAAATTCTCTGTACAAGTACTATATAGGTACTGCATAGTAACACAATTACTTATCATTAAAAAGTGTCACCTGCGGAATGCTAAGGCTCAAGAGAGTGAGACCAGCCATGAGGTCACTTTGGAAGGACTTCAGGCTGTAGCTTTTCCACCATTCAAGTATTGGAAACAGGCCATGCAGAATTGACATTGCACACACAGAGAGTGTGATGTGTTTATCTGTGCTTTGGTCATGAACTGCCTTTCTTAACATGCCAATGAGAACATACTACAGGCTTGGAGGCTCTGGACCTTGCAGCACCAGCTCTGCAAAATCTGCCCTTTGGGGTATGTATGACTTACCTTCCATGAACTCCATGGTTGGTTCTGAAGTGTTTGGGTGAACTCCTTGCTGTTGTGGGAACTGCGGCAACAGCCAAGATTCCATCACATCAGCCCTTTTGGGTCTTGCCATGGGCTCTATGGCTGGTTCTGAAGTGTTTGGGTGAACTCCTTGAGGAAATTTCTGAGATTCCATCACATCATATTGGTGCCTCCAAGATCTAGATAAGCAGCACAATTCTGTGTGGATCTTGGATGCTTCACATATACTTGACTGCTCTAAGTTTGTCTTACAATATGGCATATATATAGTCCAATAGAATTATGCTGAGTCCAATTATGAAAGGAATGGATGTCCTAGAAGGGCTTGTGCTTACCAGCTCCCGATCTAAATGATTGGCTCTCCTATTCGTAAAAGTCACATTTGCATGTACAGGAAGCCCATTGTGTTCTGATAATGGAATCCACAATGATGAGTTCTCCTTATCTCGCTAACCCGCGCAACTGCACGGGTTCCTGCTAGTTATATGTGTTCTGTTCTTCTAATCAACGAGCTTCAGAACAAATCATAAAATCATGCTATATGCCCCTAGCACTGTTTGCAATTTTGTGCTTATCCACAAGGGAAGACAAAATCAGTAAGGGAACATGGTTGTGAAGCACACTTTCTCTTGTCTAGGTTTCTATGTTGCAAGGTTAGTCCCTTGTCTTGAGTGTGTGTGTGTGTGTGTGTGTGTGTAAGACCTTTGCTTTGTAGTTTGGTTGCTTCACCGATGTGCGTTGTCTGTTGCTCCTTGGTTATCTTTGAGGTTGTAGGTCGCTTGTAATAGCTGTTGGTTATATTTCTGTTGTTTTCTTTTTGGCCATTGTAAAAACTCTGTTTCCTTAATGAAATATGTGCTCAGCACGTTCTCAAAAGAAATTTGTTCATTCGTCATGCTCACGTCTCAGTTGAAACTTGGCATTTCCACACCAGTATTGAGAGAACTAGTATGAATGAATGTGTGAACATTTTTCTAGTGCATTATTGTTTATAATGGACTAAACTGTAGGTGCATGTGCTCGTACACACATTATTCATGGATGTCAAAGGTTGAAACTATTCATCATTTATATGAGAGCAACATGTCAGGCTTCAGCAGAGCAGCAGTCAGCACTTAAAAAAGGTGGTTCCAACCATTACAAAAGAGTGCTCTAGAACCAAAACATAAAAATAGCAAGGGAACAAAAAAAATAATAACACTTAGAAGTTACAACTACCTGTTGTGAGGATTTCAAGAATAGCATTTCGTATGTCTGCTCCAATCATGTGATCTTTGCCAACCAAGAAATTAAAGGCACTACAGAAAAGGTGTAAATGATTGAACTTAAAAGAGATTTGCCATAAATTCACAGTTGCAGCTCGATTTTCAAAATAGTTGATTGAAATAAAAAGTTTAAACGGTTGAGCTTAACAGATTTTCCATACATTTCCATACATTTAACTGCAAATTTCAACCACTATAATTTTCAGCAAACAAAACAGAAATGTATTAGTATAACCATAGGATAAATGATGGCAGAAGTAATTTATAGTATATAAGCCAGGAGTTTTTCTCTACCTATTAATGAAATGAAATGGAATGACAGAAGTAAACCAAGCTGTGGAATCAAAATGTAACTAGATTACCTTTTCTACCTACGAATGATTGATACGCAATCCTCCTACGTGTTTGTCATGTGCGGCAAGACATAAAGAAGAAAGAAGAAGGCAGCACGCTCAGGCCCAACACACAGCCAGAGTGGTTGAACGAATGCACGTCGCGGAGTGCCTCCAGCTGATTAATTTTAGGCTCAGGTTTAGTCAGTTTCCTTGTTTAGCTGGACTCTTAGGGAGATACTTATCTGGATTGTAATTGTAACGCACTGAAAAGATGCAAAATAGATCAATCTATTCCCTGCGTCTCCTCCTGTCTAACGTCCGTGGTTCCTACGCAGGCTACTCTCCGTGGACACGAGTTCGGGGCCGATGCATGCTGGTTTCCCCACCACCTCCATCAGTGGATCAAGAAAAAAATATAAGACAGAGGCTTATCTTGGAGAATGCCTCTAATACTATCTGTGCACTGTGTATCACATGCATGATAAGTGCTGAATCTAGTTTTCATGCATTGATTACACCAGTGCTTCTTCTGAAAGATCAATTACACCATTCCTACCCAGCCAAGCCAATGGACCAAATGACTTTGCCTTAAGCGAGATTCGGATCTTAAGATTCCACCATGTGGTGGAACTTGCAAGTGCGCTGACACTGATCAGCAAACTAAATGGTTCAGCCTTTGTTTTGATAGAAGTTGATGACATTAGTAATGAAACATGCCTGAGTAATGAATATTGCTGCACATGCCCACAATGGTGAGTGGTGGTCAGGGACTCACTGGTGAGTGGTGACCACTGACCATATATTTTTGCACTGTTCCCTGCCCTTTCTAAATGGTCCAGAAGGGGCATTGCAACCCAAAGTTCCAGACGAGATTTGGATCACAGCAAACATGGAAGTGGTCTGAGTGGTTTGAGCACTTAGGGCTTCTCAAGTGGACTTTCAAAAAGCGACTCATGGTGGAGGTGGCATGCTAGGAGTCGGTGAGAAAGATTGAACCGACTCACCTGAGTCGACTCATCGCCGGTGAAAAACATTAAAATAAAGAAGCACGAACAGCTGATGACTTCGTGTGAGAGAGCAGCCGGACAAAAGCAAGTAGGAAATTGTTTATTTGACAACAGAAATTGTTGTATCTTGGTTGTACAGTTTTTTTTTTGTTTGTTTTGCCTTTATTTTTCTAATAAAAATATGGCAAAGTTTTGCGTTCATTAGGAAAAAGTAGTGTTATCAAATCAATTGGTGCCGTGAAAGAAACGGAGAGAAAAGAAAATTTTAGTTCCATCCAGCCCTCGTCTGGGCAGTCTATTCTTGTCCAGTGTTGGAGATGACCCTTGATGCCTACTTCCACTCGTATACTGATAATCTTCATATCATACGGCATCTTTAGTGGTGAGTCGATGCATCAAATAAAAGGACGGCCACATCAGTTTTGAATGAGTCGATGTCTGAGCTAAATGAATCCTATGCACAAATAAACACAATACTATTGCAACTGCTTTTTTTTCTAGCTGTCTGGCAAGTTTTTTTACTTGCCAGGCAGCTAAACTCTGCCCCCAAAAACACACAAACAATTGATTTGATAATACTTGCACTGGTAAAAAGAATTATATAGCTTTTCTAGCATAGTTTACCATTCATCCCTCTCTCTCTCTTTTCCTCCCTCCTGGCCTCCTCCTCCAAGCTTCGAGGAAACATCCAAAGGAAGCTGAGCTAGCTCAGTTGGTCCAGGGTGTGGATGTATACCAAAACCATTTAGGTTCAAGTCCTCGCTTGGTTGCTTATTTTCTTAGTTCCCCCTAGGCCGGTCTAGTTTATTTTTACCACTTTCAACAAGTACCACTGCAGTTCAGTTTCTACCAAAGTGAAACAAGGTGTATCATGTATGCTTCTTTCGTCGAGGAAACTAAAGTTTTTTTTGGCCGAGTGAGGATTGAGTCCTATATAGTGGATTTGAGGGATCTAGTTTGAGAGCTATGTTGGAAGATGTATATGGGAAAAAAAAAAAAAGCAGCAGCAGAAGAGCCATGGTTTGGGGCCTCTTGGAGTTGCTCTAAACTATCTCATTTCTCAGGAAATCGAGGGCGAACCAGAGGGCTGAGGCCAAGGCCGACGCGGGCTATGGCTCCCCTATTCTCGGGCGTTGCGTTTCGCTCCATTGCTGCCTTCCTCACCGTCCGTCCATCCGCTCCTCCTCCCTCTCGTCCGACGCGCGCTCCCTTCATTTTTCGCGTGCCGTGCCGCACGCGAGGGCGGCGCACACAGCACATAGACGGCCGCGTGTCCGGCGGCGCGAGCCCGGAACCGGGACCGGAGACCGGAAAGAACCACGAATGGGCCTGTGGAATGGTTGAGCAGCCTGGCAAAAATGGTAAAGCCCACTAGGCTGGCCTGTTGTATATTGGTGGGCTGTTCATGGCCTAAAAGGCCCGCACGGGCGGCACGTCCTCCTGTACGCCCCGGTATATTGGTGGGCTGTTCATGGCCTAAAAGGCCCGCACGGGCGGCACGTCCTCCTGTACGCCCCGGCGGCTCCTCCTCTATTTTCTTCTTCCCGCTTCTTCTCTGTTTCTTACTAGAAAACTGCGCTGCTTTGCCGCGCATGGCCATGGTTAGCCTTTTCCCCCTTTGTAGTTAGGTACATGAGTGCGAACAATGGTAGCTAAACTATTCTTTATGCAATATATTAGTGTTTTTCTTGTTAATATGAGAATTATCATTTGCCGAGGGTTGTCTATGGTAACCGTGGAGTTATCTTTTTTTGATGTCTATATGTTTTGAAGGTAGAATTGTCTCTTTTTATTATTTGAGAATGTATGAATAATATGGTGATAATCATTGTCATGGTTTTTGATTTGTAGTAGAGCATGACTGGGCATTTTTACCTACGATTGTATCTAAAAATAGTACATTTTGCTAATTCATTGAGCCTGTTTTTACTTTTTAGTAAAAAGTTTTTACAACTCATGATTTCCCATTTCTCTGTTAACAGGCGTCTTGTTGTCCTCGGTATTGCCAATTGGTGCCACCTGTAAAGGGCGACAACATGATATATAAGTATTTGCAGTTATACATAGCAGCCAAGTTGACTTCCTGATTACGTGTAATTATCTAACAATGTGAATTAAGATGGGAGACATAAACAATCACCACTAATGGGAAAAAAAGTTAATCAGGAGTGCGGTGTCGACGTAGTCTTTGTATAACGAAAGAAGTCTTTTGTTTGTTATAACACTAAGTGAGAATGCCCAAAGTCCCAAATGTTCAGAGAAAGTATTAAAAAATGCTAACAGATGAATATTCAGTAAGATCAGACGTAAAAATGTCTTAACTATTGAACAAGTTTTACTGCACGGCAGAAAATATATAGCTAACAACATTTGTTTTATGTTTGTGGAGTAGTAGCATATAGCTAGAAAATAATCATGGCAAATATGTTTATCAAAATAGTCTCGTTTACAGATTGTTTAGAAGGTAAAGTAGATCAACACAGCATGTTGTTTAATTTTATTATCAGAACTTTCAGCAACATATGAACAATAAGCATAAGCATTTCATATTGCAATCAAATTAGTAATTTGTAGAATCTAAAACAAATGTAAAATTTTTGGTTTGAAGCTCTTGAGATCCTTGTTTGAGATTGTCAGATGTTGTTATATAGTCGCATTGAGGACTTAATGCAATTAGTTATATGTATAACTCGACAAGCAATATGATTGATTGCTAGAGCTTGCTTGCCCTTTTTTCTCTCATGTGTCTACCATTCAGTTCAAATAAAGGTTCAGAGAACAATATGGTAGACTACATGTATCCATGCACTGAATCGTTTGGTAAGCAAGAAATAATTACTTCCAAGTGTACTGAAATAAATCAAGCAAGCTATCAGATTATTTCAGAGGTTTGCCATTTGAAGCACAATTTTGAATAAACAAACAGTAAGCAAGTATTCTGAATTTGAGTTTGGAGTTAGTAATCTTGCTACTCGAAGACTGAATTTGTGACTATACTGTAACACTTAAGTACTTAACCAGCATAGATGACCCCATATATTTCAGAAAAAAATGCTACCCCAAAGTAAGCTTATGAGCTTTAGAGAAATGTAAGGTGGGCTATATATGCAATTATGCGTCCAATAAGTCAAGTCATTAAATTGTATGGAATACAGCCATAGAAAGATAGTCGGATAATACAAAAACAAGTTTCACCCAAAATTCGGTCTATTCAGTGAGCATTTTACCTTGCAGGCATTTCCTCGAGCAGCTATTGCCAGGATGCCGGACGCTCCGCAGCAATGGTGCCAAGGGAGCAGCAGGGCAGGGGGGCGTAGATGGAATGATGGTTACCTGTGGGTGCGGGATATGTATTTTGGTTGGAGGACTTGGTGGAGTGGAGTACGCCTATGGAGGAAGCAGCAACCGTCGAGGTGACAGGCGCGAGGAGGGCAGGCCTACCTGCTCGTCCGCTGCTGGCTTGCGGCAGGTCTAGGCATGAGCAGGCACAGCCGCGCGAGGTCGGATGGCCGCACGGGCTCGGGTCTCCAGGACCGGCCGCTCGGCGGAGCTCCGGCGTGGAGCCCTGGAGGCCTGCGTCCCTGTCGGCGTGCAGCGCAGCCCTGCCGGCGCCCGGGAGATACCACGCCGAGGAGAGGCGCAGCACAGCGCTGGCGGCGCGAGTCTTCGCCGGTGCCCTGGCGGCGCGACCGGAAATTGCACAATCTCACCCGTCCGATTGAATTCTGGCGACGTGGCCCGATCCTGGCCGTCTGAATCCGCCAGGAATCGTAGTAAGGAGATAGGTTTCAAAAGCGCAACTGTATATTTTAATCTCCTTTAGTTCTTTTCTCTACTCTCTACTCTCTACTACATATAATACACAAAAAAAACTTTCCTAGAGCCACCCAGAAAACTGTCCCCTACAGTCATTATCTCTCCTATGCACCAAAAAAAACTTTCATAGAGCCACACAACAAACTGTCCCCTACAGTCATTATCTCTCCTAATCTTTTCTAAATGCACCTAACAAAATGCACCCCAAAACTAAACAAGTTTTGAAATTAATAAATTCGATCTATTCTAAAGATCTTTCTCACTCATCCACCACATCCAATGGTCAAAATTGCTGGCATCAATCCTCGTCAACCACCACCCTCCCATCCTGTACCGGACCCATGCGTGACTCCCTGCGGCTCTCCCCCTCCCCCGATGCAGTCAATCCCGCAACCCGCATGCGTTGCGACTGACTCCTCTTCTCCCGCTCCCCTCCATCTCTCTCCCAACGGCACCCTCGCCAACGGCGAGCAGGCGCGAGCAGGCCCCAGCAGTCCTCCTCCCTCACCTCCCGGCCGCCGCCACGCTTGATCCGACCGCCGGGGGCACGGGCCGAACGTGGTGCACGGATGAGGAAGGCAAACAGGCGCTGCAGCTGCGCGAGCAGCCGAGCTGGGTGTTGTGGCCACCGCAGCCAGCCCGACCGCGGTCGGCGCGCGCGCGGCCAGCTACGATGCCCGGCCGAGGGGCTAGGTTTGCGCGAAGCGACGCCTTCGTGGCCCTGGAGGACGTGGGCGTGAGGCCGCGGGAGCAAGCCACCAGCGATGTCGGAGCCAACGGTGCCGGAGGACGTCGGCTGCAGAGGCCAGCTGGCCCCGGTTCTGCTCGGCCGCGTGGGCACGGCCCTCCCAGCGCCGCGCCGCTGTAGCATTGGCGGGAGGCGGAGGAGCTGGCTGAGCGTCCGGACCTGTTCCTGTTCGTGGTTGACAAGGCGTTCTTGGGTTTTGCAATTTTTTGACTGTCTATTTCTTCTGTCAATGCTTTAATTTTCTTCTGTGTAATGTTGTTTTTTTTTTCTCCCTTCATGAAAGAAATTTCTGCTTTTGATTGTTACTCCCATAGTTGCGATTTTGCAGTGACAGCAATTGGGAAGGCAGGCTGAGACATGATGCTGAGGTACAACTGTACAAGACAGTCATACGATTTTTTTGCTCTCCTTCATGATGTTGTTGATTGCTACTCCCATAGTCTAACCTTTTGACCAGCAAAGTCCATACACCAGCCGGAGCAAGGATGGCTTCAGCTTGCTCCAATTCTTTTTTTTGACCGAAAGCTTGCTCCAATGCTTCAGTCCCAAGGATGTGAGATGGCATGATGTGCCTTCCTCCGAGGACCCCTCGGCCATGTAGATGATCTTCGGCATCCACTTTTAGGTGTGGATAGCCATGAGGAGTTCATAGCTTCATATGCATTTGTTTATTGATGTGTGCAGAATTCAAGGACGATCCTTACACCTACGTTTTTGTCAGTTTCAAGCACATTGGCATTGAGCTATATGGCAGGTTACTGATTTACTCCATGAACATAATGACTTTCTTAGCTATCTTGTTTGATGCCCCACTGATTTTCATTTTCTATTATACTAGGCAAAATTAGAAACTTTGTTCGACAACGTTCTCATACCTGACTAATTATTTTGTGCTCAGATCTGAAATTTCATTTTCTATAATGTTAGAGCCCAATTATTTTGTGCATAGATCTGAACTTTTGTAAGATCTGAATTTAGTGCTCAGAGTATTATAATACATATGCACGCTAATTGTTTATTAGTCATATCTAATTAAGTTCTGAACTTCTTTGCCATGTTAATAATCTGAAAATGGGAGTAAATTTTGCAGGTTGCTGAGTTTCTTGGGTTCCATGGATTATTTTCTGAAAGAATCAAGAAAACTCTGGTCCAGGAATCACATTGGCAAAGTAAGCGACTAAGCTCGTGATAAAGTTATGCATATTGTAGGGAGTTAATTACTAATGCCAACATAAATGGTGAGATAACAAACTTTAATGTTGCATTAAGAAGTTACATAATGTATTGTTTCCTTTTGGAATTACTGTAAGGAGCAAATCTCTTTGAAGTGCCAACTTGCAAGGTAGCAATGCTGACATTGATTCTGTTCCTTCATTTCTTGGTTCTCGACAACAGTACTATTGTTGAATATCTTTGTCTACTGTACTATGTCTAGCACTGTCATGTATCATGTATCATAACTAGCCATGGCAAGAAAAACACTCAGTGGGTTTTGAAAAACAAAAGAATTATTATGTAGAAACTCAGTCAAGAATTATGTAAACCCTGAATTAGTTCAATTGCTGGCATTAAAGGAGCTTAGATCGATTTCGTAAGTAAACATTTAACTTTTGCATATGCTTGTGTTTTTAATTTGGTACCTCGGACTTTGACTAATTAATTTTTTTATATTTATTGTATGTGCATTAAAATATGTTGCCAATTGTAGGTTCAAATATGCTGTGCACTGTTCAAGCTTTTGATATCCTAAGAAGGCGGAAATTATTGTTGCGCCGGCAAAGGCAACTACTGCTTGTGAGGTAATGCACAGCTTGACTGCTGTTGCAAATCTATTCGCATGAGTGAGATGATACTAGAACAATTTTGTAACTTCTTTTAGGGTAATAAAATTTAGAGCACCATTTTTCATGTCTATATTTTTTTTTCTATATGATCCTGATTTATAGATTTGGTGCCTCGGTAAGCACATGGTAACTATCCTTGAATACAAACCTGAAAGGTGAAGATTGGCAGAGCTATGGAGTTTCATTGGATGACTGGTGCTTGGTGTTCGTGTCAAGGACCACACCAGAATTCTTGGGTTAATTGCATAGCTGATATATTTCAATTTAGATCACCACCCCATGCTGATGTGTTGCGCTAAGAATAGTTAGATAATAACTTTTGGGTGAGATGCTTTGTTGTTTTAATATTCGTTCAAAAACATATTAATTGCTTGTTGATCAATTTATTTGTAAAATATATGTGCAGCTTTGCTGTTTTGAGGGACTCATTGAAGTATCTGTTTTGAAGATCCTCATATCATTAGCACGGAAAAAGTATCATCATTTGGTTTTCACGTGCATCCCTTGAATCAAACCGTGGCAACGCACGGGCATTATACTAGTTTTAAGGTAATGGAACAATGTTCCTTTAGTTCTTACTATTAGGTCAAGGTTTCAACCCTATTTAGTTTTCCTTTTCGTGATCGGGCCTTCACCCGTGTCATCTTTGTTTAGGAAGAAGCAGTAAAAGAAAAACTTGTTTAATTACCAAGTACGAGTACACATCATGAAGATAGCACCAAACATGTTTTGTGAAGCTCAAGGAATGTTCTTCCCACATCAGGACTGTTTCCCCATATAGGATGCAAACATACATTCTGTTTGTCAGCATTTGCAGTAACAACACCTTCATAGGATGCAAAGCCGCATCGCTTATGGCATTATCCTTAGCAGTACTAATAGTAATAAGTAAAGTAACGCATGCTCAACATGCGAGAGCTGTGCCCTTATGAGCAGCTAGACAGGCCTCCACTGCTTCACCTACTGTCATGAAGATCCAATCTTCTCCTACTCGGTCGACCACCCGCGACACTTTCATCTTCTGAACTGCCTTCCATCCTGGACTGGCTATAGCCATCTGCAGGTAGTTGTTTCAGCATTATAACCGGGAAATTTGGCATTCTATGTCTATTTTTACCCAAACCCAAAGGTACCCTGATCAATTCAGTACTTCACCTGTATGCCAAGTGACATCAACTCCTTGTGTATTTCTTCCAGTGCCGTGAGACCTGAAGTGTCGATGTTTACCACACCTGCAAAAAAACAGGAACATGGGCATACATATTTTTGTATCAGATTAGCACTGAACATGGACTTCACAGCTACATTGGAGTATATTCCACCTACTATAAAATTGAATTAGCTAAAAAGTCGAGCATCTCTTTTTATAAATCTTGGAGATTCTGGGGGCACTTACTTGACATATCAAGGACAACTGCTTGTATCCTCTCTCTCGCTTTTCCATTTGGGTTCTCCACTTCTTCCCGAACCCACTCTATGATCCTGATTGAACAACATTTGTTGGAGAATTTGTATAGAACATTTTATAAACTCATATTTATATATTGAGATTGCTAGTACCTTTCTTTGATGAAAGTGGCATTGATGAAACAGAGGAAGGATGTGTCCATGCGTATCGGTAGCACAGTCGGAGTTTGGCAAGCTACAGGGTATTGTCTGATGCTGCAGAAGATGTTTGTTCCTTGGAGCCTGCCAAGAACCTCTACCTGAGGTCGAATCGAATGTATGATGATTTTTGCGAAGGAAATGGCAAGCTGCAGCAATCAACACCACCACAAAGTCAGAAAAATGAAAGATAATTTTGATTTGAAATGTGATTTTCAAATGGAGTATCTGTATCAAGCATCTTACTGCAACTGCAAGTCCAATCTCCACCGACCCAAACAGGACACCAGCAAATGCGCCAAGGCAAATGAGGAAATCCATCCTGTCGATTTTCCATATGTTGCAAGCTTCTTTGATGTCGATCAGTCCCGGAAGAGCCGATAGGATGATGGAGGCGAGCACCGCCATGGGCGTATAGTATAGGAGCTTCATGAACAGCTCCAAGGCAATGAACACGGTGATGGACATGACGATGTTTGAAACAGTCGACCTGGCGCCCGCGCTGAAGTTCACTGCTGTTCTGGAGAATGAACCTGACGATGAATGAAAAACATCTGTCAGACATTATGCTCTGAAAAGGGTACTTTCCATCTTCCCGAAAGATTGCAGCAGCCATCAGTCAGTAACCATATTGATTACCTGTCGCCACATAACACGAGGACAGAGATCCAGCAACGTTCGAGAACCCCATCGCCAGCATCTCCTTGTTGCCATCAAGTTTGTACCCTCTTACCGAGGCGAAAGATCGACCGACGGCGATGGCTTCCTAGGAGAGGCAATGCAAGCTTTCTCTTTCAGCAATCCGCATTTCAAATTTGAGAATTTTACCATGGAACACAGGATGAACAGCTTACTGCAGCCGGGAAGTACGTACCGTGAGTGCGATGACTGCGCAGATGACGGCGATCTTGGCGCATTCCGTGGTGTGCGGCCCATTCAGGTGTATCTGCTTGGCTGAACTTGGGTTTAAGCCTGCGTGCACCTTCTGAATGATCTTGACGCCATGCTTGTCGGCCCTTGTTGCGTAGACTGCAGCAGTGGACAGGATGACCGAGAGCAGAGGTGAAATCGCTGACAGCCAGAACAACTTCTTGTACCTCCTCCCCTGCCATTAATCAAGTTTTCATCGTGTGGGTTTAGTAAGTTACCGTCCGATCTGTATATATCATGAGCCAGTAAAAAAGAGGAATGGTTGGATCGAATCTTCTTACGATGAAGCGTGTGGTGAGGATGAATATAAGGAAGGAGCATCCGATGAGGAAGTTGCCCGGGTGCCACTGCAGTTGGATGACATGCACAACACAGAGCCACAATATATATGAGGATCGGACATGATACGGAGAACGAGCCACATGAGAAGCGGACATGAGTAAAAAGCCAAGCACAAGATGGCGGTGTTGACATTGAGGTAAAGGTGGGTGGATTCCATAATCCAACACTAAACAGTGCACAGGCAAGTGGCCATGGTCCTTCATCCAAAAGGTTCCTGTACCGTAGTGTGAGGCTGAAGATATACTAGTACTATTGTTCCAAGTAATGACCGTGACTAATCATTGTGCCTCTGATTCTCTTTGTGGGAGTGGGGCGTGCTCATCTCATAGGTTTTTTTTAGAAGGGGCGACAAAAGCTTTGCCACGATTTATATTAGATGGAGAAATTAAAAATACAAATGTTGGACCTAGTTTTTTTATTGGAAACCAGGCCCCAAAAACCACCAACTAGGTGAGTGCTCCTTTATTATATTTAAAAAAAATGCCCGGCATTTTGGTGGCCCCGAGAGAGACAGAGACACCGACTCATGACTCAGCGGGTCATGAAATACGCGTGAAGTCGTGTTGTCGAAAAGAAGACTCACCGGGTCATGAAGCGCAGAGCAGACCGCCTTGACGACAGAAACGACATCGGTGCTGTTGGTGAAATGGCTGAGACCAAGCAACCCCTTGAGCTGCTGCAGCCCGATCACGATGGCCGCCCCGCCCATGAACCCCACAATGGCAGCGTGAGACAGGAAATCCACGAGAAACCCCAGCCTGGGACGTGACGAACCGACACAGGTAAGAAGACCATACGTCTCGACGACACTCGACGTGGGAGCAGAGAAGCGGCAAACGGCTGGCGTACCTGAAGAGGCCGAAGGAGACCTGAAAGATCCCGGTAAGGAAAGTCACCGTGAAGACGAGTGACTTGTAGGTCGCCGGGTCGGCGGCCGGGTCGACGACCTTCTGGATCATCGACGACAGCAGCAGCGAGACAACGGCGACTGGGCCGATGGCGATCTCCCTCGATGTCCCCATGACAGCGTAGATCAGCGGTGGCACGACACTCGTGTCTTTCATCAGAGAAAAAGGAAGTGGTACGGAAGAATGAGTGATGATCTAGAGAAAGAAACTGGCGCAAGCTAAACTGTTCTGAACAATCAATCATGGGGAGAGAGGAGGCTTGTGATTGTTGGTACTTACAAAGACCGTACTGAGGGTCCAGTTTGGCTAGGTTGGCGTATCCAATGCTCTACAATGTCATAATCCGAGATCCAAAGGAGTCACATGTCAGATAAGGACGAGAAAGAAAAAAACTCCACATGCACATCAGAAAACGTCGAGGCAAAATCTATGATCCTTGAAGTGTACTGTATATGGTGGCTGCTGACAAGTAGTAATAACTGATGTTTTGTCGCAGGATTAATTATGTTGGAGATTTAGTGCATCAAACATTTGCACTTCAAGACGTCCTGAATTAAAGGAGTCGTCTAGCCAGGTTGGTTGTTTATTTCTTGGTGAGATCAGTACTAATAAGTGAAGACGTGTGTGAAGTAGTTTTTCCAGAGGAAACAGCTAAAACTGACGCGTGAAGTGAGCAAGCAAGCGTGTAGCATGACCGCCAGCCTACCTGAGGGATGCCAAGGCTGGCAAGAGTAAGGCCGGCCATGACGTCACTCCTGAAGGACTTGAGGGTGTAGGTCCTCCCCCACTGCAGCACCGGGAACACGCACTGCAGCGCCGTGAAGATCCACGGGCAGCGCGGCTCCCGGCCACCGCCGCCGGGGGCCGTGGCCGGAACGCCTTGCCAACCACGCCGACGAGCTCTTCGCGCAGGCTCGGCGGGCTGGGGCTGTTGAGCACAAGCTTGGCCGTATCTGGCCGCTGCTTGTTGGATGATACCTCGAAGACGGACACGGTGGCGGCCGACTCGACCGCTGCCGATGCCTCCATAGCTGAAGGCTCTGAAGTGTTTGGGGAAACTCGGGAGCCGGAGCTCCCTTGGCTTTAAAAGGGCTCTTGGTTCTAGCGATTGGACGGAGAATCTTGCGGTTGGCGTGACAACGATCAGAGGGAGAGGCAGGCTAGAATTCCTCCTCTCGTGTAAACATCACCGGCTATGGGAGATCGGATCACATATATGCATGGACGGCGATATGATTCTCTGGCAAGAGGCCGGTTAGAGGAAGAAGACATCCATCTCCTCCCCGTGCATGGATGAGCCCCGCCCCGGTAGAGGGAGGAAAATGCTCACTTGCAGGGGTGTGGATGCCGGAGCAAGTCTGACATGTTGCTATATATGGGCTGCCCCGGCTGTGGGTGTGGTGGACTCATAGTGGACTGCTATGGACCATGCCACAATGCAGGCCACATGCATCATCGGTCACCGGGGTGGCCACCGAGGTGGGCGGCGTTTCGGAGTGCCTTTTCCCCCCCGAGATCTCCTTTTCTCCTTGTCCTCCGCACGCGACGATTGAATGTGCTGCTGCTAGTGCATTAGGAGGATGTTTGGCAGGGCTTTGGATGAGCCGGAGTCGTTTGAAAACGGCTCTATCTCTTTTTCTCCGCAAAAACGGCTCTAGCTTCTCTATTTTTTTTTGCAAAAAACGGCTCTTTCTAGAGAAGCAGGAGCTGAGAAGGAGCTTGAAGACATTTGATTTTTTTTATATATATAAATATATAGTTTTTGTTATGTATTTAGATATACATTATGTTTAGATACATAATAAAAACAATGTATCTTATACTTAATTTGGAAGGGAGGGAGCACTACTGGAAATCGATTAGTTCTTAGTGTACAAAAACACACAGAAAAAATCGAATCCCGTAAAAAAAACAGTTTTTTTTTCGCATGTATCGTTAGAAAAATACACACAGAAATACATTGACAAAAATCAATTTTTTTCTCACGGGGTTACGCACAGAAAAAATATATTTATGACGGTAGTACACACGCAGAAAAAAAAAATAAGTTGGCTACATTGTAATTTTTTTTTTTTGTGACTGTCATTTTTTCCGTGTGTGTATTGGCTCACAAAGAAAAAATGGAAGTATTTGTTTGTGCATTTTTTGTATTTTTTTCTGTGGGTTTTTCTAGAAACGCACGGAAAATTTTTCTATGTGTACCAAGACATACGCACAGAAAAAAATTCAACACACACACAAGTATTCTATTTTCCAGTAGTGGAGTACTAATAGTCGTCTATCTACAGATTGAGCCTAGTGATAAAAATAAATGATAATAATTTAATTGGAATAAAACAACATCGAGCGGATAAGATCGAAGGAGGATGTCTACAAAAATTTGGATATAATTATTGATATTTACTTATATATTCCTTATAAAGCTAATCTCCACTATAAGCTATATCTCAACATGCAAGCTACCCACATCATCTCCCACTAATAGTTATGTCATCCCACTAACTTTCAATCTCTTAATATACAAAGCGTCCATATATTGCTATTCGCTTTATCATTCCATTCTTATAATTCAATCTAGTTCTGTTAGTTTTTTTATTGGATTCTTCTATTGCCTTGTTCAATTTTGATAAGAATATATGTAAGAGCACGTAGGTTTAACTCACACATGCAATTGTTTTATTTCTAAGAAAGTCCCCAACCATGGGTAAGGTATATCTCTCTAGTTTATTTATTTTCTAAATATTCCATTCCTCTGGATCAGGAAAAGGACACAACTAGGTTAATTCAAATGTTTGACGTTTATTTGAAACATCAATTATAGTCATAACATCTCATACATCATTGTTCTCCACATGCAAACAACACGAGAGCGACTAAAACTCAATTCTGATTACCTCTACCAGACCAAGTGCAAACCAGTCACAAATGCCGCTGGTAGCCGATGACACTAAAAATATCTTATTCTCGGTGAGAAGCTCAATAGCTTTTTTTTTTTTTTTAGAAAAGAGAAGCTAGCTTAAGAAATAAGAACATGAAATACATGAGATATGTTCTCACACCCAAATATTCTTGTCAATGAAATGAATAACTTAGGTGTGAAGCAAATTCAAGACGGCGTGTACACTCAGAATCCTTCCCAAGCCAGAGTACATCATGATCATCTCGATCCATCATCCATGAGAAAAATATTGATGAGATCATGCCCAACCAAGCCATCAACAAGAGCGTCGCTCACAAACTTCGCATGGGCATCAACAACTCATTCACCTACACGGAGCACCAAGACCATCTTTGCTATAAGCAAGCACGCATGCATGCTAGAGGAATATAAGGTGTCAAGAATAAAGCTCAAGTGAAGACGACGAGGAGATCCAGGATAAAGAATAAGTTGAAAGCTCCACAAGTGAAGATGAGTTCCACAAGGTCATACTAGCCATGCCAAGAAGGCGGACAAGCATGTGAATATGAAAGGAACTTGATGTATTGCTGACTAAGAGAGGGGAGGGTAAATTGGGTCACTAATAAAGAATTTAATGTAGGGCTTCTCTCATGGGAGGATCCAGGATTGGAACAGGGGGGCTAAATATGAAGATTTAAGACTAAAGCTGAAGATTAATGGTGATTTAAGCTAAGTCGCAGTAATTAGTGAAGCAATCAACCTCATTAGGGGGGTTGTAAGCCTGTAACCCTCGCAGCTAGTGATAACTCTTTGTGGTGCAGGTGCGACCTGCATTTGCATGTGCTCATCACATTTTTTTTCCCAATCGCTAGTCAACTCTTCTTCTGCAGCGAGCATGCATGTGCTCATCACATTCAGTTACTACATATATCTCGAAATGTGTTATTATGCATAAAGATTCTAACATCAATTATATGCTAAAAGAATATTGTGAACACACATATGACCCATGCATTTCGATTATGGGAGAAGAGAGTAATATAATTTCGTTTGGTATCATCTGTCGCCTCAAGAATGTCAACTTGGCTAGTGTGGATGCACCAATGTTGCTACTTGCTGTGGATACATCATACACATGCTGGTTCAGCTGATAAGCATTGGATCACGCACATATACGATAATGCTGTTTGTGGCAATCATACAGCTTGGCTCGGGGACTGTGTGGTCTATATGAATAGGATTCAGCAATAATTCCCTCAGCCAAAGAGAAGTATTTATCTGCATTATTAGTTAGTATTAATTGTGTGGCAGGGTGGTGAACATAATATTTTGTTCAACCGTGACACTGGAATTGTGTCACTGATGACGGCAGAATTTGCAGAGACGTCGACGAATACGCTCATCATAACCACATAAAAAACTACTCCACCCAACCCCCCAACCCCACCCGGCAGATATGCAGTAGTAGTAGTAGTAGTTAGTGTTGTAAATACACGCCGTCCGGATCCCCTCTCCCGTTCCCGTCCCTCCCGATAGCACCATGAAGACGTGGGAAGTTGGCGTAGATCGTCCCGTTCCCTTTCCCACAAGCACACACACCAGGAACAAGACATAGAGATAAGTAGATGTATGATGGAGCCAATTCTCATTATTAGAATAGAGGTACAATGGTCTCTTTATATGCTCGAGTCTTCAGGACATAAAAGGTAGGAGCCCAATCAATTTTTCTAATAGAGGGATTTTCTCAATCCGGACAACTGCAGCACGATCCTAAATCCTATGAGCCAATGATAAGGCAAAGCGCACTACTGCATAAAATTTTAATCGTGGCGGTTTTTTTTTTTACCGCAACCACCATGAATGTAAGGCCATGGTTAATAATCGACCGATTAACCGTGGCGGTTTTTGTAACAGCCCAAAACTGACACAATTAATATTAACCGTGGTGTTTTTTTTTTAGAAAAACTAAACGGTTAATGCGTAAAAGAAACAAAAAAAAAAAAAAAGCCTAGATCTAGACCTAGCCGGGCCTGGATTTGGGCTCGCTAGGGGTTCGCATGCCGTCACCGCCGCTGCCTGCGGCCTTCGCACCGTGGGGATCCGCGAGCCTGAGGCTCCATGGCGCCGGGAGCCCGAGGTCGGCCATCGCCGGATCTGGGGACCTCCATGGCGCCGAGCCATGAGGCCGCCGCCCGAGCCCATGCGCCGCTGGATGCGCGACCTTCATGGCATCGGGAGCCCGAGGCCGTCGCCCCTGGATACGGCCTCCACACTGCCGGATCTACAAGGGGAGGGGCGCCGCCGGCCTGCTGAGGGATGGGGAGCGCCACCGACCTGCTAGGGAAGGGGATGGGCCGCCGACCCGCTCGGGAGAGGGATGTGTTGCCGGCCTGCTCGGGGGGAGGAGAGCGTCGCCGGTCTTGTCCACCACCTACGGGATTCGCTGCGAGAGGCCGGATCTCGCCACCACGCCACTCAATCCGGCCTCCACACCGCGGGATCCGCGAGGGAAGGAGGCGTCGCTGGTCATAGATAGAGAGAGTGGAGGGGGGAGAGAGAGAGAGGAGGGAGGATGCAGTTTGGGTGGGAGGGAGCGTGGATGGAGTGCAGGAGTGTGGAGGCGCTGGATGGAAAGGAGAGGGTGGAGAGGAGTTAGGGTTTGTTCGGGTATATACACAGAGAACAAGTTAACGGGCTGGTTTGGCTTTTCCAATTTCTAGTGGGCTTGACCTCTTTAACCGTGGCGGGTTTTTTTTAAATGCAACGGTTAACAGCCTATTAACCATGACAGTTATTTTACAAAAACCGCCACAGTTGATAGATTTACTGTGACGGATTTTTCCTGGCCGGCTGGTTTTGCTGGCATGCATTAACCGTGGTGGTTTTTTTAAATAACTGGCTAATAAAAATGAAAGTTAACCGGCTAATAAAAACCAAAGGTGTTGTAAAAGTTTGTTTTTAGCAGTGGCGGTTTCGCCCAGACCTGAGCCGCGCCCCGGCAGGAACTCATGCATGATTGCGATTTGCTGTTGGAGACGGTGCCTTTTGCATCCCGCCGGTGGACAGACGAGACGACAAGGAAAGTTCCAGTAAAATTGAAACACTTCCTGCCTGGTTAATGGAGACGCCCTGACTATAGGCACCACGTGCGTAGTACAAGTCTAAGGGTGCTTGTTGCTAATGCATGCTGTCGTGAACGCATACGCACTTCTTCAGTTTTTTTTTTCATGAGAGAATAACTGAATAAGTGGATTGATTAATTTCTAGCTGAGTGAACAAAACTTGTGGCTCATGGAAATCACCATGACCTTATCATACACGTTAGGCCTCGCCAATCTTGTCTTTTCACCTGGTTTGATTACGAAGACCCCATTTAGAGGGCTTTACTTTCACTAGTGAAGTAATTTTTTAGGCTTCAGCATCAGTGGCGGCTCTCCCTAACCCCCGCAGCCCTCCCTTGAGGCTCTCACGCTCTTGCCGGCGTGTCCCAGCAGCCCATGCACGCCCGCTGACGTGCACGGGCAAACCTCCCCGCAACCCTCCCCGGCGGCCGCTCCGCCATACGAGTCCACGCCGCCTCTCCGGTGGCCGCGTGTGCTAGCGCCGCGAGCCCTGGTCCCTGGCAGCCTCGAGCCCTTGACGGGGCAAAGCATGTCTAGATCTCTCCCTCTTACTCTCTCTCTCTCTCTCTCTCTCTCTCTCTCCTCCTAGGAATTCATGTGGGTGAGACAAAGCCGGGTGAAGCTACTATTTTTAGCTCCTTTCCACCTAAACTTTTGTAAGAACAGGTTTAAGAGGCTTTACCGGTGGAGTTGTTTCATTTTATCCCGTTTGGCAGAAAACAACCGACTCCAAACTGCTTCTAAAGCTGGTGGAGAAGCCCTGTTAAACGGGCCTAAAGAAATAGAAGTATGGAAGCCATTGTTGTGTCGGAAAAATAAAACCCACCGTTGGAATCACCATTGACTAATGCATGACATGTCTGAGCTCGACGACCACACGAGGTATATGTGGTCATGAGACCAGCAGCCACACAAGGTTATAGCCATGCTAGAGTATAGTTTTAGCTCACAGATTGAAATCTACAACTCCTCCGCATCTATTAAAAGTACCGACGTACGTTTAGTGTCTGTTTTGAGTGGCATGTCGTATTTAGGCGGTCTGCAGTATGTAGTATGTAGGTCCAGTTCTGATGTCATATATATCTTTACTGAATTCAGCTTGTCTCTTGGAGAATAATTGGGCCAGCGCCAGCTTAGCTCGTTGGTTAACTATAACAGCTCTCAATTTGTTTGATTCCCTTGATTTGATTTGCTTCTGTTTCCTCCATTGTTCACCTGGAGAATGCAAATTGAAGGAATCATGTTCGATTTCTGTTGTTCAATAGATGCAGGAAGGCAGTGCACTGGTCAGCAGCAAAGAAAGATAATCAGATGCAGGCACGCGCATAGCCAAAGAGTGGAGAATGTTCGAAACTTCAAAGCAGCCATTGTTTTATATTTATTACTGAAAGATGCTGCTGGCCATAACTAACCATTAACCATTAGCTACAGCCCGGACTGGCGATCGCGACCCGGCCCCGTCGGTAGCCGTCGGCACCTAGCCGACGGCGACGCTGACCACGCCGGCTTTGATCGTCGGGCCTCCGCCAGCACCTGGATCTCCCACATCGACGTCTGGGAGTGTTGACACCGCCGTCTTGACTCGGCCGGAGTCGTCTGGCATCTCGTCGAGGGATCCACCAGGTCCTTTCGAGTAGGATCCCCGGCGTCTGGCAGTGGGTTCGACAACACTGGCTCCACTCGGTCGGCCGCTGACCTCGTCTTACGGCCTTGCCGACCTTGCCTAGGATCTCGTCATCTCGACAGGGGGATCGAGAACGCCGATTCCACTCGGTCGGCGTCGCTAATCTCGACGGACGGTGCAGCTCCGCCAACAAATTCTGACCTCGACGGAGGGGTGTTGATACACCCGTCTCCACGCATCACCGATCTTCAGCAGATCTGCCCGGCGCGGCACCCATGGCGGTCGCCGACGCGCGCACGGGCGCGTCTAAGGCCTCGCCGGCCGTCGGTTCGGCCGAGCACCCGACCGCGCCACGGCCAAGGCGCTGATATACCTATGCCTCGCAAGCCCGTGGGTCGGCGGGGCGGGCGTGGCCGCCGCGGCCTTCATCGACAGCCCCACGGCAGGGAGCGCTTATGCCATAGCCTTCCGGTGTCCGCGCGCTGCTCCTCAAGGTCTCCACCGACGCCGTCCTCTTCGGCGGGCTCCTCGCCGCCTCGCCTTCCCGACGGCCACGGGCTTCTCTGCGCTGAGAGGGAGTTTGCGGCCCGGTGTCGCCTGCTCGCGGCGGATCCGCCTGTAAGTTCGTGGCTCCACGACGCGGGTCACCGACCCTCTACCCGCCACCTCGCGTTCCAGGCGCCGGTGGTGCGGATCCAGCCCCTAATGACCTGATCTGGGTCGGGCGGCGGCGGCACAAATCCACGCGGCTGCTCTGATCGCCCTCGCATTCGACGTGGGGTATGGATGAGTGCGTTCTGGCGCTGGTGGCGCGGATCCAGGCCCCAACGACCTGATCTGGGTCGGCGGCGGCGGCACAATCCGCGCAGCTGCTCCGCATCGTCCACACATCTGACGCGGTGTACGCACGCGAGTGCACAGAGTCGGCGGATCGATCAAGGTGGATGAGCAACGGTAAGGGCACACGATTTCAAGCGTGGGCCGATTTGCCAGCTTCAGTGAGGGCGATCTACATTCAATGAGTTTCTTTCAAGTTTATTTTGGTGCACGTTGTTCAAGGCGTGGTGGCTGATTCGATAGACTGTCATGAAACGACATCGATATCTTTAGCACTGTCTTGAGTAGTAAACTCAATTTTTTTTTTTGATATAGTAGATCTTTAGTACATATATCTTCATGTACTAAAGTTTCTTTATTCTTAGCTTTTGTAATAAGTTTGGCTGTGTGTGGTCACGCAGAGGCTTTAAGCTGTGTGCGTTACCGCATAGGCCGGAATTTTAATTCCATTATCTAAAAAAAATTAACCATTAGCTACAATCAAAACCTGTTATGGGTGTTGGGCCTAGGACGGCCCGGCCTGGGCTATCATGAACCGTACCCGTGGCACAAAATATAATTAGATTTGGGTCAATTAGGAAAGAGATTAGATTAAATCATTTACAGGGATTTGATCAGTTAAAGATATAATTAGATTTGGGTCAATTAAGATATGATTTGTTATGATTTGATTGGGCCTTCCTTAGGTGGCAGGAGTCCTCTCTGCACCCATAACAAAACCCCATCCAAACTATAAGGCTGTCTGTTTTATTTAATGCTAGTTTTCAGGATGACACCTGCTGTGATTAAATTCGATTGCTGGCCTGATCATTGCTTATATCAGCGTTGTCATCAGCCAGTCACCGCCATTTTGCTATGACTGTCTGGCTGTTCAAGTATTTTTCTTGTGATGGATTAATATAACAAGTACAGACGATTAAGGAGCATGTGGATTTGGTGTCATCAGTGTGCGGTGAGATCTGGAAATTGACAACAGCTAGCCATGCGGAAGTCAAAATTTGTTTGTCGCATTTAGTACGCTACAAGGGATTGACATTGATTTATTGAGGATTTATAAGCGCTATGACCTTATCTGAAACGCCTCCCACTATTTATCTTGTTATTGTTCGTTGGAGAGAGATCTTATCCTGATCGGTTTAGAGGTATATTTTCTCCGTTGAAACGAAACAGATGGATTTCAAACCTGTTACCAATACAAACAACACAAGAGATCATGAGTATGTTAACCTTTGGGAGGCGATAAATGAGGTTCAATTAGATGAGAACAGAGAAGATGCAATATGATGGAGATGGACCTCGAGTGGAGACTACACTACCAAAAGCGCTTATCTCGTCCAGTTTGAAGGAGCTTTACTAGGTTAAGATTGATGCCAATTTGGAGAGCGAAGGTGAAACCCAAATGTCGATTCTTTGCGTGGACGCTGCTCCACCGAAAGATTCTTACGGCAAACAACCTGGACGAACGGAACTGGTAAAATGACTCGATCTGTAAACTATGTTCTTTCGAGCCAGAGCCCCTAATCACCTATGCAAAGATTGTCCTTTTGCTTGGGCAAGTGTGGACATGGTTCAACCTGACAGTTTTCGACTCGAACACCACTTCAGGATCGATCCACAACTATTGCCGTAAATGTAGGGCTAAGTTCGACAAAATGGAGAAGAGAAGAGTCGATAGAATCATGATATACCTCTGGTGGAACATCTAGAAGGAACGCAATCGGAGAACTTTTCAGCAAAAGTCACTAAACCCCCTTCCTGCCCCCTTCAAGTAGCTCATGCGGCAAAGGATGATATCCTACAGCTGGCAACTAACACGACAACAGTTGACCTGCAGTTGCAGTCAAGTCGAGCCACCTGGCTATGTTGATAATCTAGGACCTCTGTTAGTCCTTGTCTGTGCCCTTGCTTCAAGTACAATGGCCTATCTAGTTGATGTAGAGTTCTACGAGTGTCTAGCTGTTTTCTTAGTTGTTTTTCCAGTTCTTCTAGTTGAGCAGGTTTTAGTCGGAAGTAGGGGTGAGTGGAAGGTGGTGTATTCTCTAGTTTGTACTTTGTTTTCCTTTTTACTCATCTAATAAAAATACGGCAAAGCTCTTGCCGCCTTTCTAAAAAAAAAAACAACACTGTTCTGTTCAAGTTGGGTTTACATGCACATCTATGTATGCTTTATTAAAGTGAATAATATTATCCTCTCGAAACCGCAAGCTATTTCCGGTCCAAGGAAACCAATCATATGGAATAAATAAAGGATTAATAATTGTAATGATTCAAGAAAACTACATACGTACGTGTTATTGGAGGATCAAGTGAGTATCGACGAGTTGATGACATATCAGAGCAAGTATAATAACATGTTGTAAGCTGATTAAATGCCTAGCGAATAAGAAGGATGTAACCTTAGCTGGTTTTGGACACAAAAACAAAAAAATATGTGAAAGAAATGAGTAAATCATGTATTAATAATGAGGAGCTAACTACTGTATGGGTATGCTAGAGAAAACCGTAAAGAACCTTACAACCATCAAGAGTTGGTTGTATTAATTATTAGGCTTGCTCTTATGGATTCTGTCACACCGGTCTATGCTTGGCACCACACCTTTCACCTATATGTATCATTCATGTCATTAGTTTTTGTCAGGTGGATCATATATACCTTTACTGAATTCTGCCTGTCTCTTGGAGAATAATTGGGCCAGCGCCAGCTTAGCTCATTGATTAACTATAACGGCTCAATTTATTTGATTCCCTTGATTTGCTTTGCTTCTGTTCCCCCACATTGTTCACCTGAAGGAATCATGTTCGATCTCTGCTCTTCAATTTCAAGAGATGTAGGAAGGCAAGCCAGCAGCAAAGATACCGTTAATCAGATGAAAGCACGCGCATAGCCAGATAGTGGGGAATGTTTGAAACTTCAAAGTAGTCTGAAAGATGCTGCTGGCCATAACTAACCATTAACCATTAGCTGATACTCAAAAAAAAAACCATTAACCATTAGCTAGAATCAAAACCTGTCATGGGTGTTGGGCCCAGAACGGCCCAGCCAGGATTGTCATGAACATTACCCTTCGCTATTGTAGCACAATTAGAGCATGTCCAAATAATTAGCCAAATAGTTTTGTAAAGCTAAATTTAGCTATTATTAAAAAAATACATCCGTTCCTCCACCTTCGCTCTCTAATATTCTTAGAGAGCCTACCTCACTAGCCATCTTTTACATAGTCTCTTGGTGTACTCTAGTATTTTGTTATCAACTCTATTTTAGAGAGTAGCTAAAACACTAAATTTAGCTAGTCTTTTTGACTAGTCTCTTGGGCATGCTCTTAAGATTAGAAAAGAAATTAGATTAGATCAATTAAAGGGATTTGATCAGTTAGAGATAGAATTAGATTTGGGTCAATTAGAGAGAGGATTGTATGATTTGTTATGATTTGATTGGGCCTTCCTTAGGTGGCTAGGAGTCCTCTCTTTTTTAAGAAAACTGCATCATAAACAAAACCCCATTCAAACTTTATTAGATTATATATGACTGTCTTTTTTCTATTTAATGCTAGTTTTCAGGATGACACCCACTGTGATTAAAAGCGATTGCTGGCCTGATCATTGCTTATATCAGCGTTGTCATCAGCCAGTAACCGTCATTTTGCTATGACTGTCTGGCTGTTCAAGTTTTTTTTTTTTTTTTCTTGTGATGGATTAGATGCAAGTGTGTTTTTTGTGTGTGCGTGCGTGCGTGTGTGTGTGTGTGTGTGTGTGTGTGTGTGTGTGTGTGTGTGTGTGTGTGTACAGACGATTAGTAAGGAGCATGTGGCCCAACACTAAATCTGGTCTCATCAGTTTGGTGAGATCTGGAAATTGACAACTAGCCAGCAGTATGAACGGGAGTGAAAATAGTTTTTCACGTTAGTACAGCAGAATCCGGAGGAAGTTGGTTTTTTTTTATAGTTTAAGGGCATAGCCCCCGTCTATTAACCAAGGCCAATAGACCGAATAATCATCCAGGTTTACAGTTCTTACAGATGGGACAACCATCTGAGCACACCGAAAAACCGCAACCACTCTACCAACATGTCTAAGCATACCCATCAGCAAACACCTGACACACAACACCTGAAAGGAGTACTAAAGCAAACATTATTACAGCTGTTAACTCCAACAGCAACATCTGACATTAGACATGATGAAAGCTACCGACTATCTTCATTAGGCTTCAACAACATCACACCCTTCACATCCTTCAGAAAGAATGCTGGACCTTTGTGTTGGAGATTGCCCAGTCCATCCAGCTCTTGTCTCTTAGCTCCCTTTCAACCATAACACTTGCACAGCCTCCTGCTTCAGCAGCTTGGCCACCACTTGGATTTTGGTCTTGTGTTCCTCCGAGCACAGCAAAATCCACTTTTCTATTGTCTTTGCAATCCTGTAAAAGAGTATAGCCATACTCTCCCACTGAAAAGTTTGAAAACACAATTCATTTCTCAGCTTCCACAGGCACCAAAAACCAGCAGAAGTCACTATATTTGTTATTGCATTTCTCTTATTGCTAAGCCAGTATTTCCCAATAGCATCAAGAGAATATTCAATATTAACATTCAGGACTCTAGCTAAAACATCCCACATATTTCTAGCTACTGCACAGTCAAAGAATAGGTGTTGGACTGTTTCTAATTCAGCACAAAACAAACAGGTGGGATCTTTTACTTTTTGTCTTTTGGCTAAGTTATCTCTAGTCAAACTTCTATTCTTACACATCAACCAAATGAAATAATGTACCCTTGGTGGAATCTTAATCTCTCATAAAGCAGGAACTAGGACAGAATGAATCCCTCTAAAATTTATGATCTTGTATAAAGATTGAACAGAATAGACTCCATTTGAGGTAAACTGCCATATCATGGCATCTTCCTCATCACTGTATGTGATAGTACTTGCCAGTTGAACTACTTCTTCCCACAACTGCATCATTTCTTCATTACCCATCCTGGTAAAAGTGCATTTGAGATTTGTACCATCCCATAACTCAGCAATTGACTTATTTTTCTCATTAACAAATCTATATAACTTCCAATACTGAATAGCTAAACAGGAGTCACCTAACCAGATGTCCTCCCAAAATTTAATTTTTACACCATCCCCTAATTTCCACCTATATCCTAATCTAGCAGCCTTAGTGGCCCACATGAATCCCTTAAAAAAAGGTGAGGCACTAACAGATTTAGTGTGTAGAATATTGGTCTTCTTAGTCTTATACTTATAATCTATCAACTCCACCCAGAGTTTATTTCTATCTTTGTCATATCTTTTTAGCCAAGAAGATAAAAGACAAATGTTTAGATCTCTCAAGTTTGGCAGACCCAAGCCTCCATACTCTTTGGCAGTAGAGACTAATTCCCAGTTGGCTAGGTGATATCTATGTGAATCCTCCATGTCATTCCAGAGACAATTGCCCATCTGGGTGTTTAGCAGTTTAATAGCCCATTTGGGAAACTTCAGAAACGAAAGTAGGTAAATTGGTATACTTGCCAAACAAGATCTTACTAAAGTGGCTCTAGCAGCCAGGGACAACAGTTTGCCCCTCCAGCCTGCTATTCTAGTGAGAAGCTTATCAACTACAGGCTGCAACTCCTCCCTAGTTAACTTTTCATAATGTAAAGGTATGCCTAAATATTTCATAGGAAACTTTCCAATAGGACAACTAAGAATCTTGGCAGCTACTTCTATCTCATCTTCCCTTAAATTCATAGTAAGAATTTCACTCTTATGAAAATTAACCCTCATGCCTAAAATCTGTTCAAACCACATGATAACTTGTTTTAAATTACTTAGATGTATAGGATCAGGACTACTGAACAAAACAGTATCATCAGCATACTGTAGGGACATAATACCTCTAGATTTAAACCCTAGAAGTACTCCCTGAATTAGACTAGAGTTAGCTGCCCTATCTAGCATCCTAGTAAAAGCATCTCCTACAATATTGAACAACAATGGAGATAAAGGATCTCCCTGCCTAAGACCCTTGCCAGATTTGAAAAAAGGGTTATCTTCCCCATTAACAATAACACCTAGAGACCCTCCCATAACCAAACTCCTAATCCACATAATCCACTTGTCAGAGAAACCTCTAGTTTTAAGAACTTCAAATAAGAATTCCCAACTTACCCTATCATATGCCTTTTCATAGTCCAGTTTCAAAATAACCCCTTTATCTCCTGTCTTGTGTAGACTATGAACTACCTCATGGGCTACCACTACACTCTCAAGGATATACCTTCCTTTTATAAAAGCACTTTGATTAGTAGCCACCAATCTCTGTGCCACTTTTCCTAGTCTAATTGTTAGAAGCTTGGAAAACATTTTAAAGCTACTGATTAAGTAAACTAATAGGTCTAAATTGTTTTATATTACAAGCTTCTTCCACTTTAGGGATCAAAGTTATCAAAGCAAAGTTTAATCTCTGGATATCTAGATTCCCTATAAAAAAATCATCAAACATCGCTATAATATCTTTCTTGATTAAATCCCAAAATTTTTGGAAGAATAAGAAGGATAACCCATCAGGGCCTGGGGCCCCTTCAGGATAACAGCTGAACACAGCTTCTTTTATCTCCTTTTCAGAGAAAGGAGCTATTAACATATCATTTTCCTCTTGATTAACTAGTTGGGACTGATCCCAAAAATCATCCCCTAATCTAATATCCTCTCTGTCTTCTTTTGCAAACAGATTCTTATAGAAGCCTACTGCTATATCCATCATCCCTTTCTGATCCGAGACATGACCAGTAGGACTTTCTAGGTAATCAATCCTTTTTTTCCTACTCCTATAGTTAGCTACTGCATGAAAATATGCAGTGTTTCTATCACCTTCCACAATCTCCCTGTCCCTTGACCTTTGTCTAATCTTAATTTCCTCTACCCTCGAGATCTTATCTAATTCTCTCTCTAAGAATTTATACCTATTCCATTCCTCTTCCTCTAGATCCCTTTCTTCTATAATTTGGTCCAGCACATTATATTCCTGTGACAACTCATTTTTGGTCTTATTTAGGAGAGCTACCAGATTGGCAGCCCACCCCCCTAACCATTTTCCCCCCATAGTCTAACTCTAAACTACCATATATCTATGGCCCTGGTTTCTTTGCATGGAGTGTTCCACACTTTTTCAACTAATTTCCCAAAACTTTCCTCTTGGAGCCACCATTTTTCAAATCTAAATCTTTTTTTTTACCAAAAAAAAATCTGTTGTCACCTAGATCCACTAAAATTGGATTATGGTCACTAGGGATCCTGTCCAAGGCTTTAATCCTTGCTAATGGAAAGGCACATTCTAACTCAGTTGATATAAAAATCCTATCTATTCTAGCCATAATTGGTGGTTCCTGGTTATTAGTCCAAGTAAATCTCCTATTTCTCAACTCTAACTCAATAAGACCCCATTTATTAATCCAGTCATTAAACTGATCTGCCCATCTAAAGTTTACAACACCATTACTTTTATCTATGGCAGATCTAACTAGGTTAAAATCTCCACCAATAATCATAGGGCCCTGCCAGGAACCTAAGATTTTGTGGAGTTCATCTATAAATGCTTGTTTGCCATCCTCATAAGGAGACCCATACACAGTAACTACCTTAAAAGAAAAGCCAGTAGACTTGTTAGTAAGCATAACACTAGCAGAATAATCTAGCAAGTCACCAGGAATCAGCTTAAACAAATTCTCATTAGCCCCAACTAGAATACCTCCAGCTGACCCTCTAGCTCTTAAAGAGCACCATTCAAACTTGGCACTTCCAGTTAAGGATCTTAATAGACCACTAGAATATTCCCCTTTTTTTGTTTCTACCACACCTACAAAGTCTAAATGATTATCTCTAATTCTACTAGCTAAAGCTAATAATCTTCCATCTTGGCCCAAACCTCTAATATTCCAAAAGAGTCCTTTCATTTTCCACTTGTTTTTTTATTCCTACCTACTCTAGTTCTCCTATCATTGTTCTTTTTCAAAGTAACATGCATGTCTTCTACTTTTGTATCTGACTCTCTATTACTATTTATCATCTCAGAGTGTCCACCCTGATTTGAAGAACTACTCTCTAATTTATCTACAAGGATCTTCTCACTAGTAAATGAGTCCACCAACTCTGTGGTATCCACCGCTTTCTCTTTTTTATCATTTACTTTAAGAAAATTGTCAGTTCTCTGATCATCTAACTCAACCCAGATCATTTAACAATTTCTCATTAAAGGAATCACCATTCCCAGGCATTATACCAATGCAATGTGCAATATTAACTAATGAATTACTAGAAATTACAGTAGAAACATCAGAAGGAGCTGGTTTTTTTACCTTGAACATGTTCTAGGTTGGATTTCTTCTTTGCATCTTGTGCCTTTTCCATCATAGTTCTCCCATCTTCTATATTTCTTCTGCTTTTCTTCTGAGCAGGTATTGGTCCCCACCCCTGATTAAGTACTCTTGAGTTTTCAGTCTCTGCACTTCTCCCCATTACCACGTCACTAGGTTGAGTTGTCTGAATGTCCTCCTCAGTTTGTTCCTTCTGATGAGTATACCCTGCCCCTGACTCAAACTGATTAGCAATAGCACTTGCAACCCCTCCCAACTGACTATGAGAAGCAAGATTGTTGACCCATTTCTTTGGTAGCATCATGCCCTCCTCATCTTCAACTGTATCTGCACTTTCTTCCTCTTGCTCTTCTATGTCTCCAATCTCAGACTCATCCAGTTCCATTGCAGACAGTAATGTTGCACAGTGAAAGTGATTCAACTCCTCTGGGTCATGACTTATCTCTCCATCTACCACGATCTCTTGAAAGTCTAGTGCCCTTCTAGCTGATTTAGTCTTGTCCTGTTTATTCCCTGAACTCCCATCTTCTTTCTGCTCACCCATCCTCTTGGTTGACTTCTCTTTACTGCTTGAGCTTCTATCTCCTTTGCCATTTGACTGTCCCTTATCTTTCTCTGTCTTGTCATTCTCCTCCTTTTCTAACAAATCATCTTCATCAGCATCAAAGTCATAATCTCCTTTGCCACTACCTTTTCCATCACCCCCATCCTCCTCAGGAACTTTCTCATCAAGATCATAGTCATACTCTTCTTCCTGTTCTACACCCTCTATAGTGAAAGTCACTGGATAACAAGCTCCTCCCAACTCAAACACTCTTTCCTTTGGAACCTTGACAGGATTTTTACATTTTATCCTGACTCTTGCCACAGCAAAAAAAGACTTGAATAGTTCAGTCCAATCTACTTCAAGTAATATGCCAATACTTGAAGTAATCTCTCTGATTGTTCACCAATCATTCCATTTTGGTGGTATTCCTCTGATTTGTACCCACACTTCATCCAGCTTGCTCACTGGTTCTACATCACCATTCCAGGGTTTCAAAGATAAGACCACATCAGTTCCTTCCAGGCAGAACAGAGAGGCCTTCCCTATGACTAGATTGTCAACCTTCTTATGTGGTGGAAACCTTGTTACATAAGTGAGATCATCCTCAGCTCTGAGTTTCCAGTCCCACTTACTGTCAAACAAGATCTTGAGATGCTTGATAATGCCTGACTCATCAATCTTACCCTTCTCTATGGAAAGTGTCCCAAAGTTTTTCAGCCCTTTCCAATGACTGAATCTATTACCTCTTTTCTCCACATCTATATGGTAAAAGCCTAACCCAGTAGCAGCACTCCCATAGTACTGAGCAGCCTCATACCTCACCTTCCATTCTGGACAGTTTTCCACCACATGATTTTCAGATTTGCAAATAAAGCAGCATTTACTAGATGAACAGGCAGTACTGTAATGTCCAATGCACCCACAATTGAAGCACACTACATCTAATGATTTCCCTTTCAGATCAGAGATCACCTCCTCTTTACCTTCTACCTCCATTGATGCATTCTGACTCCCAGATTGTTGATCAATAGTATCCATCTTCTTAACCTCTGATTCTGCTTTGGCTTGTGTTGGTGCTCTCACAGGTTGCCCTCTACCCCTTCCTGTACCCTGTCTTCCTCCACCTCTAGGTCTTGGTCCCTGGAACTGCTGCCCATAATATGGTGTTGAAGCCTGCTGTTGAGGTGGTGGATTGGGGAACGAGGAAGTTGGTTTACATGCACATGAACTCGGAAAATCCGCAGCACAACAAGATCCAGTCCATGAAGGAAACTAATCGTATGTAAAGGACTAATAGTTGTAGTGGTTCAAGGAAGAAACTACGTGCAACGCTATTGGAGGATCAAGTTAGCAACAACGAGTAGATGACCTATCACGGATTCTATCACACCGGTCGACGCTTATCAATGTGCCATTTGTTAAAAGCACCGGCCCAATCATCACCTTTCATCAATAGTTTAGGCCAATAATACTACTCCGGGATGGTATTAGAAGTCGTTTAGGACAAATGACACGTTCTCCAAAACACAACTTTGACCTTTTTATTATTATAAAAATATTTATGGAGATGTGATATATGTATACTTTTATCAAAGTATTTTTTAAGATAAATCTACTCATGTAATTTTTACATTTACAAACTCAACAACTTAAAAGTTATTGATGATGTATATTCCCCGTGTTTGACCCAAACCTTGTCCAAAAGCGACTTCTAATACCATCCCTGAGGGAGTATCTCAATAAAATACTAGATGGCGATAGAGTCATGCATGTACTCTCTCCACGTCATCCGACGGCCTCGTTAGTCCCAACTATCATTTAGGCATTGATTGGCTCTCCAAGTCAAATATCAAATACACAAAAGCTTTAGAGAACTCACAATGCAGACTTTACCATAGCGTCTAAACTTATTAATTAATTTCATATTTATTGCACTTTGCTGATATGGCACTGATGTGGCAGTATATTTGTAGGAGAGAGAAGGAGAAAAACCAATACTCCAAGTCCACAATACCCAAGATAATAAATAGTTTTAGACTCTATGGTAGAGTCTGCATTGTGAGTGCCCTTATTAATCGTAGGTGAGATCATGAGATGGTGTATTTCTCTCACGCTTCATGGCAATTAAATTTTAGGGGTTATGGTTATTTTAGGAGTAGTACGTGGTAAGCAATAATCGAGTCCATTGCTCATAGAGATAATCTGTAACCTTTCGTGTCGCCAACGCTGCAAGCTTATCCAGTGTGTTGATTTTGTTAGCACTGACCGGATCATCACATCTATTTAGGCCAATAATTTCAGACTAATACTAACAAAATGGTGATGAAGTTACGTGTTCCACGTCAAGCACATTTGACTAACCGGTGCTCCGTAGCAAGCACACCCCAAGTGTATCATCTAGGAGATGGCCTAGGACACTAATCTCTCGAACAAGTGGCAAAGCACACTCGCCGCACACTCGCTGAGTCTCGCTGCATCAAGTGTACTCCCGCCTGCCCGCGCGGCCCCTAGCTCCGCCTACGCCCACGTCTGACGGCCCCTATATCCGGCCTAGACGATGCTCTTTTGCGCGCGGTCAGAGGTGACGCCACGCGCACACTCGCCATCGCTGCGGGATTGCGGGTGGGGATGGCGGTGAGACTTTTGCGTGGCAGGCGGCGACGGGTATGCGTCCGCGTCTATAGTGCCGGGAATCTCTTTGCTGTCCCGACGACGACGACCGGAGCCGGCCGAACAAAGGACTCGATGCGCATGCGCTTTGACGGATACAGGCATTGTGACTGGACTCAGAACTGACGCACATTTCGTGGTACTTTTTATATATGCTTTTGTGTTTTTGCGTAACTGCACCACGAAATGACGCGCGTACTTTTTGGGCTTGCAGCTCATTTAGCCAGATCCCTGTCAGTACGATTGTGCAAAAGCGTGTCTTAGAGATATCGAGGTGCACTCTACTATTCTAAAGAGCTGTTGCAGAATCTTCTGAAACTGACTGAATCCCGTCTCCACTGACAATGAAAAAGAGTTTGACAACTGGCTCACGCGTAGTCACTACGTTCTTAAGCATCGTTTTGATGATGCGCCTATTTCAATTGTGGACAGTTTTACTACGAACAGAATTAGAATTGTATTCTTCTCTTTTAGAACGAAGGTAGTATGTATCTTTTCCTTTTTGAGGATCTGGTAGTATGTATGATGTATGTACTGTCATTGCCAAGGAAAATCATTTCATTTCACTTGGGAAAGGTTATGGTTTCAGCGCCGTAGCACCATCATGCTCACAGGGGCCCAACTCTAGCCCAGGCAAGTGCATCAAACAATATGTTCTAAAAAATTGACAAATTTTGTTGTAGGGCACCGCTCAAACGTGTAATATGCCATTGGAAATCGTCAAAAGCGAAATATCTAATATGCTTAATACCATTACAAAATCAGGTACATTTGTCATATATAACACACCGTACCATTTCTTTTATTCATTTGTTCTATGATTTTTACAATGAGAAGCTAGACCTTTTTAGTCTCAATTTCGGAATTATCTCTCTTATCCCTAAAACTCATAATGCTACTACTATTCAGCAATATAGATCAATTTGTGTCCTTAATGTTAGTTTCAAAATTTTCACGAAAGTGGGAACTAACAGACTGAATAAAGTAGCTAAGACAGTTGTGAGTCCGACTCAGACTGCTTTCATGCCCGGTAGGAATATCATGGAAGGAGTAGTTATTCTACATGAAACTATCCATGAACTTCATACCAAAAAAAGGAATGGTGTCATTTTCAAAATTGATTTTGAAAAGGCCTATGACAAAGTTAAATGGTCCTTCCTACAGCAATCACTACGCATGAAGGGGTTTTCCTCCAAATGGTGTAGATGGGTCCAAAACATGGTCACAGGTGGGAGTGTAGGGGTAAAAGTTAATGACGACATTGGCCCCTACTTTCACAGGTGGGATTATTTTCTATGCTACTAATCTAACTCAACATGTTTCAGTTAACCATATGTTTGGTACTTGGCTCGATGTCGGTATAAGCGGGCTAAGTTTCTGATTTGGGTTGGGGTGACTGCTCTTTTCTGGGCAATCTGGAGATGTCGTAATGACATGATTTTTTTAAAAAATAAAATCTAACTCTATTATGCAGGTTATCTTCAGGGGAGCTTATTGGCTACGTTCCTGGGCCCAGCTGCAGCGTACTGAACAAACAAAGGAAGCCCTCGTGTGTTTGAGCAAGCGTTTAGAGATGGTTGTTTTAGAAATTTCAAATAGAGGGTGGAAACATTCTTTCCGTTTGTTATAATTTCCATGTCGTTGTTTTTTTCGGCTTTTCGACATTTGTAATAATTGGCTGTGTACATCTCTGGATGTAGAGGCCGGATTGTATTATTCATTATCTAAAAAAATTTCATAGATTTTAAGAGAGACAAGATGGAAAAAATACAGTTATACCCTTGTCTTCAACCTCTGTCTCGTCACTGATATTTGCAATAATACACTGCCGCCGCCAATGGTGCTCGTCCACCGCCGACATATCTACCTCCATGAACAAGAGCGGCAGGCCGATGACAAAGACCACATGCTCTCGACGTAGTCGTTGACAAAGAGCAGCGGGTCTGCCGGGTCAATCTCGCTGGCCATCTTCACCCATTGCTGCACACGGCGTTGTCCACCTCCCAGAAGATGCAGTGCCCTTCCACGAACATGACGTGGCCGGAGCAGGTCATCGGTGTCGCTGTAATTGATCGATCTCCGCGCTGCAGCTCCGTCCAGTACCACTCGTGCTAATTGCCGAATGCTGCCTACTTGAAGTTCTTGGTGATGAAGTCCACGGAGTCCTCGTTGTCCATGTTGGTGCGCATGATGCACACGAACCCAGCGGGAAGCTCTTGGACACCTGGCGCACGCGCACCTCCACAACGTCGGCCTCCTTGACGGCGTCACCGTCAGTGCCCGTCCGTCACCATGAGCACGACGTCCCGCTACAAGGTGCGCCTCTTCTAAGAAATTCTGACAACATAATATGGAACACTACTTTTATTGATGAAATCTTTGATAACACTGCTGAGCTTTGTATTAAAAATACTGTAACAGTTCCTTCTAATTTAAATGACAATGTCAAATGAATTCACTCTACTAAAGGTATCTGTACCACCAAGGATGCTTTTAGATACTTGAACAATCAAGTGCAAGTTCATCTTCAACAAGGCCCAAGAAGCATTACATCTGGAGCCCAGTCAACTTTGAACAGGATTTGGAAATCAAAGATCATCTCTCCAAACATAAAGGCTTTTATCAGGGGGCTTATCAGGAATGCATTACCTACAAATCAAAGACCTCCAAACATATAGATACAAAATGTGCCTATTGTGGAAAGGAAGAGAATGACTCTCATCTATTTTTCACTGTGATTTTGCTTGATTTTGCTAGGGCTGTATGTTTCTTTGCTAACCCTTCTTTCAGGTTATCATCTCTCCCATATGAGCAAGATGGAGTTCAACATGAGCTACAATACATTATCGCAGACTCCACCTCTGTTGCTGATCTATAGAAATTTGCCAATTAAGATTCAAAAGAAAATACGACCCGCACCCGCTTGCGTGCGTCGCCCCGCGTGTGGCGACCGAGAGGACCCGAACCCTAGCCGCCGCCCGGCGACTCCGGCGCCTCCTCCAGGCCCGCGCCCGTCGCCTCGAAGCGGACCGCCCGGGAGCTCGCCGGCCCGCGGGGAAGGCGGCGGGCGGGGCTCTTCTCCCTCGTTCTCCGGCCTCGGGCGGGCGCGGCCTCTCGGTGTCCACCGGAGCTCAGCCCCCAGCGCTGGGCTCGCTCGCGGCGGTGGTGGTTGGTCCCCGATCCGCGCCGCCTCGCCGGATCCGGTGGGCACGCTGGCCGGGCGCGGCCCGGTGCTTGGGAGGGGCGGCGGCGGCGCGCAGGCGGCGGTGGCGGCGGCCTGCTAGCAAGGACACCTCCGACGGTGGGTGTGGCTGGAGTTCGACGACGGCAGCTTCCGGTGTGGGGATGCGCAAGGGGAGGCTACGGCCGGGCGATGGTGCCGGGCGGTGGTCGCGGCCGGTGCCGATGACTTTGCTCCTGTTCCAAATGGCCCTTCTAAGGTCCCTTGTGGTTTTTGGTAATTGAGTGTCAACATTAGGTGAACTAATATGTGTCATTGAGATGATACACAGGAGATTAGTTCACATATGATGATGCAATGAAGGAGCTTATTGCACATGAGACATGACATGGAGTCATGTGACCAAGGTGGTGAAAATCAAGACAAGGCTTGGCTTGATGGACCGGTTGCAAGTGTGAAGGGCAAGTCGAGGGACTTGGCGCCGAAGGACCGACGCAACGGTGAAGAGCAAGTGAGGTCAAGATCGATGGACCAAGAAGGTCATGTGATGATATGAAATGGATCATATCATTCTTGATCGTGTTGGTGCATGTGTTGCATCGGCACTTGAAGTTGAAGCGGAATAGAAATGCGCAAGGCAAAGGTATAACCTATAGGGCATTTCATTTCGCCGGTCATGAGGAGCTTAGAGAAGTTTATGACCGGGTTTAGGATAGATGGCCGTACTATCAAGAGGGGCAAACTTGTTTGCATATCGGTTATCTAGTGCCACTTGAGCGATCTAACTTTGCGATGTGTTAGGATCGAGTGGCGTGCTAATAGCTAACCCGTTCTTTGAAATGATTGTGAAAATGCTAACACACTTGCACATGGTGATGTACACTTGGTGGTGTTGGCACATTTGCAAAGGCGGCGGTGATTGCAGGGGTTGAGTTGGGTTTGGGAACCGCTCATCCTCCCGCCGAGCTTGCGAAGGATTCGGGCGCTTTCGAGAAAATGAGATGCATATTTTCTATTGCGCCGGATGCAAGTTGGTGATGAAAACATGCTATCCCTCGTGCTCAAGTTTGGTATACTTGATGGGTAGCATGTCGGCAGAAGGTGTCGGTGTTTCGTGGAGTTTTTTTATGAAAACGGTGACCGGACGCCGACCGAAGCGAGGCTTGACCGACGCGCCACCGGAGCGCCCGGCCGGTGCGCCTGCGTAGAGCATGTTCGTGGGGACTTGCTCGATCTTCGACCGACACAGGACCGGAAGCTTCCGTCTGACCGGAAGCATGCACCGGACGCCGGTTGCCGTTAGTCGGCCCGATGGCCTTGTCCGCTCGACCGGACGCCGGAAGGGAGCGATCGGACGCCGGACCGACTCGGGTGAGTCCGGCCGGGTGCGTCCCCATCAACGCCGTAAACACCCCAACGGCTCTATTTTGGCTTGTGGCTATAAATAGATGGGGTGGCCGGCTTTGGTCGGTTGTTGAGCACATTCTAGCCTTGGTGGCTTGTATTGTGGTGCTTGAGAGCCCTCCCACTCACATATGCTTGATATCGTTCATCCGATTGAGTGAGAGATCGATTCCTAGTGCGTTGCGTTGAGAGATCGCATTTGTGGCACTAGGTGTTCGTGTTGCAAGCCGGTGTGCTTGTTTCTCTTGGAGGTTGCCACCTCCTAGACGGCTTTGGTGGCAAGAGGCTTCGTGAAGCACGCAAAGGAAGCTTGTGCGCGGTGCTCAAGAAGAGATTGTGAGAGGTTTGTGCTCACCTCGCGGGGATCGTGAAGAGCAACTCTAGTGGAGCGTGTCATTGAGCTACCACACTTGTGTGTGGGTTCACACGGTACCCTCTGAGGGATTGGCTAGAGAACTCACACTGTGTGAGTGTCTCGATCGAGCTCCCAGCTGTGGGATTTGGCACTGGCCATTAAGCTTGAGAATCATCACCGGGTGATTCGCCAAACCGTGGAACCACTAAAGTGTTGGTCGACACAACGAGGAGTAGGGGGAAGTTGGCAAGCTTCCCGTGACCTCGGTAAAAAATCACCGGTGTCATCTTGTGTCCACACTTCGTGGTGGTTTGCATTCTCTTGTTCTCAAGCTTTGTTCTTACATTCACTTATATATCTTGTGCTTGAGATAGAGAAGTAGCTCTTGCAATTAGTAGCTTGTGTAGCTCTCTAATTGCCTTCTTGCTTGTGTAGATAGAAGTAGAGTAGTTGTAACTATCTAGCTTGTGTAGCTTATTTAGTTACTTTGCTTAGCTTGTGTAGCTAGGTAATTTGAGCCTTTGGGTTAGGCGTGTGTTGCCTTGTCCATTGTGCATCTAGTGAGCTTAGGGGCTTTGTGCTTGTGCTTACTAGAATTGTGTAGGAGCTCACCCGTGCTTGAAAGTACTAGTGCTTAGGTTTGTGTGACCTTGCATTAGAATTGATTAGGAGCTCAAGCTGGGCTTGTCACCTCACTCTTCTTGTGTAGGATCTTTTGAGAGGTGATTTAGAGTCTTAGTTAGAGGGGTGAAGTCTTGGCTAGACCGATAAGTTTAATTCGCATTTGTTTCGGTTAGCCGGTGCGATTAGTTTTTAAAGGGACTATTCACCCCCCTCTAGTCCCCATCTCGACCCTTCGTCGCGTTCTTCGCGGCGTGGTGGCCCGGAAATGGTGAGGTATGAAGCGTCCCCGTGCACGCAGTGATGGTGTGCGGCAAGGTGGTTGGCGCTGCCCTTCTCCTCCTCGACGGCGATTATGCTCCGGTGTCGCCATGGTGGCGGGGCTGGGTGGTCTGGTGCTTGCTGCTGGTGCCATGGTGGTTCCTTGGGTTGTGTCGGGCTTCTCCCGGTTGTGGCGTTGCGGAGGCGGGGCGCGTGGGCTACTGTCATGGCCATGAGAGTGCAGCAAGCATGGTGTTGGCCCGGGCGAAAGCCCCCACTGTGGTGGCAATGGTGGCGGCGCCCTTGGGGCGTCGTGTTCCCTGCTGGGGGCACCATTGAGGGATACTATGTCTTTGCAGCATAGGGTCTCAGGGTGAAAACCCAGTCCACTTTGGACGTGCGACGACGACGCCATTGGCGTCCTGTCCTCCTTGGAGGCGTCGTGGCAGTGGTGATGGTCCGTTGGTGGTGTTGCCTATGCGTGGAGGCCGTGGTGGTGCGTGGTCCGTGTTGGCGGGAAGGTGCAGAGGGCCCCTGGGTGCTTGAAGTCTTGAGTTGGCGTGCAAGGTGCTGTGGTGATCTCGGTGACGGCGGGGTGAAGGTGTTGCTCTCAGAGCGGATTCTTATGTCCGAGTCCCTAACGGTGGGAGTGAGGCGTTGGGCGGGCGAGGCCCCCACGCCAGTGGCCGGGATCGATGATTTCCTTTGGTGCCGTGATGGGAGTATCATGGATGCAACACCGAGCCGGGAGATCGACGATCGGGTGTGCGGCTTGAGGAGGATAGTCCCGTGGAGGAGGAGTCCAAGTAGCTGTTCGAGATTGCAGCGGGCCGCGACTTTTGGCGTGGCACGGCGTTGGTGACGACGGCGCAGCTTCTCATCGGCTTGCTTTCGCTCCTTTCTCGGATAGTGGTGGTGTACCTTTTAGTTGTGGTTGTGTTGGTTCTTTTTTTTTCCTTTGGTGGCTCCTGCGAGATGGCTAGAGTCGACGTCTCAATCCGGCGAAGCGGTGTTGATGGAGGCTTGTGTTGATGACCCAATCCAACCGAAAGATGTTTCGTGTCTATTTTTCTTCTATCCACCTTTTGTTGGTTGAGTTGTCTTAGTGGTTGGCTAGTTGTGGTGTGAGTTGTTGTTTCAAGTGGTAGGTGTAGTGGAGCACTCCCCTAAGTTGAGTGGGCGCTAGTTGTGGCGCAAGTCGAGTTGATTTGGTACCTAGCTATGTAGGTGGAGTAGGGTACCTTCCACAATTGTATGGTTTTTCTGGCCCGGTTTCCCGTCAAAAAACTGAGCTGGTATTTGCCTTTCTCTTTTTCCGTCTAATAGAAATCACGGCAAAACTTTTACCGCCCTTTCTAAAAAAAAAGATTCAAAAAGAACAGTTGGTCAATTTGGCAGGTACACTGATCAAGGTGGCTTCGGCATCCTTGAACAAAGGAAATAAGCATTTGTAGGACACATTGCAAACCAGAGATAATCCACGATCAAGCTCAGTTCAGGAGCGGCTGACAATAGCCACCACCACCCAACAAGACGAGCCATCATATAAACAACTTTCTTTTTCATTCTTGCAGGTTCTCATCCGCCACACAGGGTTAAGTACTTCATATACGCCTCACTTCTTTCTTTCTTTTTTGCGGCAAAGAAATTTTCATTGATACTAAAGCAAGTTACATTCTCTCATTATAAAAATAAATCAAACTACCCCAACTCCATTGATGGGAGACAAGAAACCTTAAAAAAACCAATAAATTCCACCATCTAGGATCATCATCCCAAACTGATATGCCTCGGACGCAAGCTCCGATCTGAACGAACAGGGTCATCTCACCATCCACCACTGTCATCCTCATACCCATCACTTTTACAAAAGAGGAGTAAACTGCTAAAACTCCACATGCAAACATGATGAAATTGACGCCACCGATTACGTCATCGACATCATCGTCGACACCTTCACCAGATTCGTCATGGGAGAACACAAGTCCACCCGACATCCAGATAGATATCATTGATCCCAACTCCATGGAGCGAAGATCCTCCCGTCCCGCACCTTAGCCGACCGCCTTTCTCCTCCGACCATCCGCCACATCTCCTGCCGCTCGCTCATCGCCGCCGCCAACGATGTTGGGACCGCGCAGACGGGGCTGGACCATGCCGTCGGGGATGGGCGCCGCAGCGGGATGGGCCGTCAGGGATGGGGGCTATCGCAAGTGGTGACGGTGGCGGGGCTAGTACCGCCCGGGGGGTTGGGGCTGGCCGGCGGCGAGGGCCGGGGGGCTAGGACCGGGCGCTCGGTCATTCTGCTTGGTGCTCGTGAAGGAGAACGAAAAGCGCGAAATGCTGGTGCGGCGTAGGAGAGAGGAGAAGGTGAACTTTTTTGTGATCCCGCCAAAACTAGCCCTAATAAGCACCTCTTGGGTGGGCTAATGATTTTGGAGGGGCTAGTTACATGTAGCCCAAACTAACCCTCCTGTTTGGATCCCTTTAGGGCTAGTTAAGCCAAAACTAGCCTAAACTATCTCTAGCTCAGGGATCCAAACAGGGCTATAGACGCTTATATAGACTTACCTCTATGAACTTACATTTGTACATCCTACCCTTGTGAGCACCTATGAATGACTGATCTAAATTGACAAATCTTGAGATTGATAAAGTCATCACATGCATGTACCTCGTTGTCGCTGACCATGCCACCTAGTACTACCGGAAAGAACGGCGTCATTAAATCCTAAATGAAATCTAGAAATATTTGAGCATCCTTGTCGAATTGAGGACTTAAATTCAGTGAGCAGATTTCACGAACTTAACCAACTGAGCTAGCCTCAACTCAACCGCTATAAGTTTTGTTTGTGTATATATTTTTGGTATTTGTATATTTGAAATAACAGTATTTTGTTTTGTCGAAAAGTAGTTTCATGATAGAGTATACTTTTGTTATGTTTATAACTGAATTTTAGTGGTTATATAGCACGCCTCCAATCAATAAGTTCTACTATGAAATGCCGCTTATTTTCGATTTTATGGAAGGGAATATTAACAAGAGGCTAGGAAGAGAATAATGGCTAAAAGTAGTTTCAACAACTTTTTCACATGAAACTTAATGAGTACAAATTTAAAGTGGTTTCGGTCCACTGAAAACACCTCTAGTGCGTTTGTGGATGCGTGACTATATGTTGAGGCGAAAGGATCCCTACATTATTAATTATCTGTAAAACGTAGCCTCCTTCTAGTGAAAACACCTATGGTGTGATAGTGCATCTGTGAGTATTTGACTCTATATCGCGGCCAAAGGTTTTCGAAAAAAACGGTTTCATTCGATGGGAAGTGAAGCACTTCTTGCCAACCATTCCCCATAGAAGGCACTAGAGATGTTCCCTTGCCACCACTACCACAGGTGGTAATGGATCCAGCCATTTATTATTATTTTTTTGACAATCTCATTTGGCTCTTTCCATATTTTAGTTCAAAATTGTATAGTTTTACGGCCCAATCCTAATTCGACCCGATCCTTAAATTTGCTAGAATAAATTCTACATACCAATGGTACGCTTTCGGAAAAAAGAAACAAAGAAAAATTCTAGGGCCCTTTACCACCCACACCTATAATTGTGCATCGGGCCAGCTCGGCCCGGCCCGCACCGCCCGTGCTGTGCATCGGGCTTGGTCGGCCCACGGGCCGTCGGGGCGTGCCTGACTAGACCTCCGTGCCGAGGGGTCGCCCGGGCCGGCCCGTGGGCGATTTTTCGTCTTAGGGCCGGCCCGAAAAAGAACGGCCAGCCAGTGGTTTTTTCTATTTTTTTTAGTTGGTGGGTTATTGGTTTGGTGGGCTATTTTTGCTATTTTTTAAGGAGATAGCTAATGGGTTGGTGGCCCGGTGGGCTGTTCTTTTCTATTTTTTTTTTAGATAGGTGGTTTTCTTTTTTTTAGAGATGACTTTGGACTGGCCGTGCGGACTAGCCCGCGTGCCTTGGGTCGGCCCAGCATCGGCCCACACCGGCACCGGGCGGTCCGGAGCCCCCTTTTTCGTCTTGGGCTGGGCTTCGTGCGGACCAAAAAGCGTGCTTCGTACCGGGTCACCGTGCCCCGTGCTTTCTGCACATGTATACCCACACCTTCTTATATGCCCAAGAGCGAAGGCAAACCGATTAATACAAACAAACTTTTTTAAAAAAAAATACTCTATAAGGATATCCTACCTCTATCATCAATACTTTCAAGACACGGCCTATAGATTCTTAGCATTAATAAGGTGATTGCACGTACTCCCTCCGTCCAAAAATTGGGTTCGTTTTAGGTCCTGGCGCAATGACCAAGGAGGGAGTGATGCATGCAAATTCCTTCTTAAATAGCCCTTTCTTAATTACCGATGACCAATGGGGGGTTTGCATGTAATGCCGGGTTGGCCATGAGGAGCCACCAGAGCATGGGATGTTGTGCATGTGCGTGGGACTAGAGGAAAAACTTGTGGTCCCTAGCTTAGACGACTCCGATTATTGGAAAACTTATTTTTGATAAGATGCACCCGATTAATGGACGGAGGGAATACCTTGCTATCAACCATAAAATACAGACGTGTATAATAAGGTCATGTTTGGTTATTAGGGACTAGAGACTAGAGCTAAATTTTAGTCTGATTTACTTTCTAAATTACTAAACAAGAGGACTAATAGTCAATGTCACTAACCGGATCAAACCCGGGTGGCACGTGGCTGGTGTGCGCACCAGCGAGGGCGGCGCACCCCGCGCTAGGGCGGCGGCGGCGTTGGTGCGGCGCGGTGGCTGGTGGCGGCGCGACAACAAGGGGGGGCGTGGCGGCGGCGGCGGCGGCGGCGGCGGCGGCGCGGTGAGGCGGCAGCGGCCTTGAGGAAGAGGAGAAGGAAGGGAGATAAATTTCTTTAATTCTTGTTAATCTGAAAGATTACAAACCCCTTATTTTTATAGCCCGGCTGGTGGGACTTGTAAACCAAGCAATCTCTCTAAAATGTTTCCTTATAGATTGGAATACCTTTTTACAAGCAATCATATTTATTTTCCTAATAAGGGTCTTCCTTATAAATGGAATATCCCTTGCACACCAAAAGCCTAAGATAATCCTAGTCAAACTCCTTCTTTATTTCCTAATTAATTCCCAAAGAATCCGCGGAAGGGAGGTGGAGGAGGCGGCGCGGCGCGACCGCCGGCCGCGGGCGCGGTGCCCGTCCCCCTCGGCCCTCGTGGGCCTGTCATCCCGGTCCCTATTTCCTAACACATGACAGTCTATTTTGTAGTCCCATTTAGTTTTTAGTCTATTAGTCTCTCTTGAGATGCTAATTAGGACTACTGGTCTAAATTTTTAGCTCATTTAGTCGTTATATAGTATTTGTGTAGTAAATTAGTCTCTTGAACCAAACAACTTTAGAGAGTCAGTAGTCCCTGGTCCCTTAACCCAAACAGACCCTAAGTTTAGGATTTAAATAATCCAGGTGGACATGTTCGAAACTAGAAGTAAAATAAGACAATGGACAGCAACAATACAGATTGCAAATGGTGTCACCAAGAATGAAGTTCACGTACACATAGACTATCAAAAACATTTTTCAATGTAATCGCGATACAAAGTATCTTTGAAAATGATGTAATTATTTACACACGGCCCTCCTAATCCTCCAAAGGGCAGATACATGTACAGTTTTTGCTAATGGAGAGGAAATTGAGATGGCAGAGAGAATGGATCGTTGCACGAAACAATCACCTCATGACCTAAAATTTAGCACTATGAAAAACCATTGTACATACTATTCCCTCTATCTCATTTTTAAAAACGTTTGAGCATTCAATGGGGTATAGTTAAAATTCCACGAACAATGATGATAGCTGTGTCTAGATTCATGGATGAAGAGTGAACTTGATAATACGGAGTACTACAGTGTCAGAACTTCTAGTGGAACAGACTGAGTATCTATTAAGTTCTTTTAATAGCATATGTGCCACTACATGAGACGACCTACAAACAAGATCAATGTACTTGCCTTAACTTTATAAGCACTAGCAAATGATGTCCGTGCGTGCGTTGCAACGGAGAACATAATTTATGAAGATCGGAATAGGCTGAGACAGGCAAGTGTCAATTTGTACAAACTCCTCAAATCCTTAAATCACGCTAATTTTGTTCAAAGAGTTGTTTAGTTCACCTCTAAATTTCAGATTTTTTCACTCTCTCTCCACCACATCAATTTTTGGGCGCATGTATGGAGCAGTCTACGTTTTAAATAGCGTGCTATATAGCGCCGCTATAACGGCTAGAAACAACCTAGCTGCGACGCTATTGCACTTTTTTTCGCTATTGGCGCTATTGGTGCTATTGCGGCGCTATTGGCGCTATTCGTGTCGCTATTGCGTGCTATTGGCGCTTATTCGCTATTACCGCTATTCGCGCTTATAGCAGCAGCAGCAGCAGCCTGGCGCTATTATTAAGCGTAGCTGCCGCTATAGCGCGGCTATAGCGCCCAATAAGCGCCTGAAAAAAGTCGGACACTATTTTTCATAGCCCGCTATTTAAAACATGGGGAGCAGTAAATGTAAGTAAAAAAATAACTAATTACACAATTTGGTTGTAAATCACGAGACAAATCTTTTGAGCCTAGTTAGCCCATGATCGGAGAATATTTATCACAAACAAACAAAATTGCTACAGTGCGTGTAAATTTTTTTCAACATGCAACTAAACAAGGCCTAAGGCTCCAATTGTTACTAATCACCAAACTAAAAATTATGTTTTAAAGCATGCATATATCCAAAGAATCCCTAAGGCTATATGCTTAAACTAGCAGATATGCGTGCGTTGCTACGGGAGAAGAAAAAAAATATCAGATCTTAATAGAAAATAAGAGGAAAAATACTATTTATCTATTTGTATTTTTCCTTTTTTTTAAATTTTAATGGCCCTACGAAGGAGCACAAAATGAATAGTATTAGGAATTTATAGCGCATATGTCGAACTTCGTCGGCATCCCTCGCCGTCTGCAATTGATAGAATGCTACTGGTTAGAGTTTCTTGGAGGGTCTTCGGCTTCCACTCCTTCGTCACCAAGTCGAACACTGGTATGCTATCCACCTTGAAGGGGTGTTCTTCTTCTAGGCCCTAGCAATCTAGGAAGTAGGCAAGCCTGGCGACAACCACCACGTTCTAGGAGCCCAGTGTCGGTTCGTCGTCTCCACCTTCCGGCATCGCCGTCGACGCCTAGTGTAATGACCTCGCACATCTGTCGCCACTGCTTGTTACAATAGTCTGCTTGGATGCGGAGCACCTTATACTCTCTGGTGGCTAGGACATGCCCAAGCACAACAGGGCATACATCGCGGAGTTGTCTTTGTTCCAGTGATCGACGCCCATGTCTGCGACAGCGCCGATGACCGTGTCAACTGGTCCCGTGCATGATCATAGGGCCGATAGATTGTTGGATCTGCATGAACTTGATGACACTGTCGTGCATGTCGACGGTGCAGACCTTAGCTGCCTCGTCGTTGTCGCGGTGGTGGACGACGATGATGTGGGGGGTGTCGGGCGGCGCGCACCGTGTGCCCCGGCCAGCGTTGGTTGAATCCATGGTTTGATCCGTGCTTTCATCCATTCTGCTGCAGCCCCTAGTTCCATCGTTGTTGCATGAGAGAGATAAAATCCATGAATAAATATTTTGATGAGATTGATGTTCAGGTTGTGCAGATGTATGTGTACGGGACGTGTCTAGCTATTTATGTTGGTTAAATTCATACTTTGAACCGACCAGGACTCTAGAAATAAATTTCCTTCCCCGTTCAATTCAACTATGACACGATGAAGCAGCAACCTGTGCGTCAGAATAATTCGTTGGTCAACAATTCTTTTCCGATTTCCTTTCCTGCTCGGGAGTTCTTTTTCTATTTCTTTCCTTTCTGCTTGGGGCTGTGGCCAAGGCGTAAGGCTGTTCAGGTGGGACTGACGCAGACACAAATACGAAAGAGAGAGAGAGACAGAGAAGGCTGGACGAAATTTTGGTGGACGACGGAAATTTTTTCGCTTTATTAGTAGGTATAGATAAACAATGGTACGCTGGCCAGATCGATTCAGATTAATCTATTTAATTTATTATAATATTCGATCAATGCAAGAAAAATATCATATGGACCTACTGGCGACCTCCTCGCCATGTTCCCGCAAGACCACGACAACGGCGCGGCTTCTCGCGGTGTCGGACGGCTTGAGCGCGACGCCTGCATGCCTCGTTCCCACGTCTGCACGCGCGGCTGTCAAATTCCAGCAAAGTCCGACTTGGCCAACAGATGCTTTTGTTTAGGCCGTTGCCGCTTCCTGTACGCGGATTCATTGAACCTGGACATATTTGACCATCACTTTCACACGCCTCTGCACCTGTCCTCTTTTAATCAAAAAACAGCGGAACTTTCGTCACCGGAGGCCGAGAGCGCCTGTGACCCACAATTGCGTCCACATTCCAAACAATTCTCTGCCATCCAATCTGAAAGATAATAGCAGTATCCCGGTTGTGGGGCCAGTGAACTCCAAAGGGGAAAGGCAAAGAGGAAAAGGTCTCGAGGTCGACCACACCACCAACACCAAGTGCCACTGAGTATTGCAGTAAGGAGAAATCTCTGTTCTTTCTCGCTTTTGTTTTGTTTCAACCTGTTCCTTTTACCGGGATTACAAAATTTTTGGACACTGCAGTCATAAACCCTGAGTTCCTGCTTTATTTGCTCCCTTTGTTAGTACGTTCTTCGACGATTGGTTATCTGCTTCAAATGAAGCTGCTTTCCCAAATTATAATCAGGACTAATCCTCTTTGTGCGATAGGATTATTGTGTTACAGCTTGGTGATCATTTAGCCGATCATTTTGGCTCGATCAGCGCGTCAACGCACTGTGTTCTCGAAAAAAATTTGCTCGATCTGATCTGACCCAGCTAGATGCAATCACATAGAAGGATTCGTTGGTCGCTTGTTCAGAGAAACAACCAATAAGATTGGCCTATGTTTTGTTCTTTCGATCAGTTTAAGAGACTGAACTTTTTCTCAAAAGCTTTAGCTCTCTGAATATTTCAGAGGCTGCTATTTTTAGCTGCACATATACTCTGACAGGCCAACTTCTAATGGCTAGAGTTCGATGTTGCATTAATTAACAAAATAATGATTTCCTTGACGTTTTTGGAGGAAGGAATAAGGTAAGTGACAGCGTTCATTGAGTGTGAAATTTGATCCTAACAGAGCAGTTGACCAAACATTCTAGGTTCTCCTGATGCCCTGATCTGTACTGAATAGTACAGTATACAATGCGAGGCACTGGCTCATTGGCCAGCCTGAGATTGCTGGTATGCTTTCTTAAGCGAGTGATGAGAGCCATCAAGAGTGCCTGGAATCTGTTAGGCACGAATGCAGTGCGCCTGCACTTTGGAACATTCCACCATGTTGCATGTGTGGATCTGACTGAAGAACTAGAGAACTAGGCCTACTTTTTTGACGCGTGACTTGAGTTCTTGGACCATGTTCATCCAGCAATTGACAGCCCATGATTTAATCATGGCTACGAATTTCGAAGCCAATATATAGTTTACAAATATATCGTTTTTCTTTTCTGTGATGACTATTTGTCGATCTTGGACTTGAAATTCTGAGGCGTCTGCAGATGATGGTTGCGACTAGAGTGAACCACTGCATTATTGAGCATTGCTTAGGTGTACTGTGATGTCGATCTTTAGATGGTTTGATAGGTTTTCAGCTGTGTGAAATTATGGATTGAACATCTACGTAAATTGACTTCCTTTAAAAACGAGTTGAATTTGATGCTTCTTTTGTGAGATGTGGTTGTTAGCATGAAAGGGATTTGATTTGACATCATGAGTGTCTTTCGTTCTCTTGGACAAATTTATAGTGAAAATGTACCTGTCATTCATGCAAAACTTGAATCATGCATGAAAACTTGAAACAGCAACGTTTTACACGTATGCTACTACAGAAAAGCTGAAAATTGTAGGCTCTCCGGTTTCATACTGGAAAATAAGGAACATGTCATCACCAACCGAAATTGTTCATAGCTCAGTTAGTTTTCATGCTAGTATGCTACTGTTTATAAACTGGCTAGAAGTACAAAATCATTTGAAAAATAGTACGGATATGGGAAGAAATTGAACAAGGTAAAGATAAAGGCATGGTAACTATACAATGTATCTTTCAACTTGCAAGTTAATTAGAGCCACCAAGAGTGCTTAGCTAGACTCTGTTCAGAGCATTGTATTTCAGTAGTTAGTGGACTTGAGAACCCTCCAACCTAATTGCCAACACAAGTCACTAACACAATATTACACAGTATTATGATGGCCTGAACATAAAAACTTTGACACGTCCAGTTCATTTCCCTCACTACGGAGTTTGCAAGAATATTCATCGAGTTCACTGACAGTTTAGCACCCAAGGAAACTGCTGTATTTTGGATAGCTGCAACTTGAAAACATTATAGTCGCAAGTTGTCAGGTTGACTCTGCATGTTTCTTAAATCAAATACACACTTGTCAGTTGTCAACTTTGATCAGTTATCCCCTAATTGAAGTACCAAAGCAAATATTCTTTCAACCTCTGCTGAGCGTGAGCAAGCAATCGATGAGCTGTGCATACTGCATAACCTCTTCATTGCTTGTTTCCAGCCTCTACGTTGAATGTGGTACATTTTCCTCCCCATTTCGGCAGTTGGCTCCTATTGAAAATAGAGGTTTGACTTTGATATCTGGTTGGAGGAGAGCCTTGCATCTGCATACGCACACACACACATATATATATAATGGGCAGTACCTAGCTTCATCACGACCCAGCAAAGCAGGCCTTCTTCACAAGTGCTTTCTGCTAACAGGCATCGTCGTCGCATCGCAGTGTAGGTTATCTCAACAATCCTTAGCTGTATCTATCTTTAGACTTTATACACCATGATGGATGAACAATCGTCCATGGCGAGTGTTCATCCATCTAATCATCTCATTTTCGGATCTGGCTTTCGTTAGGTGCACCATGCATATGCATGCAGCTGACTGTAAGTTGTCTGTGTTCTTTCGTGAAAGTATTGGATTTTTCCATCTGAAACCTGAAGAGTTGATGAACATATTTATAGCTTTATTCCTTGTACTGTACTATCTTAGTATTGATGATATCTTCTGGTATTACCATCATGATGCCAATGTGATTCCTTTTGTAATTTCCTACTCATCACAGATATTCCTCCAACCAGCCGTCCATCTTACTGGGAGCACAGCAGATGCCGCGAACGGTTTCTGATGGGGAGAAGACCACGGTGACGACGTTGCTAGCCGGACGTCATCGCACCGCCGCGGGGATAGCGTCCAGCATGGGCATGGTTATAAGGTCGGCTTCCCACCGAAGAAGAACCTCCTCACCGAGTTCTCTGATGCGGTGAAGGAGACGTTCTTCGCCGACGACCCACTGCGGCAGTACAAAGACCAGCCCAAGTCCAAGAAGATCTGGCTCGGCCTGCAGCACATCTTCCCGGTGCTCGACTGGAGCAGACACTACTCCCTCGGCAAGTTCAAGGGTGACTTGATCGCCGGACTCACCATTGCCAGCCTCTGCATACCTCAGGTCTACCTCGCGCCCTTGCTGATCAGCAGCAGCAGCACACTAGTGTACAGTCAATGCGCTGACGCTATCTAACAACCTGTGGCCTAACGAACCGTGCTTTCAACCACAGGACATCGGTTATTCTAAGCTTGCTAACTTGCCACCAGAGGTGGGACTATGTAAGTGCACTCATTCTCGTATGCATCGATCCTTTCGTTCTGATTAAGATCAATTCCAACTATGCTGATCTGATGTGGATGTGGTCACCATTTTTACAGACAGTAGCTTCGTTCCGCCTCTGATATACGCAGTGATGGGAAGCTCCAGGGATATAGCCATCGGTCCAGTGGCCGTGGTGTCGCTGTTGCTCGGTACTCTCCTCCAGAATGAGATTGACCCCAAGACACACCCGCTGGAGTACAGGCGGCTAGCGTTCACTGCAACCTTTTTTTCGCAGGGGTCACTCAGGCAGCGCTCGGATTCTTCAGGTAAGCAGCGCCGAGTGATTGTTAACCTGTCAGTTCGTAGCTCCTTTTTCATGAGCATGTCATCAGTCTGTATCTCAACTCTGCCACAGGCTAGGGTTTATCATAGAGTTCTTGTCTCATGCTGCCATTGTCGGATTCATGGCTGGTGCTGCCATCACCATTGCTCTTCAGCAGCTGAAAGGATTCCTTGGAATTGCAAACTTCACCAAGAAATCTGATATTGTATCTGTCATGAAATCAGTTTGGGGAAATGTTCACCATGGGGTAAGACACTGTACCGTGTGGATCCTTTTACCTGCCTGATGAAAACCACGATATTTGAGACTGAGAATCTGATACAATATATGTTTGTGCTATTTATTGAAGTGGAATTGGCAGACAGTACTGATAGGAGCGTCCTTCCTGGCATTCCTTCTGGTTGCCAAGTACATTGTAAGACAATACATTACATGTTCCAAGATGGCAAGATCTCATCTTGGTTTTATATGGGGTGATCACACTGTTTGTTTCAATAATTCAGGGAAAAAGAATAAAAAGCTCTTCTGGGTCTCTGCAATCGCACCTCTCACTTCGGTGATCATATCCACATTTTTTGTATACATCACTCGCGCAGATAAGCACGGTGTTGCAATTGTAAGTCATACTTGACTGTTCTCGATGTTAGCCATCATAAAAATATGCAAGTGTATCTTATTAGATGAAGCTAACAACAAAGATCGTCACTGAATAACTGCAGGTCAAGAACATAAAGAAAGGCATCAACCCACCCTCAGCTAGTCTCATATACTTCACTGGCCCATACTTGACGACAGGATTCAAAGTTGGGGTAGTAGCTGGAATGGTTGGCCTAACGGTGAGACAAACCCTTTGTTAAGGAAACAGACTTCTTAACCTTTAATGTTCAAATTTATGACAACACGGAAAAGTTTTCTATGACAAAGAAATGTTCTAATCAATTGATCCAAACTTTATCAGGAAGCAATTGCAATTGGAAGAACATTTGCTGCCCTCAAGGATTACCAGATAGATGGGAATAAAGAAATGGTGGCTCTAGGAACCATGAACATTGTTGGTTCATTGACTTCTTGCTATGTAGCCACAGGTAACACTTAATTCAGAAAAAAAAAAAAAAAATAGCCCATAGAGATGTATCATTTTTCTGACAGAAGCCATTCATTGTAGGTTCTTTCTCGCGGTCAGCAGTTAATTACATGGCTGGCTGCAGAACAGCAGTGTCAAATATTGTTATGTCGACTATCGTAATGCTTACGTTGCTGTTGATCACCCCATTGTTCAAGTACACTCCAAATGCCATCCTTTCCTCAATCATCATATCAGCAGTGCTTGGTTTAATTGACTATGAGTCGGCTTACCTTATCTGGAAAGTTGACAAACTGGACTTTCTAGCATGCCTGGGAGCATTCTTTGGAGTCATATTTTCGTCAGTGGAGTATGGCTTGCTCATTGCGGTATGTATTTCGTTTATGCTACCAACAATTGAGTTCCTGTATAGCATACAAAGAGCTTATGGCTGTAAATCTTTTATGAATAGGTTGCAATATCTCTTGCTAAAATTCTTCTCCAAGTAACACGGCCAAGAACAGTTTTACTTGGAAACCTTCCACAAACAACTATATACAGGAATGTTGAACAATATCCTGATGCTAAGAAGGTTCCAGGGGTGCTAATTATTAGAGTGGACTCAGCTATCTACTTCACAAACTCCAACTATGTTAAAGAGAGGTAAAATGCTTGTATTCGACATGAGCTTTTTCACTGGAATGATTATCACTATAGGGTTTCAGAGTGGCAGTTTGGCTTCTTTATTACCATGGGTAGTCTTTTTTGACAAAAATGAGGTGTACCATGCTGTACTTTAATATTCAAGCAGAATGTACGAGCATTAAAAGGAAAGCATAAGATGCTAGTGCTTAGAAGAATTTTCCCATAAACCTTTTATATATCTATATACTGCATATTAGTATTTGGCATGCCAGGCAGGTGTAGCTAAGTTTTTTATATAGATCTATGAATCATACTTTGAAATTTTGATATATAGTTTGATGGGCGTGATTACTAGCATATATCTATTTGAATTGACTCGCCCATAATTTTGAGGGTAACCTCAATGCTAAGGCTTTTATCAGATCACAAAAAGAAAGTCAACTTCACAGTACTTGTAAAGAAAGTGCAAGGTTACATCAGATGCTCTTCTAAAATTGTCTACATGTACAAAAATGTGATATGTGATTAGAATTGGCATGAGATTGAATTAGATGCATTATTGAGTCATATTCAGTATTCTAACTTATAGCAGTGTTACAATTTAAAATCAGCTAAAGAGGGAATCGGTGCTTAATTAGAATCTGATTTTCAGAATCCTGAGGTGGCTTAGAGATGAGGAGGAGCAACAACAGGACCAGAAGTTACCAAAAACTGAGTTTCTAATTGTTGATCTGTCTCGTAAGTCACAAGAATATATCTGACTATATGCTAGCTATCTTTTTACTTAAGTTCCATATAGTGATTGAAAACATTGTTCTGACTGTCAACAGCTGTAATCGATATTGACACAACCGGAATCCACGCTTTGGAGGAGTTGTTGAAAGCTCTTGAAAAACGCAAAATTCAGGTAAGATGCCAGATCTCATAACAAGTATTTACAACTACTAGCAGTCTGGTAACCATACTGTTAACATAAAAATTCACTGAAGAACCCCTCACTAAGATTAAAATCCGTTCCTTTTACTTACAGCTGGTTCTAGCCAATCCCGGGCCAGCGGTGATCCAGAAGCTCCGCTCAGCAAAATTCACTGACATGATTGGTGAAGACAAGATATTCCTCGCGGTCGGTGACGCTGTGAAGAAATTTGCTCCCAAGGTGGTGGATAATGTCTGAAAGAGTTCCATAGTCACGTACAGCATATGAGCAGGAAGAAGTCTGTCTATTCTTTAGCGAAAGTCCAGTAGCCAGTGTGGATTTATAGAGCAGAAGCAGAACAGAACGGGAGTAAACAACATGGTTTGCAGAATGGTAAATAAAGGAGGTGCTCCGGAGTTGGAGTTCATCACATTTTCGAGATGTGGTTGGATAAAAAGCAGATGGTGGCCTAGTTGAGCGTCTATGTCAGTCCTAGTGGTTGTGGAGTCTGTTCCGCGTTGGCAAGCACTTAGGTGATGGAGATCGAAGGTTCGATGGATCAGAAGATATGGATGCCTGATGAATAACATATCATCACTGATCGTGAAAGAAGAGTTACCTGTTTGGGATTTCAGGCTTTGTGTCTATATGTTAGTAATTAGCCCCTTTCCTTGTAATTTCAGGTTTTTCCATAACATGTAATTTCAGGTTTTATAATGAGGTTTTACATTTAGCTTATATATATGTATGTATATTCTCTTTTGTCATGCTGATGCATTCGTAAGTGTCCCCTGACCAAAAAAAACAAAGAAGGGGGTGCAATAACGTTATTGTGAACAGTCCAAACTTACAACAGGAATCCTTTTAAGACCCCCTTTGGCCGGTAGGTGAAACAAAGGATAGGAATAGAAAATTCATAGGATTGGATGTGGCACGTTTCTCCAGTCCTATAGGATTCGAAATCACATGAAAATACTATCACAAGTCCTTTGGTACCAGCACAGGAGAAACAAAGGAATTCATTCACAACAACCACCTCTTTAGTTATTTTATCATCAAAATGTTCGGTCATTCTTAGGGCATGTTAGGTTATTATGGGACTATGGACTAATTTTTAGTTTTATTTAGTCCCTAAATTACTAAACATGAGGATTATGATTAATTTTTAGTCTCATTTAATCTCTATTTTAGGCCCTATTTAGTTCTATGGACTAGGGACTAGATGAGACTAAAAATTAGTCTCTAGTTCCTCCCAAGAGTCTAGTGAAATAGGGATTAAATGTAAAAAAATAGTCTCTAGTCCTCATGTTTGGTAGTTTAGGGGACTAAATGGGACTAAAAATTAGTCCCTAGTCCCTTGGAACCAAACATGCCCTTATTAAGGGCTCTTGAGGGGACTAGGGACTAATTTTTAGTCTCATTTAGTCTCTAGTCCCTAATCCATCGAACCAAACATGGTCTTATCCACATGCTCCTGCGGTCCTCTGTTTTTTGTCTGCTCCATTGTTGGGATGGGAGCTCGAGGGTGAGTAGAGTCGCGTCGGCTCCGGCGCTGCGCATCTCAAGAGCGCGAGAATAGAGAGGTGGCGGGCCGGCGAGTGAAGGGCAAGGGGCACACAGCCATCGTGCTATCTACTTCCTGGGTCGCGCTGCGAGCTCCTATCGTGTTCTTCCGCAGCATGGGGGAAAGGGACGGAGCGGAGGAGTCAGGCTAGGTGGCTGGAGATGGGGTCAGGCTGATTTCGCGGCCGCAATGGGGTCATGGACGCGCCGCTGAGGGAGCAATCCGCGCCTTTGGAGCCCGATGCCGACTGCACGCCAAGCCCCATGACGATGGAGTCCACGGCCAGATCTCGACGCGCGGTGGATTCAACAACCATTACCGCGCCCAGGTTCCAGGCTCCGCCTTCGGCGCCACCAGTCATGGCCTTGGACTGTCGCTCTTCTCTCTGTGCTTGTGAAAGCAAGTCTTCTCTAGAAGAAGCGCTGAGGCTGGACAAAACAACGCAAACAGCCAAGAACGCGAGCGTTTCGCTCCAGGAAATTTTCCATGAGCTCCGATCAACCTCGACAGCCACTATAGTTAGAACTGACAACTATACTTGTGGGCATTTAAAATTAAAGAGGTTCTACTAATCAAGGCATCAGAGGGGGAGGGGGCGGTTGGGGAGGGCAGCGGCCGGGTGGCCCAAAGGAAGCCACAGTGGGGGAGGGTAGCGGCCGGACGACGTCGAGGTATGGTCCGCAATACACCTTGGCGTATGTCACAGCCCAACACCTGCCGGTAATAAGATTATCTGCACCGACTCCTCTATTCCTCCCACTACCCATCCACTTGTTCATTTTCCACTAAAAAAGCACCGCAGCCGTTAAAGGATACTGGAAGGCCGTGGTATGTTTGGTGTTGTCCAGGGACTGCGGTATCTACCTTGGGGCCCGCCGAGAGGTGGCGTTCTGAGAGGAGGCGTGCCGGAGATCTAGCATAGGAGAGAGAATGGATAGGCAGGGCTCACTATTTTTACTAACAAAAAATGTTATAACTCACAAACTAAAAAAAACAAATGAAATTCCGATTACACCATTAAATTCTTTTTAATAAATCCTTCAAAACGAGATCTCACATGGATATATTTAGATAAAATTATAAGTGAACCCCACTGATGGTAGTTGGCACTGGCAGCGCTAGGGGTATGCCTGGTTATTCCTTGGCATACCCAAGATTTTGGTAAAATAAATAAATACATGTATACTTATGTACATATATATTCTATTTTGACCAAAAGCCCACAAACAAAGTAGTAGCAGCGAGCAGGCAAGGCCCAAGCGGCCAGAATTCCTCCCGTCGCCATCCCGTTCACAAGTCCCAGCTCCCGTTCTTTGCAACAACACTTGTCCCAAGCCGCGATGGCGTATCTTGATCTGCTAACTGCGGCAGCAGGCGGCCGACGGCATATCCACACATATATATCGATCTTCTTCCTCTGTGGCAGTGGCCAGGCGGTGACGCCGTGACCAGCAGCAGGTCGGGCGCATCGTTAGTTCATCACCGCTGATTGCGGCGGGCCGCCCGGCACATCCTGATTGCTTCCACTCGGTGAGGCGGTGACCACCAGCAGCACATCCATAGTGATTGCAGCAGGTACCTAGGTAAAGGTTTCATTTTTGTCTCTAATTTATTTGTTCTTGCTACTGCTGTGTGCAATGCTACTTTGTTTAGTAAATAAAAAAAACACATAACACAAAATCCTCCTCTTGCTTCAAAATTTTGTATATTTGGCATACTCATCTGTAAATTCCTAGCTCCGCCAATGGTAGTTGGTGTAGAGTAGAGATATAAAGGAGAGATGAGTGTGGAAGGAAGTGTGGTAAAGAAGGGAATCTTGAAGACCAGAATGTATAGAAGAAGGAAACATAGAAAGAGTGCGGATAATCTAAGAGCATCTACCACCACACCTCTGAATCCAAGTCCCCTAGGTTGCCTCGAGGAGGTGGTCCAAGACGCTGTCGGCACGCTGTACGTAATTGATACCTCAGTTACTTCTATCTTCACTTACCATTACCACTAAATAACAACATAAATGGACAATGATGATCTTAACCAAGAGCAAAATGAAATGATTTCTCAAATACTATTTGAATATCAACAATATCTAAAGTATTCACTCCCATGAAAAATATTACCGTACTTCTTCCCAACCAACACTATACTTAACCGCAGCGTCGGTCCTAAGTATTTGAGGACTTAGGACGAAGCTAAAATTTTGAACCCTTTTATATGAACACGATAATACTACTAATACTACTCATTGCTAGTATACACACATTTCTGAATGGATACTAACCAGTCACCTCGCGGCCTCGCGCGTCGCCGCCTGCCACGCTCCCGTGTGCTTGCGCAATCTGCTGCACTGGCTGTCGGGTCCGCGCTGACCGTCTTGGAACCATTGCACAAAGTGGAACCTCAAAATTTTTGAATGCTCTGAAGGTGCATTTCTTTATTTACGATTTAGCTACAATATTTTTTTGGTTCAACAGTGCCCATTGTTTTCTTTGTTGATAATAATTTGGTTTCTCTATTTGTTCAGGAGAACAAAGCTGGTGCAGATAATGGACTTATTGGTCAATTTGGTGTCGGGTTCTATTCGGCTTTCCTCGTTACAGAGAGGGTGTGGAATGTTCTTCTATGATATAGGCCAGCTGATAAACTTGCGTTATTTTCCAAAATCTACCTATTATTTTAGAAATTCTTATAGTTGCTATGCATGCTGAAAATGCCTCCACATCTTGTTAGTAACTTTGCATATTCTTTGTCACCACACAGGTTGTGATGTCTACTAAAAGTCCAAAGGCAGATATGTAGATGTTGCCATTCATGTAATCTATATTGTATTTCTCTTTCTAGCCATTGTTCATGCAAAAGAAGAACCTTTCACCAATTTTGAAGAGGAAAGAATGTCACAATTTCTTTGGAAATAACATTGGTTCCTTTGTAATATTATATTATGTGAAATAACATTGGTTACTTTGTAATATTATATTAAGTGATGTGATCGATGATTGTTTTTTTTTTTTTTTTGAAAAAATCACCAAATCATCTACACCATTTGGTTGTTTGATCTGTGTTGTTTAAATGTCACCTTAACGTTAGCACGGACAATATACTAGTAAAAACAAGGTCCACGTTATCTTGTGGGGAAAAAGGATGCATCCTTTGGTGTAGATACAGGCTTCAACTAACTTATGATACTTGTACGCACAGGCCACTGTTGTCCATACTTTACTAAGATCAAGTGCTCAATCAAAAGCTCGTCTCTATTCTTGTTGCACCCAATCACAAGGGAAGGCGTGGCAAAGCTGCACCCGGTGTTTATAGTCTACTAGTACCTAATGATCATGAAGTTTTATCACATAGCACAGAAATCAATACTAGGTTACCATAATTTGGACTACAGGAACTATCTCTACTAATTAAACACAATGAATACATATATAATTACAACACTTATTTTATACTCAAGTGTCTAATTTTTACAGGTTTACTGTTTTCACTGGGTGGGCCTAGTCACGGGGAATTCATAAAAATGGGCGGGTCATTTATGAGTTTTATTTGATTTATTTACTACAAATTTGACAACTTTCAACTGAAATAGGAATAAGGAAACAATAAAATCACAGAAAAAAAAAGCTGCGCCAGAGGCCGATTTCAGACCACGAAGGCCTAGCCAGCAAGGAGGACGGCCTGCGCGAGGTCCACCACTTTATTTTTTTACACCCTATAATTCCGAAAAGAGCACGCACAGTAGAGGTGTTTGCCAGGGAGCTCGCCAGAGGCGAGGAGGCCGGCGGTGAGGCGCGCAAGACTGACGCGAATTCCATTCTGTCCGCTGTTACATCGGCACGTCAGATCTCATCTGGTCATGGGACGCCATGTCATTGGCTCCACATCCCTCTCCGCTTCTTTCATGGACACAGTCCACATAGACCAGTAGAAGCAGCGGGTGCACAGAATAGTGCACATGCCCGGTCCATAAGCACATTACTATTGCAAACACTAAATTATATTATATAGGTGTCATGGTTACGACAATATAAGTAGCTTTAAAATTTGATATGTACCATTCACCATATTGACTTCCATTCACGTTACTAGTATATTGCCCGTGCTAACGCTACGGTGACATTTAGAAAAAATAAATTACAAAATTTTAAAAAATAAATTCAGAACATCACCAGTGAGCACAATATAGTCCACTGCCAATGAACAAGAATCAACAGTTGAACAAACTGAATGTAGCAATAACTCTCAAGTCTCAAGTTTTGAACCATGTATCATAAATCTGTTGTTGTGAGAATCCAACAAAAGGGCCATCCCGGTTACCTCTATTACCTCTAGTCAAGCTTCACATCTTCTCTATGATATGTTATGCCCATCGACAGCCCGGACATCGAGCCTGGAGGCTGAGGCAACCGTTCTGGAGTTGGACAATGTGTCAGAATGCAAATCACCTTGCTACTGAAGTATCATTTGAGAAATAGGCTTTGGATATGAAAAGCCAAGGAACCCCACTATAGAAATATTATCAAGCATGATTGCATAAAAAACCTTTTGGAAGCTTTTCTGCTAAACTAAAAGTAAGTGTTGTCTTAAAGTGGGAAGGAGCAATATGAAAAGCTTCTTTGACAGCAGAGTACCTCAAAATGTCGAGGACAGCTTCTGAGGCCGTCCTCAACGCTACACCATGGCGTGCTGCCCCATTGTCCAAATCACCAGTGATGTTCCATGTCATCCCGACTGTATGCCCCGCAGTGGCTCAGAGAAGCTTGCAGAGGCTATCATCGCCTCACCTGACAAAGATGCAAGGCACCCAGCGAACCCGCGTTGTAGAGATGAGACACATGCAAGGAGTGACGGACCGCAACTTTTTTCAGGAAGCTTGCCAGTGAAATAATGCAGCAGATGGATTAGAGAGCACTGTGTTGCGCTGTGAGTTTTATTAGCTCTAGAAATTTGTGTCGATGTGGCCTTAGCTTTATGGTTGAAGCTAACTGCAACTGCTGCTCTGGTTGGCCTTGCCCTGAGAGTCCTGCTCTCTGAACATCTCCAAGATTGTACTTCCTAATGAATCTATTCACCTGCAATACTTTACGGGTGATTGATAACCAAGAGTTTCTTCGAAATAAATTGTTTTTGTCCTGTAAAATAAGGCGATGTTTGTTTTGAAGGCAATTCAATAAATGAAAACTGTAGAGTTCAAGAAAGCAGGTATGGAGAATGCTTCGCCCTTTCGATACTTACAAACTGCTTGATCTGAGTATATCACAGGTTTATCAAAGAGGCGGACACCCAGCGGTCCAGTCAAATCACGGTTAATCACTTGTTTTGAATCTGTTCATAAGTCGTATTTAACAATCTTATCACCATATCCCACTCTGATACTCTGAAAATAAAGAGCATGTGTTGTTTTTTTTTTTTTTTTTGAGTAAAAGGGCTAGAGCCCCAGTCATTGCATTAAAACGCAAGGACCATGTTCATACAGGTTCAGCACTGAGGGGGGTTACCCCTGTCCAGGAAAGTAAAGCAAAAACGCTCACAAACTCACTTATTACAGTTCAAAGCGCAACAACAGCTAACAACCAAGGTATCAACTAAAATTTCTCATCTTCAGTAGGCACCAAACTGAACCATGACTTCCCAGAAAACCCTTCACCGAACCCTTTGTTGTCCAGCTTCATCAGCACTTGAACTGGTACCTTTTGATTGTTGTCCTCCAGAGCCGTTTGAAACATGAACCTGTCCCAAACATCATATTCTCGGCCTAACAGCATATCCTTGCTGCCCTTGATGCAATCTCCTTGAGCTTGGACAATCTTGTTGTATACTCCAACCTCTTCTCTTCCGGGCATAGTATCAGCCAGGCATGAAGTAATGCTGCAATGTTGAAAAGCAAGTTCCTCGTATCCAGCCATGGACCTTTCTGAAAGCAAATGAAGTTTCTTAGTTTCCAAATGCCCCATAAAGCAGCAGCACAAAATACATTATGAATGAGAAATCTCTTATTACATAGCCACATCTGACCAATCGAAAGGAAGTCCTGACCAACATCTCTATCCAACACTTCAGACATGGCCGACCACATGCATTTAGCTACAGTACAATCAAAAAATAAATGCTGACCAGTTTCAGGTTCTGTGCAGAACAAACAAGTTAAATCGTCCAATTTTTTCCTAATATTTACATTATCTCTGGTAAGGTTTCTTCTCTTAGACAGGAGCCAAAGGAAGAAGTGCACTCTAGGAGGCACCTTGATTTGCCACATGGCAGGGACATGAACAGGCATAATCCCTCTACAGTTAACTATCTTGTATAAAGATTTTGAAGAATAAACTCCATTTGACTCAAACTGCCAAATCATGGCATCTTCCTCCTCTGTAAAAACAATAGTACTGGCTAACTGCACCACCTCATCCCACTGGTTCAGCAATCTAAGATTAACACTTCTCCTAAAAGTACATTTGAGATTGGAACCATCCCACAATTCATTTATTGACTCATTTTTCTCATTGATTAGGACATATAAACCCCAAAACTGAATAGCTAGGCTGGAAGGACCTATCCAATTGTCCTCCCAAAACCTAATTCTACAACCATTACCTATTTTCCATTTGTATCCCATTTTGGCTGCAGAAGCAGCCCACATCACCCCTTTGAAGAATTGTGAAGCACCTTGTGATGGGGCACAAAAAATATTTGGATTTTCAGTCTTATACTTAAAATCTAGGTACTGCCTCCACAATTTATTTTTGTCTAAACTATATCTTCTAATCCAAGAAGCTAGTAAACAAACATTGAGGTCTCTGAGATTAGGAATTCCTAAACCTCCATAATCCTTTAAGGTCGATAGACTGCCCCAATTTACTAAATGGATCCTGTGCTTCTCTTCAGTATCATTCCACAGACAGTTGGCTAAATGTGTATTTAGAATTTTAATGGCCCACTTTGGAAACTTTATAAAGGAAAGGAGATATATAGGTATACTTGCTAGGCAAGACCTAATCAAAGTTACTCTAGCTGCTTGATTAAGCAGTTTACCTCTCCACCCTGCTATCCTATCTAACAAATTATCTACCAGAGGTTGAATATCTTCTCTTCTAAGATTGTCAAAATGAAGAGGAACACCTAGATACTTAATTGGGAAAGATCCTAAAGGGCAGGAAAAGATGTGAGCCATCTGATGAGCCTCCTCATCAGAGACATTAAGAGGAACAATTTCACTTTTATGAAAATTTATCCTCATCCCTGAAATTTGTTCAAACCACATCAAAATTCCTTTTAGATTGACTAAATGTTCAGGGTTATTATCAGAAAACAAAATAGTATCATCAAGATACCGCAGGGCAAGAATGCCCCGAGGTCTGAAATCTGTTTCCGCACCCGATGAGATCATTGTTAGCTCCTCTAATTAGCATTCTAGCTAGCACATCTCCTACCAAGTTGAATAAAAGAGGGGAAAGTGGGTCACCCCCCATTTTGTGCCCTTTCCAGTCTTAAAATACTTACTTTCTTCTCCATTTATCATAACACATACTGAACCCATTTTCATTATACTACTAACCCAATTTATCCATTGAGGATCAAAACCCCTAGAACCTAGAATCTCAAGCGGGGAAGTCCCAACTTACTTTGTCATATGCTTTTTCATAATCTAATTTAATCACACATCTAGGATCCTTCTTTTTGTGCACATTATGAACTACTTCATGAGCAATTACAACACTCTCTAGTATATATCTACCCTTAATGAAAGCACTTTGATTCTGGGAAACTAGTCTATCTAAAATACTCCCCAGTCTCAATGTCAACACTTTAGTAAAAATTTTAAAACTACAATTAATCGGACTAATAGGTCTAAACTTCTTCATATTTGTGGCTCCTACTTCCTTTGGAATTAATGTAATCATAGCAAAGTTCAATCAGATGTCTAAATTACCTAAGTGGAAATCATTAAACATATCTATCAGGTCCTGTTTGATAATGTCCCAGTATTTCTGATAAAAAATGAAGGAGATCCCATCCGGACCTGGGGCTCCATCGTATAACAGACTAAAGACAAATGTTTTTATCTCTTCCTCGAAAAAAAGGTCTAGTTAGCATATCATTCTCCTCATTAGTTAGCCTATCACCGGGAAGCCAGAAGTCATCATCTAATCTGACATTTGGCCTGGTATCCTTAGCAAATAAATTTTTGTAGTAATCTATTGCAATGTTTAACATCCCACTTTGCTCCTCTACTAGCCCGTGTGGTCCTTCTAAAGCTTCTATCCTTTTTCTCCTACTCCTATTATTTGCTACTGCATGAAAATATGCAAGTATTTCTATCTCCTTCTAAAATTTCTCTATCTCTTGATCTTTGTCTTGCTTTTATTTCTTCAAGAGCCCATATCTTATCTAGTTCTTTGGACACTGTCTAAACCTAATTAACTCGGATCGATAAAAATTCTATTCTCCATTTCATTTTTCCGGATCACCGTATTCTAATGCTAATTCTGTTTTTTCTCTATTCATGGCAAAGAATCTCATTTGCTGCCCATCCCTAGCTAATCTTCTTAAAACCTAAGTTTCCCTTGCCATTTATCTAAGCTATTTCCCCGGACATTTGTAGCCCAAGCTTTTTCTACTACTTGTTTGAATTTTTCCTTTTGAGTCCACCACTTTTCAAACCTAAAAATCTTCTTCCCAAAATAAGAATTGCTACCAGAGTCAATGAGGAGTGGATTGTGATCACTTGGTGGTCTATCCAGGCCTTTGACTGTAGCTAAAGGGAACACTCTTTCCCACTCATTAACAAAAACTCTATCAATCTTAGCCAAAATAGGTCTATCCTGTTTGTTTGTCCAAGTATATTTGATATTGCTTGGACTCAGCTCTAGTAAGGCCCACTTATCTACCCACTCATTAAAAGCTTCAGCCCATTTAAAACTAATAACCCTATTGCTCTTGTCTTCTACAAATCGACAAGATTAAAATCGCCAATGACCATAGTTGGTCCTTGCCATTGTAACATTACTCTATCTAGTTCTTCTAAAAACTCCAGTTTTCCTTCCTCATATGGAGACCCATTGTAACAGAACCTTCCAAATTACAGGGGCCCACATGTACTAATTATCGGTTCAACAACCTTTAATAGTCACATATGTTCACCTATAACCTTGAAAAGTACTATTAACTATTCCAACCAGGATCCGTTACGAGGTCATTGCGGTATTACAATACTTTTCATACATAATCGAGTAAAACAAATAAGATTTATATTACAAAACTTTTATAACTTTTTATTCAAAACAAGTTTTACAATACTTATAAGTTTGAGTAGCGTAAGTTTTTCTACAAATATTACACTCACTCGACCACGCCCACGGGTCTCTCTTCTCACTCCTCGTCACTTTCTTCCTCAAGAACCGTCATGCAAAGACGTCTGGGTGCAAACATGACTCCCATATCCTGCAACATGGGGCAACAAACCCTGAGTACGGGAGTACTCAACAAGACTTACCCGACTAAAGAAAATAGGAGAAGACTCAGGAATGCTGGTCTAATAGGAATCAAGGTAAGGCTTTAGCAAGAATCAAGGACTCTTTTTGCAGAAAAGCTTACTAATAGTGAATCCTTACTTTCAATATTTTAATCTCAATTTGATATCTCACCTACTCTAGGTGATCTTATACTATAGCATACACTTGTAGAAGTTCCATCACTTATTCCATCTCTTCACTGTTCCATAATTAAACTACGATGTAAGGGGAAACCAAGTCTCCATATCCGAGAAGCACGGCGATTTCGAAATCGATTAACCCAAATTGGGAGTTCTTTCCACACGACATATGTAGCACTTAAGCTTGCATATATCAACCCTTTCTTGGATACTCAAAACGGAACCGCGTCCCTCGCCACCCGAGAATACCGTACACCTCCAATCCGGGACTTTAACCCACGAGGGTAACACGTACTCCCGCCATCTCTCCACTCCCGGTCTTGCGGTTGTGCGTTTCCGATTTGACACCCCAAGATCGGGCTTACGGGTATGCGTCCGAACTAGGGTCGACCGTGATGGGATGACACCCATGACAGACGTGCCATTGGTCCAACGACCTCGGCGCAGATTATGTTCCATAGTCTCATCCACATATCTTACACGTTTCCGGTCCTTAATCGACAAGCCGGAAATACTACACCGAGACTCCATTCTCAATGCAAATTACCCGACCGGTCTCAATTTCAACACCATATCCCAATGGTTTTCTCATATAGCATCCTTTTCTCATCAAATGCCACTTCGGGCTATCATAAGAGACTCATCACATTTTGACTCAAAAGTCTAACTAAATAAGCCAGGCTAAGCGTTCTAGTATTTTAGCAAAACAGGTTATCAAGGTAGATATTGAAATATTCAAGGAATGGTAATGCATCAATTAGGTTGTCACTCAACTCCTATCACCTAATGCAAAGCATAAAGCAAAGGTGATATAAAGCTTTGTAAAAAAACACAAGGAAGGTTTAAATGAACCGGGGCTTGCCTTGATCGATGAAGAAGCTTGATTCGGACGACGGATCTCGATACTCGAATTCGAATCAACGAAAAAGCCCTCTTCAATGACTTGATCGGCAACTTCACGATCTTCTTCGTTCACTATACGAAAGAATAGTGCATGCTTAATATGATGCCATGCATAAAAACATGGGGTGCAAGGGTGCATAGAAAGATAAACAACTCGAGTACAACTTTCCTTCACGATAAAGTTGCAACCTAACAAAACCAACTTGTTGAACTACCCTACGAGATATCATCACCATTGCCTACGGAGTTCTCAAGGACCATCTGACAGTGGTGTGGTTTAGGGTTCACAAAACAACCCAAAATCTACCCAAAACCCTAATTTAGAAAGCATTAAACAATTTTCTTTTCACATGAAAAGATAGGTTATAACATAATAAAATTTTTAACTTTCTCCAAACAAGCTCAAAAATTTTATACAGGTAGGTCATGTCCTAAAACAGTACCAAAATAATTTTCATGATTTTTGGATAAATAAAATAATTATTAAAAATCCAGAAGATGCATTTTTCAATTAAAATTTGTATTTTTAAATCATGCCAAAAGTATTCAAATTTCAAGTTTCAAATTTTTCATGGATAGACATACTCATGGGAAGGCTACACAAAAATTTTCAGAATTTTTAAAGCTATATTTGAATTTATATGAAATTTGGAAAATCAGACACTATTCAAAATAAAGAAATTGGATAAATCATTTGATAAATGAAAAATGGGTTCTGGGCCGATTTCGGCCTGTTACTGTGCAGCCCAGTTACTGTTCACGGCCCACAAAGGAACAGTAACGGACCGGCCCTTGAAGGAACAGTGTTGGACCGGCCCAACATGAACAATGTCCGACTGTATCGCTTCACGTGCCGCACGGTGCTCACCCGGCGGCGTCTTGTAGCCCGCACCGCTAGGCGGCGGCGCGGTCGCGTTCCGGCGCCGGCGGTGATCTAAATGGAAAACCGTCTACGTAAACGTGGCGGGGGCTCACCGGGTCTTTGGGGACGGGCCTTGGTTGGGGCGGAGGCGGCCGGAGAGGGGTCGTCGGCGACGGCGAATGCAACGGCGGCGGCAGCGGCGGCGTTCCCGTTCGTCGGGGCTTCCACCGTGAAAACCATCGAGCCGCTCATGACCACGATGTCCAGGCGACACAAAACGGCTAGTTGGTTGGGCTAAAACTCACCGGAGAAGGCCGGGCGACGGCGCGGGTTGAGGACGGCGGTGCTCGGCGGACTTGGGAAGACGGGGTCGCGACGGCGTTTCCAACTGCGAGGGAGGCTGCGGCCGGGTTCCAGAGGTAGGTTAGGAAGTTACGAAGAGGCTGAGGTAGATGGTTGGGTGAAGGGTGGCTCGACGACGACGAACGACGGCGGGCGGACGAAGGAGCTCCTCGGCGAGTTTGGGAAAAAAGGAGAAAACGACGGCGACCATGGGCTATTTATAGGCATGGATGGGTCGAGGAGATGGTCGGAGGGGTCGCGAAGGCTTCCAGGTGGCTGGCGTCGCGCGAAATCGCCGGTGGACGGCGCGCTGAACCTTGACGGCCCCGGCGGTGGCGGCGACGGATAGGTCGGGTTTCTTGTTCATCTTCAACCCTAACTCTAAAAATTTCAAATTACTCCCAAATTTTGAACTGAACTCAAAAATTTCCAAAAAGTAACCCCCTTAATTTTTCAAGATCTACAACTTTCTCAATTGGACTATTTTCAAATTCTGCCTCTAAATAAGACTTTTGAAAAATAGCTTCAAAATTTGAAATTTGATTCAAAATTACTTTTAAAATCATGTAACAACTTGAAAAACTTTGCACATGACTTTTGTTCCTCTCAACAATATCTACAAACTAGCTATTGAAAGTTTTCTCAAATTTTGCATAAATTTTGAAATATGGAAAAGGGGGCAATTAGGGTTTTAAAAAGAAATTCAAAATTACTTTCAAATTTTGAACTAAACTTTGAAAACTCAAAATACCAACTTTATATAACTTTGAAAAATCTACAAAAATGCTTTTAATGACCATACCCAAAATCTTGATAAATTTTGAATAAAATAAAAGGGGACAAACTAGGGTTGAAGATTAGGGTTTTCTAAGCAAGGGGGACAGCTTTCCGAATCTGTTTCCTCTCGCGTCTTTTCGACCGACATTACAATCAAGCATAAAATAAACTTATTTTAGTTCAATGCAACACATGGTGGGCTAATCATGGATGCTTTGCAATGATCATGATGACATGTCAGGTTTTAGTGGAAATAACACCAGGGGTGTTACTGACCCCTTCCCCTAAAGAAATCTCGTCCCGAGATTTAAAGTTCTAGGGTTTGATAGCGGCAAAGGAAATGTGTCGAGCAAACACATCTCTAACTATTGCATAAAACAAGAAGGGGTCTTACATTTACAAAGATTAAGAAAGTGGAAACTTGGGAAAATTTTCCGTTAGGAAATCCTCTGATTCCCAAGTAGCTTCTTCTTCTGAGTGTTGATTCCATTGGATCTTGTACCATTTGATAGTTTTGCTTCGGGTAACTTCGAGCTTTCTGGTCTAAGATCCGAATAGGATATTCAGTAGGTCGATCTGGTTCTAAGTTAACATTCTCAAAATCAACCACTCGATCCGGTATTCAAAAACATTTCTTTAACTGGGATACATGGAAAACATCATGTACCGCTGACAAACTTTCTGGCAACCTAAGTCGATAGGCAACTGGTCCCTGTTTTTCCAAGATTCGAAATGGACCAACATATCGAGGTGCCAGTTTACCTTTAACTCCAAAACGATTCACCCCTTTCATGGGTGACACCTTCAAGTAAACATAATCTCCTATTTCAAATTCCAACATTCTACGCCTTTTATCGGCGTAACTCTTTTGTCGAGATTGTGCTTCTTTTAATTTGGCTTGCACAAATCTCACTTTCTCTTCAGCTTCTTTTACTAAATCTACTCCATAGAACCATCTTTCCCCAGGTTCTGACCAATGCAGTGGGGTTCTACATCTGCGACCATACAGAGCTTCAAACGGTGCCATTTGAATACTTTCTTGATAACTATTATTATAGGCAAACTCTGCTAATGGTAAACATTCATCCCACTTTTCAGAATAATTGAGAACATATGCTCTCAACATATCTTCTAGAATCTGATTGACTCTTTCTGTCTGTCCTGCTGTCTGGGGATGATAACCCGAACTATGACTGAGTTTAGTACCAAGGGACTTTTGCATCTGTTTCCAAAACTTAGACATAAACAAAGCACCTCGATCTGTCACTATGTGTCTTGGTGTCCCATGTAAACTGAAAATCCTTTGAACATATAACTTGGCATAATCTATTGCCTTATACCTATCATTCAATCGGTAGAAAATGGGCTATCTTGGTAAGTCGATCAACTACAACCCGGATAGAATTTAATCCTCTTGATGTTCGGGGTAATCCAACAATAAAATCCATACCGATTTCCTCCCACTTCCAAGAAGGAACAGGCAAGGATGCGGTTGCCCTGCAGCTTTCATGTGCCGCGACTTTTACTCGCTGACAAGTATCACACTCGGCTACATATCGGGCAATCTCAATCTTCATTTTTGTCCACCAAAATCTTTGTTTTAAATCCTGATACATCTTAGTACTTCCGGGATGAATAGAATATCCGGTTAAATGAGCCTCATCCAGGATTTGTTGGCGTAACTCGGGATTCTTTGGTACTACTAACCGATCTTTAAACCATAGCACATCGGACTCATCAATTCTGAAAAGTAGGGTTCCCGCTTCGACTTTCTCCTTAATGTGTGCTATACCCTTACTAATCTTCTGAGCCTCAATAATTTGATTCTTGATAGTTGATTCTCGGCCGTGGCATTGGTTACCATGCCATGCTCAACGATTCCAATATTCAACTTCTCTAATTCTTGACATAGGGTTTTATCCCTTATATTGGCTATAAGACAATTACACCGAGGATTCCGACTAAGTGCATCGGCAACAACATTTGCCTTTCCTGGATGATAATGCACTTCTATGTCGTAATCCTTAATTAATTCTAGCCATCTTCTCTCGGCGCATATTCAAGTCCGATTGGGTAAAGATATATTTCGGACTTTTATGGTCTCAGTATATACATGACAAGTGTTACCTAACGGATAATGACGCTTGATTTTTTTAGTGCATGGACCACTTCTTTGCTAACTCCAAATCATGGGTTGGGTAATGCTCTTCATGGCGCTTTAGTTGGCGTGATGCATAGGCAATAACTTTGCCTTCTTGCATTAACACACAACCAAGACCAATACCGGATGCGTCACAATAGACGTCAAATGGTTTCTCAATATCGGTTGAGCTAAAATGGAGCGGTGGTTAGTGCTTTCTTCAAAATCAAAAGCACGCTCACACTCTGGTGACCATACAAACTTGGTCCGATTCTTTAACAAATTCGTAATAGGCTTTGCCACTCTTGAGAAATCCGGAATGAATCGACGGTAATATCCCGCCATTCCCGAAAAACTACGGACCTCATGAACCGTTGTTGGTGGTTTCCAATTGAGGATATCTTTCACTTTACTCGGGTCAACGGCAACTCCTTCCAGATGATAGCACATGACCCGGAATTGTACTTCTTTCAACCAAAAGGCACACTTGCTAAATTTAGCATAAAGTTGATGGTCTCTCAACCGTTTTAAAACTATTACGAGATGCTCGCATGCTCTTCTTCATTCTTGGAATAAACAAGGATATCATCAATAAACACCACCACGAACTTATCCAATTCGACATAAACACCGTATTCATCAAGTACATGAAATGAGTCAGGGCGTTGGTTAAACCAAAGGACATAACCAAATATTCATAAAGACCGTATCTAGTGGTAAATGCGGTCTTCGAATATCCTCGGGTTTAATCCTAATTTGATGATACCCCGACCTCGAATCAATCTTGGAAAAGACTTTGGCTCCGGCTAATTGATCAAAAAGTAAATCAATCCGGGCGAGAGGATACTTGTTTTTAATCGTCACATCATTAAGTGGGCGATAATCTATACACATCCTCAAAGTCCGATCTTTCTTCTTCACAAAAATAATTTGGACATCCCCAAGGTGAAGAGCTTGGTCTAATAAATCCTTTGTCTAGTAACCCTTGTAACCGAGCTTTCAATTCGGCTAATTCCTTGGGTGCCATTCTCGTAGCTCTTCGAGAGATGGGGCTTGATTCGGTTTCAATTCTATGCTGAATCGAACATCTCTTTCCGGTGGTAATCCGGGCAAATCATCCGGAAATACATCCTAAACTCACATACTACTTGGGATGTCTTTAATTTCCTTCACACAAGTTGCACAAACTTTTTCAACCGTCCTCTTCACAATTGGAAGTTGAATAAGGAGTTCGAATCTTTCTCGGGTAACTTTACCTTGACAGCTTCTATTGACGGTATCTATAATAGTACCGTATTGGTACAACCCGTTCATACCAAGGATCACGTCTATATCTTGATCCCTTAGAACTATCATATTGGTGGGGAAATCATATCCACCTAGGGTTATGGGGATCTTATATACCACCTCTTTAGTACTCATACGTCCCCTCGTGAGTGTATAATAAACTCATCCTTCATTTCCCCAATGGCTATCGCATTTTTCTCCACAAATGTTTTACTGACAAATGTATGCGATGCACCAGAATCAAATAATATTACTGCAGGGTGTCTTGCGACAGGGAACATACCCATCATAATTGGTTCCCCTGCAGGAATGTCCTCCACATTGGTGTAGTATACTTTTCCGATTTTCTTTTCCCCCTTTCCCTTTTGATCTTTCTGGATATTATTCTTATTCTGTGATTGCGACTGACTTCCAGAAGGGACCTGAAAACCTGGGTTATATCTTCGAGGACTGGGGCATTCTCGAGAATAATGTCCAGGCTTTCCACAATTATAGCAGATAGGTGTGTGACTTTGTGGGGAAGGATTGCGAATGCCGGGGGCATTCGGGCCGGGCGTGATAGGGAAAGGCTGCGGCAGCCAGATCGAACAAACGACCGCCGTCTAGGTTGGAATTGTGGGGGTGGACGATAGGAAGGTCGAAAATGATTCACAGGATGATAAATAACTTTCTCGGCGCTTTGATTTGCCACCGTAATATCCGGGAGAGAAATTCTTCTTGTTCTTATTTTCCTTCGCTCATATTCCATCGTAACACGATTCTTTTCTTCACATGATATGGCCATATTTACCACATCATGATAGGAATCGGTGTCGCGGATGTTCATCATGGCATGAAGCCTTGGATGAAGTCCTCGAATAAACCATTCCTTCTTTTTTTCCCATCTCAGTATTCACAAGTTACGTAGCATATTGTGACGGATGGTTAAACTTGCCCACATATTGCAACATCAATCCTCTCCTTGTTTTAAGGCTAAGAATTCATCTAACTTCTTAGCCATCACCCCCCCTGAATGAAATGGGCACGGAAAGCATTCTTGAATTCCTCCCGTGTAATTCGGTGTCCGTGGGCTGCTCGGCTTTTAAAGTTTTTCCACCAAACTCCCATTGTGTTCGAGTTGCCGCGTCGCGGCAAAGAAAGGCTTACGTAATCGGTGCAAGTCATTATCTCGAACTTCTCCTCCATCGCGACCGAGCCAATCGCTTGCCTCTAAAGGTTCATCGACCCTACCGAAAATTGGAGGTTTTGAGCCCGTGAAGTCCGGGTAGGAAATGTCATCTCCATCATCGTTTCGACCCTTGTGGCCACGACGGTTGTTTTGATTCTCGTTGAGCTACTTCGCATCAAGCGAGAATTCTCTCAAGTCGCTGAACCAAAGCCGCAATGGCATCGCTTAAGTTTGTTGGGATTCTTTGGAGAGGGTGGAAGGTCTTCCCTATTCGAACTGCACTTGTTTCCATGCGTCATCTCGCTTTTAAAACAAAACTATATATAACACTCAACCAATCTTATTGAACTTCTAAAAGGAACAAATAAAGACAACACATAGCATTTATTCTAAGGATAGAGGTTCTATTATACATCTACCCCAGGCTCGTAGGAGGATCTAAAGGTTTAGCAAGAACGGGATTGATATTACTTAACCCAAACCACATTAAAGGGAAGGTAAACATTAACAAGTGATTTAAACATGATGCATGAATCGAACCTACGTAACGATCAAATAAAACTTTTATATTAGAAGATTTTACAAATAGGGCAATATAGAAGGCTACTCCACTTATATTCTTTTTGAAGTTAGATAAGAAAGTTTTTCAATAGAATAAGATAAGAGAATAAGCAATTTGGACCAAAGTAAGAATAAAATTAGTTTGACCCAAATCATTTTGAAGTTTTATAAAGTAATGCTACAAAGAACACTTTGTAACGGCGGCTCGATGCCACCAGTATGAACCTTCCAAATTACGGGGCCCACATGTACTAATTATCGGTTCAACAACCTTTAATAGTCACATATGTTCACCTATAACCTGAAAAGTACTATTAACTATTCCAACCAGATCCGTTATGAGGTCATTGCGGTATTACAATACTTTTCATACATAATCGAGTAAAACAAATGGAAGATTTATATTACAAAACTTTTATAACTTTTTATTCAAAACAAGTTTTACAATACTTATAAGTTTGAGTAGCGTAAGTTTTTCTACAAATATTACACTCACCCACCACGCCCACGGGTCTCTCTTCTCACTCCTCGTCACTTTCTTCCTCAAGAACCGTCATGCAAAGACGCATCGGTGCAAACATGACTCCCATATCCCTGCAACATGGGGCAACAAACCCCGAAAAGTACGGGAGTACTCAACAAGACTTACCCGACTAAAGAAAATAGGAGAAGACTCGGAATGCCGGTCTAATAGGAATCAAGGTAAGGCTTTAGCAAGAATCAAGGACTCTTTTTTGCGAGAAAAGCTTACTAATAGTGAATCCTTACTTTCAATATTTTAATCTCAATTTGATATCTCACCTACTCTAGGTGATCTTATACTATAGCATACACTTGTAGAAGTTCCATCACTTATTCCATCTCTTCACCTGTTCCATAATTAAACTACGATGTAAGGGGGAAACCAAGTCTCCATATCCGAGAAGCACGGCGATTTCGAAATCGATTAACCCAAATTGGGAGTTCTTTCCACCACGACATATGTAGCACTTAAGCTTGCATATATCAACCCTTTCTTGGATACTCAAAAGCGGAACCGCCCCTACGCCACCCGAGAATACCGTACACCTCCAATCCGGGACTTTAACCCACGAGGGTAACACGTCTCCCGCCATCTCTCCACTCCCAAAGGCGCGTTGTGCGTTTCCGATTTGACACCCCCAAGATCGGGCTTACCGGTATGCGTCCCGTAACTAGGGTCGACCGTGATGGGATGACACCCATGACAGAGCGTGCCATTGGTCCAACGACCTCGGCGCGGATTGCGTTCCATAGTCTCGATCCACATATCTTACACGTTTCAGGTCCTTAATCGACAAGCCGGAAATACTACAATCGAGACTCCATTCTCAATGCAAATTACCCGACCGGTCTCAATTTCAACACCATATCCCGGTATGGTTTTCTCATATAGCATCCTTTCTCATCAAATGCCACTTCGGGCTATCATAAGAGACTCATCACATTTTGACTCAAAAGTCTAACTAAATAAGCCGAGCTAAGCGTTCTAGTATTTTAGCAAAACAAAGTTATCAAGGTAGATATTGAAATATTCAAGGAATGGTAATGCATCAATTAGGTTGTCACTCAACTCCTATCACCTAATGCAAAGCATAAAGCAAAGGTGATATAAAGCTTTGTAAAAACACAAGGAAGGTTTAAATGAACCGGGGCTTGCCTTGATCAGTGAAGAAGCTTGATTCGGACGACGGATCTCGATACTCGGAATTCGAATCAACAGAAAAGCCCTCTTCAATGACTTGATCAGCAACTTCACGATCTTCTTCGTTCACTATACGAAAGAATAGTGCATGCTTAATATGATGCCATGCATAAAAACATGGGGTGCAAGGGTGCATAGAAAGATAAACAACTTCGAGTACAACTTTCCTTCACGATAAAGTTGCAACCTAACAAAACCAACTTGTTGAACTACCCTACGAGATATCATCACCATTGCCTACGGAGTTCTCAAGGACCATCGGACAGTGGTGTGGTTTAGGTTCACAAAACAACCCAAAATCTACCCAAAACCCTAATTTAGAAAGCATTAAACAATTTTCTTTTCACATGAAAAGATAGGTTATAACATAATAAAATTTTAACTTTCTCCAAACAAGCTCAAAAATTTTATACAGGTAGGTCATGTCCTAAAACAGTACCAAAATAATTTTCATGATTTTTGGATAAATAAAATAATTATTAAAAATCCAGAAGATGCATTTTTCAATTAAAATTTGTATTTTTAAATCATGCCAAAAGTATTCAAATTTCAAGTTTCAAATTTTTCATGGATAGACATACTCATGGGAAGGCTACACAAAAATTTTCAGAATTTTAAAGCTATATTTGAATTTATATGAAATTTGGAAAATCGCATTACACTATTCAAAATAAAGAAATTGGATAAATCATTTGATAAATGAAAAATGGGTTCTGGGCGATTTCGGCCTGTTCTTGTGCAGCCCAGTTACTGTTCACGGCCCACAAAGGAACAGTAACGGACCGCCTTGAAGGAACGGTGTTGGGCCGACCAACATGAAATGATGTCCGACTGGCGGTATTCGCGTGCGCGGTTGCATGCGGGTGCTCACCGGCGGCGTCGCGCGCCCATCCAGGCGGCGCGAAGCGGCCGCGGTCCGGCGCCGGGCGGTGATCTAAATGGAAAACCGTCTCACGAACGTGGCGGGGGGCTCACCGGTGTCTTCGGGGCGGGCCTTGGTTGGGCGGAGCGGCCGGAGGGGTCGTTTGGCGGCGGCGAACGGCGGCGACGGCGGCGGCGTTCCTCCTCGTCCGGGGCCGACTGTGGAAAACCATCGAGCCGCTCATGACCACGATGTCCGGCGACACAAAACGGCTAGTTGGTTGGGCTAAAAACTCACCGGAGAAGGCCGGGCGTGGCCGAGGTTGAGGGACGGCGGTGCTCCGGCCGGACTTGGGGAAGACGGGTCGCGGCGGGCGTTTCCAACTGCGAGGGAGGCTGCGGCGGGTTCCGTGAGGTAGGTTAGGAAGTTACGAAGAGGCTGAGGTAGATGGTTGGGTGAAGGGTGGCTCGACGACGACGAACGACGGCACGGGCGGGACGAAGGAGCTCCGGCGGCGAGTTTGGGAAAAAGGAGAAAACGACGGCGACCATGGGCTATTTATAGGCATGGATGGGTCGAGGAGATGGCTGGAGGGGTCGCGAAGGCTTCCAGTGGCTGGCGTCGCGCGAAATCGCCGGTGGACGGGCGGCGCTGAACCTTGACGGGCGGGGTGGCGGCGACGGATAGGTCGGGTTTCTTGTTCATCTTCAACCCTAACTCTAAAAATTTCAAATTACTCCCAAATTTTGAACTGAACTCAAAAATTTCCAAAAAGTAACCCCCTTAGTTTTTCAAGATCTACAACTTTCTCAATTGGACTATTTTCAAATTCTGCCTCTAAATAAGACTTTTGAAAAAAACAGCTTCAAAATTTGAAATTTGGATTCAAAATTACTTTTAAAATCATGTAACAACTTGAAAAACTTTGCACATGACTTTTGTTCCTCTCAACAAGATCTACAAACTAGCTATTGAAAGTTTTCTCAAATTTTGCATAAATTTTGAAATATGGAAAAGGGGGCAATTAGGGTTTTAAAAGAAATTCAAAATTACTTTCAAATTTTGAACTAAACTTTGAAAACTCAAAATACCAACTTTATATAACTTTGAAAAATCTACAAAAATGCTTTAATGACCATACCCAAAATCTTGATAAATTTTGAATAAAATAAAAGGGGACAAACTAGGGTTGAAGATTAGGGTTTCCTAAGCAAGGGGACAGTTTCCTAATCTGTTTCCTCTCGCGTCTTTTTCGACCGACATTACAATCAAGCATAAAATAAACTTATTTTAGTTCAATGCAACACATGGTGGGCTAATCATGGATGCTTTGCAATGATCATGATGACATGTCGTTTTTTAGTGGAAATAACACCGGGGTGTTACACCCATAAACAATTATGAGCTTCCAAAGAAAAATTTGTTTTTAAGTCTGTTATCATAATACTAATTGAAAACTTAGAAACCTCAGATAGACAAGCATTATACTTATCTTTATTACAGCCAACCAAAATCCCACCCGCAGAGCCTTTAGCGAGTTGAATGAACCAAAGGAAAAGGATTTATCCCAAATGATCTCTAAGATATCTAGGAGTAAAAGATTCTTTTTTGGTCTCTATGATGGCAACAACATCTGCATGAGTACCCTTAATTCTACTAACTAAAGCAGGAAATCTTCCAACTTTGTTCAAACCTCTTATATTCCAAATTAGACCTATCATTTAATCTTTTTGTTTTTCCTATTTTTCTATTTCTAACTTGAGACCAAGCGGCTTCATCTAGCTGTAGGCTCAACTGTAAATCAGAGCTCATATTATCTATTACAGGAATTGGGTCAACTCCCTCCTCCTCTATGTCTGCTCTATTATGTTTATCATTACTACCTACCTTTAAATCTATGCTAACCTGAGAATTACTTTTATGCATCATTTGACTACTTTCTCCCCTATGGCTAACACTTCTTGACTGTGTATGTATAGGAGGCCTCTCTCCCAACACAGTTTTAACAGAGCTTGTGTCCTGTTGAACACCTCCATTTTAAACTCACATGAAGGCATCTTACAGATATCACTAAAAGTTTTCTTCCTTCCTACCTCTACTTGTAAAATCTCAGCTATTCCATTGCTACTACTACTATCATGTTGTTGCCCTAAGAGCATGTGTTGTGAGGACCAATCTTCCTGCCAAAAGGAATGAACATATTAATTGTTTTTCCAAAGTGACGCATGTCTGCCAGTTGAGAACTTGTATAGAAATTAATCAATTAATTAATCAATTCACCTAGTACTTGAGCGTCCATGGAGACGGAGATGGAGGAAGTCGAGGTGGCAGCTGGTACTTGAGCGTGAAGGAGCGGCCGCCGAGCAAGGACTGCGAGAGGCGCGCGTGGACGTCGGCGAGCGATGTCTGCCGGTCCACGGCCACGATCCGGGTCTTCCACCGTAGCCCAAGCGGCCGCCGTGGAGGACGGGGAAGGGCCGGAAGGGCTCGTCCCCACCACCCCACCCCCGCAGAGAAGACTCCGTGGACTCGGCGTGCCCGGGCCCGGGGCTGGGTCCCCACGCCGGCGGCCGTCGCATTCCGTCGGGTGGCGGGGCGGACTCTGCCAGCGCGCCACATCGAGGCCGTAGTCCTCCCCGTCGATGTGGTGTTCTTGGTGTTGCTCTCCGGTTCGGGCTCCAGGCCTGCCGCTGCGCACCGTCATCATTGTTGAGATATGCGGTGACGAGGCCACCGGCGACAAATATCGATCGCCGACCAGGAGGATAACCGCGACGCTGAGAGTCCGTCTCGCCGGTTAGAGCTAGGTCGCTTCGTCGAACTTTTTTTGTTTAAATTTTTTATCCCCGTGATTTCCATGGATTCTTTCCGTGGATTCGAACTGCGCCCCCAGGCGTAGGCGTCGGGGTCTAGAGGCATGGGCGTCGGGGTCTCACGGTGTAAGACCTGCGACAATCCTAGCCCTTGGTTGTGAGATCTAATGGATGGTGTTGCCGGTGCCAAAAATAGAAAGAAGTGTGTCATTACAGTAGAGATTAAATTTTTTATCCCCGTGATTTCCATGGATTCTTTCCGTGGATTCGAACTGTGCCCCAGGCGTAGGCGTTGGGGTCTAGAGGCGTGGGCGTCGGGGTCTCACGGTGTAAGACCTGTGACAATCCTAGCCCTTGGTTGTGAGATCTAATGGATAGTGTTGCTGGTGCCAAAAATAGAAAGAAGTATGTCATTATAGTAGAGATTGGCTTGCATGAACATTTGATTTTTTTTTTTTCCGTTACAACGCACGAGTACATTTGCTAGTAACAGAAAAAACAAAAAAAAGGGAAAAAAAATCTCAACTACCTAACCAACTGCCAAGCCTACGAACGGAATCCACGCCCAGAACGAAAAGCACGCAACGTGCGGACGAATGCTCTCCTCGTGGCTGCTGCTACTGGGCCGGTTTCAATGGGCCATTGCAGAACGTGGGCCTCTCTTCCTGCCATCGCGTGGTGGGTCCGACCCCGATGATTTTCAGCCCATGTAAGTTATAACCTTCCCTGACCCTTTCTTTCTTCTACAAGGGAGGTGCCGCCTCTCGCCCCCTCTCGCTCTCGAGACGACGAGGCAACAACTGGTGGGCCGCCGCCGCCGACGCTGGTGCTGCTGCTTCTATCAGGTGCCGCCTCCTTCTCTCTCTCTGCCCCCTCCGTTGACATCTGCAGCCGGCACCTCTCCTCCGGTCCTCCCTGCCGCTTCCCCTCCCCTTCTCCCATGCGGCCCCCTTGCAGATCGGAGCTGCCATGGCCATGGGAGCCGATGGTGCGGAGATGGGAGTTTGGCCTTCCCCAAACCCTGCTGGTCCTCCTCTGCTCTTCCTCTTTCTTCTCCCTCGCCTCCTCTTTTGTTTTGCTGGATTTTGGTCGTGGCGATGGGGACGCCCAGGATTTGGACGCCTAGGCGACGACTTGAAAACCTATATCATACATATACATACATGGGATCCCATCATACATATATCAAACATATACTCATTTTTTTTCTCAAAATAATTGGGTATTCCTGGGAATACCCATGCATCCAGCTGGATCCGCCATGACTGGGTTTTGGTATTTTGTTTTCAGGACTGATCTATTAACTAGAGGTGTAGAGGTGAAGAAAAAGACTCGACAATGAGCAGCATAGGCACAGGCTACGATCTGTCTGTCACCACCTTCTCCCCAGATGGTCGCGTCTTCCAGGTCGAGTATGCCACCAAGGCCGTCGACAACAGCGGGTTAGATTCCACTACCTCCTAGCTCCCACTTCCTATTCAGTTTTGCTTCACTTATTATTCCCTCTTTGTCTGTTCCATGTAATCTTATTGGTGCCGACATGGTATTTGTGAATAGGACTGTTGTTGGGATCAAGTGCAAAGATGGCATTGTCCTGGTAAGATTTGGCTTCTCAATTTTTTAAACTTCGATTCAGTGCTAAAGTTGTTTGAGTTGCCCAAGTCTTTGCTGGATCGGATCCTGATTTGGTTGTTCGTCCTTTAGGGTGTTGAGAAGCTGATAACCTCAAAGATGATGCTGGAAGGGTCAAACCGGAGGATCCATTCAGTGCACCGGCACTCTGGCTTGGTAATGCCTTGACAAGTGACTCAAAATTGATAGTTGTTTTGATGCAAAATCATGCTGCTGATGAATAAATAGGGGAGCAGGATTGAAGTTCTGCTTTGCTCTTCTAATATATGAGGTTGAATATAGGAGCAAGATAGTCAAAGCATGCTCTAATACAGTTTCCCAAATAATAAATTGTTGATGTAAACTAGTAAAGATATTGTATCTACTGAGATTTTTTTTTTCCTTTTGAATTCTTTTCTTGCAAAGGTTCATGTTCCATTAGCCTTTTTTTATGAACCGTGTTTGTTTCTACAAATAACTTTTATTGTCATTTATAGGCTGTTGCTGGTTTAGCAGCAGATGGCAGGCAAATTGTTTCGAGGACCAAATCAGAAGCTGCCAGTTATGAAAAGTAAGCACACAGTCTTTTAGACCATGTGATGCGAGATCTTTTATATGATTATTATGCTCAAAATTTTAATGGACCAGGGTCTACGGAGAAGCCATTTCTGTGAAGGAATTGGCAGATCGTGTGGCAAGTTATGTTCACCTTTGCACACTGTACTGGTGGCTCAGGTAATATATTCAACATTACTGGTCCATAGTTACTGGAGGCATTCATCAAACATTTTTTGGCTACTGTAGTCAACCCTAACTTGACTTCTGTTGTACCAGACCTTTTGGCTGTGGTGTTATTCTTGGAGGTTATGATAGGGATGGGCCACAGCTGTACATGATAGAGCCCTCAGGAGTTTCTTATGTAAGTTGTTTTTATTACATAGTTGTACCAACGTGAGTGCATAAGCTCATTGTGTTAGTTTGTATATTTGAATTATGTCTTTTCAGTATGTATATGGCGTTGTTTCTTAAGTTGTATTACACTTTAGGAGTCTTGTGAATTTGAAAAACATAATGTTTGACTTTACATACTTGAACAGAAATACTTTGGTGCTGCATTGGGGAAGGGAAGACAGGCTGCAAAGACGTAAGCTTACAATTTTTATTTTGTTCTTAATGCTCTCTTTGCTTCTGACTTTCTTATTCTGCGAATGCACAAAACAGTAAAACACAATCAAATAAACATTTATTGCTAATTGTAACAGCATGTATTACTACAATCTACTTCTTCCACTTCCAATCACAAATAAATGAATGTTGACATGGTCTTCAGAAGCCAAAACAGTTGACTAGTACTTTGTGTTTCAAAATAGAATAGAACATAGCAAAAGTATACTTTTACGAAAGTGCATTTTGAGACAAATCTACACATGTCATGTTCAGATACCCAAACTCCACATAAACAGTAACATGCAACCAAAGTTTAGACTGATTGACTTGGGACAATCTTAAAATGACACATACTCTGTATCTGTGACTAGAGGGATTAGCTTGCTGTGAAGGAAAGCAAAAGATAAAGTATTACCGTTCAATAGTATGAATTATTTGATAGATACAATATTATTTTATTGGATGTAAGAATTTTTCAGGCCATAGTTAGCTTATTATAACAAATAGTGACCATACCATTACATGGTTAAATAATCTTTGTGCATATGCTACTTCTTTGTGTTAATTGATTGGAATTAACCATTAGAGATATAGGTAGGGTTCGTTTATATAATTGGAGCTCACATTTTCACATGCTCTCAGTTTTCATGTGTACCCGTCCCTTTGTTTCCAATGAAATAATCTGATGGAGTTAACTAGCTTTTGTGTTCCATAATCTTGTTAACAAAAATACTTTTGCAATTACTGTTAAACCCCTGGATTTTCTTGATTCTGTGTGAACTTATCTTCTTATGGATAGACCTCAAAATGATTCTGAGCCCAACTATTTGAATATTGTCATGCAGTGAGATAGAAAAGTTGAAACTTTCAGAGCTTACCTGCCGGGAAGGCATTGTTGAAGTTGCAAAGATGTATGTCTAAATCTCTTTTCTCTTAATAGTACAACTTTGCAACTATATGAATCTTTTTATTTTTACTTCCCCCCCTGAATGAATGTTATTGTCTATACTATGTAGTGATGCTGGCATTGATTTGCTGTAGATTAATTGGCTTCAATCACTGTTCCACATTGAGTGTCATTCAAGAAATTTGTTGTACATATTTATACAAAGCATAGGAAGGTTGTGCGCAGTTATCATTGTTCAGTCATTAAGGGAGTACATTCCTTTTACACTAAAAGTTTGTTGGTAGGAGTGTTATTAGTAGAAAACCACTTTAAATTATCATGATTGCAATGTAGTTTTTTATTAATACTGCAAACTATAGGCATAGACAGTCTTAAGAACAACTCTTGTCAAGAGTAGAGGCACATCATAGTTTACATCATGTATCAGGTGATGCTAAGTTGTGGGTGTTTTAACTTTGATATTTAAAGATATTACCATGTTTCTTTTTATATTTCCCTGCTTACTTGATGGCTTGATGCCAATGAACCTGAAAAGGCTACTTACTGCTCTTCAAAATTTACGTTTTGACAAAATGTGCCCAATGCAGAATTTATGGAGTGCATGATGAAGCGAAGGACAAAGCATTTGAGTTGGAGTTGAGCTGGATCTGTGATGAGTCAAACCCGCCAGCATCAGAAGGTATTGAGATATTCACATGAAGAACGAGTGATATTCATCAGAAGGTTCTTGATTTGGATTTGAAGCTGAAACTTTTTTTGCCTACTTGTCATACAGGTTCCAAATGAACTGTTGGAGCAGGCCAAAGCTGCTGCTCAGGCAGCTCTTGAAGAGATGGATGCCGACTAAGAAACATGATAATTTGCCCAACTTTGGTCAATTTGTCGGTGCTGTTGAAATCTCTGATCCCTATAGAGTGTGTGACCCACTGGACATGGTCAATTTGTCAGAATTTATTATATTTCGATCCATGTCATGTAAAACTTCGATCATTGAAGTCTGGAATGTAGATTGACTGATATCAGAGCTGTGGTGTTTACATTGTGGTTGTAGTCTTGTCGTCTTTAGGAACTTACTTTGCTTCTGCTGTACCGGTTACACAGACTGAAGTACTGGACTGTGTTTCAGAAATCGGAATCGTGCATCAGTTTTTTTTATCTTTTTGTTGACTTCTTTTCCCCAGCCAGATAAAGCTCTTCATTGACTTAATGCAAGTAGGTTTTGTACTCTTTCTGTTTGTGCCACATTGTTAGATAGCAGGCGTGAAATCTTTTGATATGAATCGTGACAAAAACAGATCAACCCATATGAAGAAAAGACATATGTGTTCGTGTAAAACGTGGATGGAAGACGGAAGAGCACTGAAATGGCGAGCGATGCTGCGCACGGTACGCCCTGCTGACATTGACTGGGCCGTGCCGGATTCAGGGTAGCCCCGTCCCGTTTCTCCACATGATCTGCCCCGCATGACCTAGCCTGGACAAGATACTCTGATTGAACGATGCGTTTCTCAGAAATTCCAAAGTGGGAGATCAAGAGACTTCAAGAGGACACGATATGGCTAGCGCAATCTCAGTTTTCATCACACTACATCCTCATTCCCAGTTTTTCTCTACACATCATCTAGCTAGCGCAATGGCATCCCAAAGCGTTGAGAGCTACTGCGCCGGGGCAGATGTCGTGCGTGGAGACGCGGCGGCATGCAAGAACTAAGAAGGCCGCGGTTGAGCTGCTCGGCAAAATTGGCCTACCGAATGGCCTCTTCCCGCTGGAGGACATGGAGGAGTTCGGCTACAACCGCGAGGCCGGGTTCATGTACGTGGCTCGTCTGGGGAAGAAGAAAGTGGAGCACATGTTCAAGAAGATCAAGCAGTCGGTGTCGTACGCCGGCGAGGTGACGGTGTTCGTGGAGAAAGGCAAACTGAAGAATATCGCCAGGGCGAATACCAAGGAGCTGATGATCTGGCTCAGCGTTGTCGAGGTGTACCTGGCAAGGTCACCTTCAAGACGGGCACTGGGCTCTTTGATTCCTTTGACGCAACTGCGTTTGAGCTTGGCATGTGAGAGAATATCTGAATAAATATGGAAGCTGCCTATTACCAAGTGGAAGCTGTGTGGCGTATAGTTGTTCTTGTTTTTTATGCCGCGTAAGTAGTTTCTAAGAGAGTCAATTAGCTGTTTGTGTCGATCTGCTTGTCTTGTGTCCCTATAGCGTCATTTACTCCTACATGATTTTCCACACTCCAAGTAAAGCCTCCCAGTGTAATAATTCTAGGTTGTTCGGCTCATGGTTTCTACGGCTTTGATTTTGTTGTGAGAAAAATATTATACAAAGCAAATAGAGATTGTGGCTTAAGAAAGTGGCTCCCCTAGTTTTTGCTTCAGTCCGTGTAGCGAAGAAGAGCCTAATAGAAGGTGACATGTGGGTCCTACATGTCATTATGTACTAGGATTTATTTATTGTATGTCTCGACAGCAAGCGACTGAAATCTCGCAAATCCATCAGTCATCTTCCATAGACCTCCCCTCCTTCCTACCCGCCACGATGTCTTCTCCCCCTCTAGCGCCCCTCCTCCGTCTCATACTTGTCGCCACCCATCGCTCTGCCGCGGCGCAATAACCCTAGCGCACTGGCGGCGGCTGCCATCTTCCACTACCCCCAACCTGGCCCAACCATGGAGCTCCCCCACCCCATCATGTTCCAACCGCCTCCGGTTCTACCACTAAGCCCCTAACTTCCCTACCACTGTCTCCACCGTTTGGCTGGCTTGCCTCCCCCTACCCCCTTCTTCTAAGCCCACCAAAGTTGATGGGGGAATTAAGAAAAGGGGTGGAATGGGCGTAGGCACGTGGCCAATGGGTGCAGGTAGGGCGCATGGTGCTCACCGAAGCAGGGCGTAGTCACAGATGCTGAGGAGTGGCCGACAATGAGAGAGAGGCGTGGGTGCAGGTCGAGCTCGTGGGCAGGCGAGCCAGAGCCATAGGGCAGGAGGAAGCAGCGTGGTTGCTCGCCCGCCGACGAGAGCCGTACACCCGCATCGCGGTCTCCTCCGGGGTCCCGGCACCCGGCCGACCGCCGCCATTGAGAGGTTGTTTGGTTTAGGGACTTTTTTGTTCTTGGGACTAAAAAAAATCTCTTTTAGTCCCCTACCAAACCAAAAAGAAAGAAGTTTTTAAGACTTTTCCTCTATTAGTCGCTAAAGATTCGAGACTTTTTTTAAAAGTCCATAGGACTTAAAAAAAGTTTGGTCCCTAAACACTAAACAGCACCTGATTTTGGCATGGCAGCCCGACGTGTGGGCTGCGGATTGGTTTCGTTAGGCCAGCCGTGCGGGCCGTGGTGGGCTCGGTCACTTTGGGCGCAATTGATGAGCCCATCACTTTGTTCGTCTTCCTCCCACGAGTCGCCGTCGTCGGGTGCCTCGTACGGAATCGCCACGGCCACCGCGCGCCCAACACAAAATCCAACCCCCTTCACCTCCTCACCTCACCTCCGCCGCTCCGCCGCTTGCGATAGCCACAAGGCACAAGCCCAAAAAAAAATCCATGGAATAGTCGCAGCCACAGCCGGATACCGCCCCGATCGCCTCCCGGATTAACAGCGTGAGCTGGAAACTAGAGCGGAGCAGGTGCGGCGGTGCGTCACCTTAATTTGCCGGCTGCTTCATGCCCTTGCAGCCCGCCTCCCTTGGAGTGTCCCTACCGGCACGCGGACCACGCCTCCGGGTTCCTTCACTTCTTCGTCTCGTGGAGGCATTCCCACGAACACCTGGGTGGCAGGTTCGCCGCGCGCCGTCTCTCGAGCGTCCCACACCTACCCCACCGCAGGACGCACCTGAAATCCACTTGATCAAGTCCTACGATAGTAAGATGGGTAAGGTGTGCAACCTCGCATAAGGTGAATTCCATGCATGTGCTCAGCCAACGAGAACTAGTGATTGGTGTTTTTGTGTGTGCCTCGATATTGATACATCTGGGCAAGGCTTCGAGTGGCCGGCACTCCAACTCTGCATTGGATTGGTGCGATCAGATGCTGAGCGATGGTGTCCGGCCAAAATTTCAGTTATCTACATTCTACAATGCCGGCGGTCAGTTGTCAGTGCATCGTACAGGGATGCGGATATGTTGAGCCAATCATGAAGAAGGTTTTTGATTGAGTGAGACCCGGCGCATTCATCTATACAGTGACTTGCATTCAGCATCTGCGGTATTCTGTTGAGTCATGGATTGATGTTTAATGGTAGGGGGGGGATTGTTTATGAGCCAAGTGGTAATATGCTCGGTTCTAATCAATGGATTATGTCGTAAGTGAGAGGGGCTTTGGAAGATTTAATTGTACAGATGAAAGGTCATATTGATCTGACAGAAGTTTATCCATATACAGATTTACTGCCAGTCTATACTCTGTCACAATGGCTGCACTAAGGATTCCTGGTTTCTGAGCAAATACATACAGCATGCACTTCTTGTTTGCTCCGAATTTGTGTTTCAGGAATGCTCTAGTTTGGTGTTGGACTGTTCCACAGGATGGCAAGAGATGGCCTGCTCATTGAACAATATAGTTGCCTCAGCAAATGTCTCATTAAATGTAATGATCGAGAACATTATAGTTGCATTTGTTTATGATATTTTTTTTTTTTTTTTTGCGAACGCCTTTGGCGCATTTTTCATTAAGAAGAAAAGAGTTGTGGTGCACACAGCGAGAAGACGGTAGTCGAAGGACTACCGAATCTCCGAAAGCAAAGAACAGGTACAAGAGAAATAACGAAAGTAACGAAAAAGAAATTACATTGCCATGGGAGTCTTACAAAGCGTCTATCCTGCCCGCTGAAGCAAAGAGGCGACCTGTTTGAACCCTGCCGCACACCAGTCGTCAACCTCCGCCTTGATCCGCTGCGCTACCTGCTGTGGAGTGGACTGATATCATTTGTTTATGATATCAAGATGAAATGGGGATATCGGTATTGTTTCACTGAACCGGAGGATACAGAATGAGATAATCAAGGGCTTTGCATTATTGGTGAGGACAGGAAGGCACTGTTAAGGATTACCAATGCGTTGAAGCAGGACTTTTCAGCCATCCACGTGACATAAAACACCCTCAATGAAATTACTGTGGCTCAGCAGGCACTACGAGTGCTCTGCATTCTGGAGTATATATAATAAAAGGCTCTGAAACTTGTGAACCTGATAAGTAGCTATACTGAAGCAATGAACTGACGATTTTGCCTTCTCGAATGTTCACCATGTTCCATGCTTGATCATGGGTTATATCTAAATAAAGGTACCTAGCTCTGTCTTTCGGCTTATTTTCAAATATCAGCAATGTGCTTTGATAAACCATATTGATCATTCCCATTGCGGCTTTTCTTATTAGGTGATAACATACCTTATTAATTATATGCATTTTCAGCAATTGTGAATCAATGAATGCTACTAAATACTGGTGCTTTGAGATACTAAAGTCGATGAAGGATTACATTGCCAATTCTTCCTAGGTTGTTTTGTTATAGTGCACCTTTTTTTTGCTAGTTTGGTCGCAATTGTTTGTATGAAACTTTGCTTGATCCCATGTTCAACCTATTATCAAAAGATGTGCTAATTTTTAGTTTTGGGATACAAACAGTTACCCCTCAGCCATGAAAAACAAGGCATAGCCTAATTATATGAAAAAAAGTCTACAGCGCAAAAGCAGTTACATTACATTTCATATTTCTAATATTCAAACTGTTTATTATATATTATAAGAGAAATTAGCAGTCAAGTATCATCCTGAACCCACACCAAGTCAAATCAAGAGTTCTATTTTAAGACTGAGAGAATATATTTATAAATCCATTATGACCGATATAAGTGCTTTCATGCAAATTCGTGGCGTAACTCTTAAAAAGTTTTTTTTTTATAACAACTCTTAAAAGGTTGACTGCATGCATGCGTTCTTGTAAAGGGGCAGACAAGGAAGAGGAATAATTTGAATCAGAGCTCTTTTTCTTTTGAACTATGCCATGGAACTTCCCATATGCGTTGTGAGGAGGCTCAAAAGTTAAGTGAAACAGCTTATGAAGCTGAGAGGATCGGTTTCCGACATTGTATCACTCAGTTTTCTTTTTGATAAATGCTGCCACTAGTGGCTATTACGACGCATAGTGCTGTTCTGGAGCCTAGCTATCAATTGCATTTTCTTTCGGTCAATCAAGTCTGCAAAAGGACACGAAAAAAGACGAAGAGGGCTTCTTGATTTGAGTACTCTTATCTCTTAAATAATGGTCGTATTTAAGATGCATCTACTCGCATTGCTTTGATCGATTTGTTCGCTCTTCTTTTAGGGATGCATATTGAATTGTTGATGAACTGTGTTACAGTACATGTGGCAGATTGTTGTGGGCACACGATATCAGATATGTGGTCAGTAGAACTGGCAGCTCATACACTATCCGTGACTTTCCTGATCACGTTGCATTGAAACCTTTGATCTTTTTCATTGTTCAGCACGTAGTATTTCTGATGTGGGCACACCCTATTAAATAGAGTGGACACTGGACAACACCGAACTGGTGACTCATGCACGTACTGTCCGTGATCTACTTCAGTTTCTGATGAAGACGCAGTACATTCTTAAAGTGGCATGTCAGTTCTAGTAAGCCATGTGATGTTTCCTCCTGGCATGGAGGTAATTAACTAGTTAAGCATGCATCTAAGAATATTTTAAGCGAGAACTGGTTTGCCTTATTACATGATTATTACATTTGGAACTACAATTATATTTAATCACTGCACAATGCTATCATGTATGATTGAAAAAATTGCCATAACCATGTTCCCATTAAAATATGCAACGACTGCAAAGGCTTGTACTACAGTACCTTTTGTGTTTGACTGAACAACTTTTAGTACACCACAACTTTTTAGCATTATAGTCGAAATTTATAGTATAGCCTTCAAAGTAGTGGATGTACCTTCGATGTTATTTTCATTTTTGCTGACTGTACTTCTTTATTAGTATACCACACGCTACCAATATTCTTTTCCATACTTCGTGTATGTCTGTTAATTAATTCATTATGTGCTAAATACATTTCAGATATGATGCAGATATATATCTAGGAAGCCTCATATATAGTAAAATACCCATGAAGTTACAAGGCCGACCGACAGAAGTACTGCAAATAAGACCAGAACTGACAAGCCATACAAAATAACGAAAGAACAGCATGCAAGGCCATACATGCTTATAGCAGATTACAGATGAAGCGAGGTATCGACATCTACATCAGCCCTATAGCCTGAATTCTGCATTCCTCCCCATGAGCTCGCCGGTGGTGGCGACGTCTGGACACCGTTGGCGCCAAGCCCATGGTATGCAGGTCCGCGCAGCGGCCTAGACGGCCGGATCAAGTCCGGGTGCAAGAACCACCTCGGCTGCTCGTTGCTGTTGGCGGCTTGGAGACCAAGGCTGAGAGCCGACGACAGGGACGGCGACGAACCGGTGCGGTCGGTATCAGTAGTGTGCACCCTCTGCAACGCCCTTCCTTCTCTCATCTCCTTCACCTTCTGCAGGTTTCTGAACCTCTCTTGAAGGAGAGCTATGGAAGACGTGTGGATGATGGAAGGGGAGGCCTCGCTGCCACCGTGCCTTCTCATTGGAGACTGGAGAGGTTAGCAAGAAGTGTTTGGTGCAAGGCAGCAGGGGCTAAGCTATTAGCAGCTTCTTCACTCTGCCTGTTGGGTAGGCTAGCTGATGTATGTTGGGGTTGTATGTTGGTGTATCGATCTATCTGTTTGGAGCGAGCAAGCAGGTAGTAACCGCGAGGTGGGTGATCTGAGCTGAGATGGGGGTATATATAAGGGGGGAGGGCGTGGTGTCCTCTTGCTGCACTTACGCACTCACACACTGATTGCATGTGTTTCTGTGCCAACTCCAATGGATCCAATCCAGGCCACTTTATTGGCATAACAATTTGCAGTGGAGAAGGAAAGGGAATCAGGGTGAGGCATGGAAAGTCCAAGCGGGAAATGGCCTCGCGGGGTAGGGTGGAAGTGGAGGGGAGTGGTGCAGTGTTATAGGGGGTTTGGTGATTGGATGTGAAGGCTGAGGCGCCACTTTTAAAAGGTGGCTGCGTAAGGGCGGGGAGGTAGTACAAACCAGCGTGTTGGCTAGCGCTTGGCGCGAGATCGTGGATGGGAATATGGCCATATAGGATTTTGCGATGGTCTTTGTCATCTAACTCTTGCCATGGAAGCCAGTGGGGGCCTTGAAACCTTTTCTTTTTCAAGGGTTGCTGGCTCTCCTTGTCCGAGCACTCCTTGTTCCTCAATGTTTATCTTCGCCTTGTTTGATGTCATGGATTGGGACAGGAGCACCCCAAGGCGGTGAACCGTTCCAACTCGGCTTCTTTGTTTAACCAGGGGGGTTTTGGTGGGGTGTGTAGGGGTTGAGAGTCACTTTGATGCTTTCTGTTGTTTGGTTGCAGGGGTTCTAGTGTCCGGATGAAGCATGGGTTAGTGCTTCAACCAAACGACCAGCCAGATGAAGCGTTAACATTGGCTTAAACAAACATTACTTACCGCCTCTGATTCATGGATTCTGTTTTTTACGTACTCGGAACAGTTGGAACTGTTGGAGCAAGTTGAGGCTTTTCGGTGAGTGGGTTTAACACTTTATTAACCTGGTTATATATAGTCTATGTATGGTACGGTGTTTAAAAAGTGAGGTCAAGTATGCATGCAAGAGTCGTAGGCCCAAATCATCATATGTTATGCCAGACAGACAGAGGGGAAAAAACAAACACTAGAGGCTCTATGCATGATCTCTGCCCAGTGCTACCTGTAAGCGTATCAAGCAAGCCCTCACGGTTTTCTATTGCAAATTAAACTAGCTGATTTAACTTTACCAGACCACTAATAATATTAACATGTACTAAGACTGGCCGTGTGGGCGCGGGCGTTCATGTGTGCGCATGTGTGGATGTTTAGGCACTGCGAGATTGCTCCTTTTTCCTTGTCAAATGAAGGTTTGCGTCACTGTTTGTCAGAAAGGGACGTGTCATGTCATAACTTGCTGATCCATGCATCTCAATTATATATCTTGTCATGGCTGCTGGTGGCTCCATGCATCGTCCATCGGTGTATATTCCTTTTTATTTGTATATATAACCACACAAAATGCAATTGTCAAGGTCGCAATCGATGACTGAGTTGATCATATTGACTGATCGAATCCGACGCAGGAGTCCAAATCCAATCATATATTATTTATATAGAATATACATGTGGCTGGTGTATCATTTCAGTCGCTTCACTAGCTTGTGTACCTAGCTACTCCTAGCTAGATTAAGCTTAGCTAGCTAGGTAGGTAATAGAGGGATAAATCAGATTTGATATTGCATTGCATTTGATCCATGGTCAGATCAAAGCTAGCGCAAACGATTCAGTGTGCATCTGGTCACTGTGTTGAAGCCCGTGTTGACGGCCTAGCGCAAACTTATTAAGCCCCCTGCTAATTTGGATTCAAACGACCTCTGTAGGTGGTTGCGTGCGTAGCATGTGTTTTGCACAAAAACCCAAGGCGATCGGGTTTATTAAGTCCTGATGATAAGATGCTCTCATCAGGTCGTTGATTTCGTCGACATTATCATTGATCGTACCACCCTGGTTGATTGATTGAAACGAAACTACCTGAAACAAGAACACTAGCTGTACTGTGGCGGTGATCATGAATTTCTGGGATGCAATAATACGTCATTTCTGATGGCACCGTACGAATGTTACAAAGAAACACCCCACGATCGGTACATGTATATGGGTGCTGTCACTCCTTAGCTGTTACTCTTAGTATACAGGATCCCATGGCGCAATGCTAATGTTTCCTTGTGGGAAAATACGCCTCAAAGTCAGAACATCACACATGAGTTTTAATTTACTTGAAGGTAAAGAGATGGATAAACCAACGCCAAACGTCGATTGTGTGACCGTCGCGCTGCACGTGGTCAACGTGACATGGACTGACCTACGGTACTGCACACGACTACCCCCTCCCCCACCCTACCGCCGGCGTCGAAGACGAGGACTTCATTGGCGTTGGGCTTTCAACATTAGGGATCTATTCCTCGGTGGCTCTAAAAGAATGTTTGGGGGTGATGGCTGTGACACGGTGGTTGAGATGGTGGAACAGTGCGGCGGGTGCGCTAGGGTTGAGGGCACAAGGCGGGAGGCACCAACCGCCGGGGGTGGAAGCCGAGGGCAGGGGCACAAGCAAGGACGACGCTGTTAGAGCTCACCGGCCCTGTGAAAAGGGGAGAGGCGGGGTCAAGGGGCAGGGGTGGTAGGCGGGTGGCACAACGAGTGTAGGATGGGGCGAGGATGACGCCGGTAGAGGTCATCGGCCCTGTAATTAGGGAAGGGTGGGGGCAGGAGCCACCGGTTGCCGGTGTGTCACCACCCCGGTAACGAATGAAGCTCAAACCTCGAACATGTCGATTGTTCTCGAAGAAGATGGACATTTAGGAAGGTCAAAGCGGGCCGCAAAGCAGAACTCGAGAGTTATGGGCCGAATTGGCAAAACAACAACTCAACCCCACATGGCCCATCGCCATCGGACAACTTATAAGGACTCCTTCTTGTATTGCACGAGAGACGTGAGAAGACGAGGGAAGGCAAACTTGGTCACTTTTCTGAACCGTGCCCAGCGGCGATGACCATGGCGGATGCCAGAGACGAGACCTAACTCCACTTTATCTTGTAATTCATTATATATCGTGCTACGGTGACACGGTGGTGGAAGCTGGGGCGGGGACAGGGGCGGTGGCAAGGGGAGAGGACCTGGATGAAGCGGAGCTGGGTTAGGGCGCTCTTGTTGAGTGCGACCGGTTACACCTTACCTCATGCCAGTCGATTACCAGGAGCAAGCTGAGTTTAAAGGCCTCAAAATTTACATTAATTACTAATTAGCAATGTCTAATCAAGTATTGGCTAGGAGAAAATAAAATGTGGCATGAAAACATAGGTCTTAGATTGCCGATTAGCTAATTGGACCATAAGGACCGATGGCCAATGCCCGTCGGCCTGCTTGGCTGGCTTGTTGAATTTTAGGGCCCCATCTTATGTTTTCACAGGGCCTCCAATTTGTTGGTACGGCTCCGATTATCTTCTTCCATAAACCAGATGACGATAGATACGGATGATATGATCATCGGTGATGCGTAACAGTACCAGCTTATCATGGCAACATGCTCTTGCCCTGTTTGCAGCAGGCCGCGAGGCCCACTCACTTGGTTCAGTTCAGACTCTAGCGCGTCGTCGACGCATGCAGATAGCAAGGGTGTCCCCGGCTCCCCGCCTGACACCCGACATGCACCTACTACCATGCTGCCTAGCTATGCCCACTAATCCCTTTCGGAGACAACAAACCACACAAATTTCTTCCAAATTACTTCGTCTCACAACTTGTAGACCAAATTCCCCGTGGCCTTATCGTTGCTTGCCTTTGCCTGGAGGAAATTCCCCTGCCGACCTGCATTTCCATATCCAAGCACAGCGTGCTGTTGTTCCACAGAAAAAGGTGACGCTGATAAGCCAGACGTATATCATCGAGCGCTCCCGGCCGAAGAGAGCAGGGCCGGGGATCGATGGCACCGTCACTCAGGCATCACCTCCGTGGGCAGGGCAAGGGATCGATGGCACCGTCACTCAGGCATCACCTCCGTGGGCAGGGCAATCATGCGTGCATTCGGCAGCGACTAGCGAGTGTCCGTTGTCCCCTGCCATCCAACCCACGCGCAGAGCCGCAGCGACGATCGAGATCGAGAGAAGAGAGGAGGTACACGCCGCACGTACGCAGTAGTACCATCACACTACAGCTACGACAGGGCGAGGCATGCAGAGCAGGGATCGAGTCGAGGAGGGGACTCGCGCGATCATCATGCGGTCTGGCGACGATCGAAGCTAAACGGCCCCGGACCGGGGGTTCCACTGCATCGTTTATTTGGACGGGAATGGCGTGCGCTGAGACGCGAGACGCGAGAGCCGTGTGCTGCATGCGCGACGAGACGACGGGTCCGCCGGGCACCCATCGGAGCGACGGCGACCCGCGCTGCACGCCTCCGGCCTCCGGGGCGGGCGGGGCGGGGCCAGCTTTTTTGCGAGGCGTCGCCTTGCGCTTGGCGCGCAGCTGTTCCCTGCATATACGCTCCGCGCCGAGGCTGACGGGTCCCGGCCGGCGTGGCCATCCCCGGGCGCGTAGCGCCTAGCACGGGAGGGGAGGTGGGACGACGGGAAGCCGGGAGCGCAGGGACCGTGCCAGAATCTTTTTGCGTGCCCAGCGACGCAGCGTCGCATCGTACGTGCGTCGCCCGGTGCGGTCTCCACTGATCCACTCTACAGGACTCGAGCTCCAGCGCCCGCGCGCGCGCCTGGGCCTGGCATACGCGTGTCCGGACCCCGGACGGCGGACGCGGCCTCCTCTCCTACGCAGTACGATGGGGCTACGTATGGGCCATGCCGGCCGCCTATGGCGTCAGAGAAAGGTGGAGTGGAGAAGCGCTCTGTGCTGTTCGACCGACCGGCTTCCGATCGTCCCTGACGAGTCGATCCATCTGATTTATCTGGGGCTCAGCTGGCAAACACAACACACGCCACAAGTATTTCTGTTGCAGTATAGTATGTCAGCTGCTACAGTGGTATGCCGTGCGTCCTTTCTTGGCCAGAGTTTGCGCACGTTATGGCTGAGCAGCATGGGCGGACATGCTGGTGGTACCGTAGCGCTGCTTCTTCCTTCCTCTGTTCCACACGTCACAGGCGAGACCTCTACTATACGCCCCACGCGGCCACGCCTTACGCCGGTCGATCGGCTGTCTCCTCGGCCCCTCCCGTCAGCGGCACCGATGGCGCGGCTCAGCACCTTGTCCATCTCCTTCAATTCGTACCCCAAACGTTATAGCTTGGAATCGGACGGAACCTGGGTGGACAAGCAATGTGCCCATCTGTTGTACCTGTCAGCAAAATGTATACTCCGTTACCTTGTTCCTTCTCAACACGCAACGAACTAACCGTCACCACACAAGCGTTAGGGCGCGAATAATAGCACTAGAGTCACCGGGTGAACTCCACTAATCATCAGTTGAATCTCCTGGTAACAATGTGAACTTTTGGCTTTGATCTTCTTTGATCTTTGATCTTCTTTCATTTCTGTGTGATTTGTGTGCAAAACTCTGGCCGTGTGCAAAACTTTTAGCTTTTTTTTTAGCAGTGGCACTAGTTAACACTTCGAAACAATTCACCGCAGAATAAGGCCCAGCCCAAAATGTGAGATAGAAAAACAGCCAATCGGCAGGGGGTGGCCGGAGTGAACCACGGAATCGAGTCGGCCTAGACTACAACTCCGCTAGCTATACCGGGTCGTGCAGAATTCGTTTGGGCCTCTATCACGACAGGCGACGCCCACGGCCCATCCGCTCCTGTCTACCAGGCCCTTTGCGAAACCCTTCGCCAGTCTGGGCCGCACTGGCGCCGTGCGAAAGCCACATGATCCTCCCTCTGTTCTCAGTTCACCCATGCCGTCACAGTTATTTGGCTGCCGGCTGCTGCGCTTCTGCCGCACCACAACAAGAAAAACCCGGCGGCGCCTCGTCCGCTGCCCCGACCGATCGAAACGAGAACCAGCGTCGAAACGGGCAGACAAACCAGCCGCCGTGGCCGTGGCCGTGGATGGAAGTGGAACGCGGCACGGCATGGTTGGCTTGATCGAGAGCTGAGGCTGTGGAAACGAACTGCAGGGAGAGCAACGGTCTAGCTGCGCGAGGAAAAAAACTGCCCGCTCATCATGGCTGAAAACGCGATGGGAATCGCTCTCATTCAAGGCATCCTGTTTGCCTGCCCTGTTCATGGTAGGTACAGTACCACTGGGGTGCAGTGCAGCCGCTAGCCCCGTTGCTGTTTTGGCGATCTGCCCTGACATGCATCTACTTGTTCTTGCGCGCCCTTAATGAAGGCGTCAATGCTGATCGCCCCGCGTAGCCGTGTTAGAAAAGGATCCTGTCGTCGGATCAGTCAAGTGACCACGGTGGTGCGAACGACCATCGTCCTGTGTACTCGGCTGCGCGCGTGACAGGTACGCGCATCGGCTTCGTTCGATCGTTCGCTTGTCAGATCAGGCACGCCTGAAACTGAAATAAACCATGTATGTGATGTGCCTCTAGCTTAGTATAGTAAAGTGGTAAGCTCCAAGATGCTACTTCCACGCTGCGGCAAGCTGTGGAAACCCCTTCTGTTTCTGTCACCATTAATGTTGTTTGGAACAGCACAGCAGTTGCGTCGCCCTGTACCGCCGCTAATTGCCGAGTGGTGATGTGCGGCGGGCATTCATATCAGACGCGAATTAGCTAGAGTTAGGGAAGGGGGCGGTCCCTTGGATGATCGCCAGTTCTCTGGGCGGCATCAACCGTGAAACCGGGCGATATGCGGGTATATGAGTGTATCGATCGGCATCGCCTGTCATGTACACGGTTCAACCCATCCGCCAACAGGTTCTCTGAATCTCTTTCACGACCGAAGCTATCGTTGCGAAGCGCCAGCAGTGGCACGGAGTCTAATAACGTCCTAATCAAGTCAAAGGGTTTCTGTTTGGACAGAAGTTTAAACACATCTCTCACTGCTTACATACAGAAGAAAAGAAAAACAGCAGTGCGGCTATGTAGAAAGCGTGCGTGGCACTGACTTTCCGCTGCGAGCTGAGCTTTAGAAGGGGACAAACACCATAATAACGCCATTCAATTCAAAACGTATGGTCCTATGCGTGATTAAATTTAGGATCTTGCCATCAGCATGTTGGTGGAAGGGCGGTGCTCTCTGCATTGCATCTAGACAAAACCGGCCGGGCATTTGACAACGCCCTCGCAGCTCGCACACAGGATTCACATTTCGCTACAAAATATCTCACACGCTCGTACGGTGCCCTGCTACTGTATATAATTGCTGTGTGTGTCTCAGTCTCATTATTTACTGTACATGTCCCCTGACGTACACGACGAGCATTGTTCTCGCCCCTTCCCCGGTGAAAACGTCTGGGTTCATTACTACTCCCTGTCGCATAGCAGTGTTGCCACCATTCAGTGTAGGTAGACAGGCAAACACCCAAAGCACGCAGCGTGTCTCCACCGTGCAAAGTACTCCTACGATGACATGGCCGTCGCTGCTTCGCTCTGCATGCTCACATCGATCGGGCATATAGATCAACCTGCCATTAGCCCTTCCATATTTTTCCCTAGCTGCCCAGATCGGAGAGTACAATGCAACAAAGTGTGGGCCTTTTGAACCAGCCTGCAGCGAGAGGACTCAGAGGAGAAAGATGAAGATCAGTCGGTGGATATATGATATGATTAACCAAGCGGATAGACATGGCATCAGTACAAGTGCTGTTGAACTAGACTACTAGCAGAGTGCCGTAATACCCACCACCACGGCACCGCCTCCTGATCTACAGATCACGAACAACGCGCCCGAGATCTCGCCGGCCTCATCGCGGTCTGGAGAGCCAAGGGACGAAGAGATAGATTGATACTCCGTACGTTCATGACATCACTGAAACCACTACCAGGCTGGGGCGTAGTCAGCAGACTTCAAACCATGCATGCGCTGTTGTGCCGGCCGGGCGGCGGCTGCAGGTTTTATCGGCTCGCGGCCTATTGCCCACGCAATCTTGGGCGGGTTTTTCCACCTTCCGTCACCATTAGTTCGCCTTCGCTTGCCTGTGGTTAGGCTACGCTGGTTACTGATGCGCTTATAAACTGCTATCAGGAATCCTTCTCAAAAAAAAAAAAAACTGCTATCAGGAATCTTTTTTGCCATATTTTTGGTAGCATAACTGTATCCTTATAACATTTATGCCACTATATGTTAATAAAAGAGACATAGTAGAGAAAATTAAGACCGTAATCTTTAAAAAAAGTAGAGAAAATTAAGACCTCTGATGACATGTTATTTGATGGGAACAAGAATGTTTTATCTTCCATCAGATTTAGAAAACTAAGGATTTGTTAGAGGTTCGAACACATCAACTCAGTTTCCCATCACAAAGACCTGAATTTTACATGCAACACCACGTCCCTCTCACTAGTGGACATTGGATCACCTATTCTTTTCTCAATACTTCCTTTCATTAAAAGCATATGTGGATATCTAAAGGGTTGGCGACCCTAGGCCTCGCCCCCTGGCTCATCACCATTGACCTCCATAGAATTTAATTAATATGAATGCAGCCCATGTACAAAGGAGATTATACTTAGCTACATAGCCCAATAAACCGCTTGCGCTCCCAAGAGCACCGGGTCACCACTGTCTCCTCTTGTTATCAATAGTAAGTGCTTGGCTTGGTGGACATGGAAGGCAAATATATACACCTACAAATCAAACAAAACAAGCAAGAACAAGCAAGCACACAATCTGATGAGACTGATGAATGACGATTGTCAGTGATAGATGAATCTAAACAAAACTCAAACCCTAACACTACTAAATGCATAGTCTAAAGGGCGACAAAGGATACCCCCTCCCGACCTCGATGCATTCCTAATGCACTCTGACACGATATATATGGCCCACAGACTCAAAAGACGATGGCGCAAAAACCATTACAAATTCTGGACGCCCACTTGTTATGGCAAAACGTGGAGAAATACGGATTTAAGACAACTGGATAATCACATATCAAAATCGTAGATTTATGCGGACATATATGTCTTGGCAGTTTAGCTTTTCTTGATAGGACATCCAAGGAAGTAGTATAAATTCCATACAGTAGGTGTCAATGAGGAGGCATCTTAGGTACACCGCGTCCTTATTATTATATATAGTCATGTGGAGAAATACGTATTTTGCCGTGTTTATTACTCTTGTACATACAAGAAATATAAGACGGGAAGGGCTCGTTGCTGGGCGCCAGAGCTTTTTACAAGAGTTTTATCTTTATCTTTTCCAAATGAGCCGAGAAGTGTTTTTTTTTTTTTTTTTTTTACTTCACTAACTCCATTTTCTCGTCACAATTTAGTAAAGAGCCAGTTGAGCTGAGTTATTCTCGACAACCTATAAAACTAAGTATTCTGTCCATTTTGAAATAGAAAGTATTAGGGCTCTTCCTTGTACCGGATGTCATGTCTTCAACAGCCCCTCTACCTCCAGAAGCGCCAACATCTGACTTCGCCAACTCTATCACCGCTCCTGAGACCCTCATAGAGCTCCAAATCACCGCCTCGCGACTGTCAACAACCATGAGCTAAAAATCCTCACTAACCCCATAAAGCTCTAGCCAGGCTGACTACGACATGGTCGCTCCACCAAGGCATCGTCCGCTACAACAACACCTACTATGTCCCTATAGCCTTCATCTCGGTCGTTGACGAATTCAACACCAGGAAGGACCATGACATCGACACCGACCTCTTCATGACCATAGGTACGTCACGCCTCTACTCGCATCGCGTCTCGATGTACCTTGCAGGTGCAACATGTGATACGAGCATCACACTCAAGTATGTGCTCTACGTTGACTTCAACAACACACTCTATCATGCCTACCTCATCATCAACAACCCTGAGGATATACTCAAGGCAACCGTCAAGCAGAGCACAGACAACATGAGATGGCAATGGCAAAACTCCTTCTCCATACTCTAGAGGCGTCAACAAACGGCCGCACGTCAAACGACACAAGTCTACACCAAGCTCGTCCTTCCCAACAATCAACACGAGGATCCAAGGGAGCCGACGTCCATAGGATGTCACATGAGATGAGAAACGAACCATGCCACATCACCACAACAATGAAGCTCCTCTTCAACATCGGTTGTCCTCTCGCACAAAGATCGACAACCCATACGGCTCAAGGGCCCGGCAATGGCTCCATCCGACATCTACAACGACAAGGATTTCTAAGAGATACCGGGCCACCTTCGCCTTCACATCGGCGAGGCAACTATCACTTCGTCTCTTCGTGCAACACTCCTTCAACTTGGCGTGTTTATCAACCCGAGGACACATGCGTTGAATGGAGGAAAGCAGGGCGATGTCATAGGTCAACACGAAGGGCCCAAGGGCCCTTAGGGGCTGGCCACATATCCCCCAAAGGGGTGTGCGCGACGCTAGAGAAGACAACAGCCTTCTTTGCCGCCACCGCCGTCGTTATCTTCATGAATAAGTTATCTTAGGCAATAGTTATTTGGGCCAATTCGAATCGCCCTATTTTGGAGTCTAATTGCTCGTTTGCTCCCATTTTTTAAACTTTGCATGTTTGCCCTTGTTTTCTAAATCTGAATGTTCCAGGTTGCCCCTGTCTTGTGAAGAAGAGTTAAGGTGTTAAGTACAAGCTGAAAAGATAGAAATACCCCTATGGCCCACATGCCAGGACCTTCCTCTTCCTCTCGTAAGATCTCGTCATTCCAGGTCATGCTCACCGAGGTTGGCGTTGTGCTCCCAGGGGCTAGAGCCATGGTTGTCGAGGTAGGTCCCATCTTGTCGAAGGCAGCCAACCAAGTGAAGGACAAGAGCGGAGGGAGGAGAGAACGGGGGTAGTGGGAAGTCGCATGGCAGGAAGCCTCACTTGCCTCACTGTTGTCCACGCTCGCCAGGCCGCTCCACCATGCGCCCAGTCAGTAGCCAGACCGATGGCGCGCCTGCTGCAGTGCCCACGCCCAACCACAGTGCTTACCCGGCCACACGCCCAACGCCACGCCCACGCCTGCTTGCCCGGCCCCATGCCATGCTAAAAGGCACGCCGCTAACCCTCCGCTCTTGTCGAAACAAAGAAGCTGAGGGACGGTGGGAGGAAAGGAGATGGATAAGGGTTAGTTTAGTCCTTTCCCCTTTTTTCTATTTTTTTTTCAAAAAAGTTGTCTAAAAACTTAACCGCGGTGAAGGTTTATGAAAAGAGGGGCAAACGTGCAAGGTTTAAAAAACAAGGGCAAACGAGCAATTGGGTCACAGAATAGGGGCAGTTGCGCAATTGACCCTAGTTATTTAAGAAATAAAATAGAAGGAAAGAATATATAAGAAAATAGAATAAGAGATTACTTTAGATGTAATTCTTCTCAAGACTATAAATACAAGGGAGATGTACCCCTTTCAATCTTAAGCAAGAACAGAATTATCTCTCCCTATCTCTCTCCCTTCTCTCCAACCCTAACTGCCTCCCTCTCATCTCTCCCAGCGCATCCTCCATCTCTCCTATGGTCCTTCCTACACTATCATTTTTATTCATTATCCAATCTATTCTTGTCCGACAAAACTAGGTGTCAGACCTGAAAACAAGCTACAATTGCTCTATGTGCAGAAAGCCACAAGAGTGGGTATTTGACACTTGGACATAGTGAGAACTGAAAATATCAGTTGTATTTTGTAATTTTGGGGTGAGGGGGTTCTTCTCTATATGTAAAATTCAGTTAACTTTTGTATATCGAGCAAACTCAAAATATAACTATAGATTCATAGATGGTTCAGTTTCAGGTCTGCCAAACAACCTAAAATTACACAACCAATTCACAGTCCTGCATGTCCATCCAACAAACCCCGTGAGCATAAGGTTGACAACATCGCTGGTCGGTGAGCTCTCCCAATGCTCTAGCTTGGCCCCCCTCTCATGGATGACATCGGCGATGACGCCACCCACGCTGGCTCACAGCAAGGCATCGACTGTAGGTGGTGAAGGGTAGTTTGACCGAGACTGGATGCCCCTCACCAGCTCCTCGAACTCCATCTACGACTCCCGACGGACGACTCCCGAAGATAACGATGCACATGACGGAGAAGGTGAGCGTCTTCATGGATGGCATCATGCCACTCGGCGTCGTGGTGGCGTCTGACCTCACCGTCAATGCTAGTGACGTGCCTCTTGACGGCGTCCACCTCGTGGAACTGCACCGTCATTGCCCTGACAAGGCGATGCTCATCGCCGACCATGTCCCTCGATCCTCCGGCGGCCTACCATCCAAGCGAACGACTTGGGGTCTTGGCGATAGCAGGCTGCGCGTGGAGGTACTCCCATGGACAGATCAACGGTGGCGGACGACGAGTGGCACAATCGGCGGATGAACCCTAAGCGAATGAACCCTAAAAACAAAAATGTTTATAATTTTTAACCAAAATATTTTTTAAGCAATAGCGTTGGGAACAATTGGTGGCTATAGCACTTCAATCATATAAATCCTAACTATCGTAACAAAAAATTATTGTTTCAATTATAATGCACTTTGTTTTACCCTTGGTTAAAAAAACTACGAAACCGGAATTAACATTCATTTAGTTAGAGTCCTAATCCCACTCAACTTCAGAGGCGTTAGGAAGCGTGTTGGCGTATATGATCCACAAGTCATAGTCACAAGAAACGCCTCCGGATGCCTCCTCATTGACATCTTTCCTTATATTGGGCCCACAAGTCATAGACACAAGAAACGCCTCGAGACGCATCTCCAACCATTGTAAAAAGGTTCTTTTCATATCAACGATTATAGTTGGAAAATGCACGTCAGGAGCATGCACGGATGTTAGAGCATCTCCAAGAGCTCTTGTATATTCAATGAGTTAGCTAAAGAAAAGAGAAAACTTCATCGAAACTCGGATCCAACATACTCTTTATTTTGTTCACTAGCTATCCCGTTTTCTATTTCCTCCCCTCAAGCTAGCCAAATATAGAAGACCTCTCTTGTATGTTGGATTTAGAGAGGCGGTTGGATTTCATCATTTTTTTTGCTAGCTATTTCGTTTTACATAATAGCTAAATTAGGATTTTAACTACTCATAGAAACAAAATCTCTTGGAGATGCTCTTACTCATTTTCCATTGTGGACTTCTTGTCCCAATCTTTGTGGCGCATTCATATGGGCAACGAAGATGCACATGCATTGCTAGTCAAAGTAAAGCAAAAAACACCCCCACTTACATTTTGATCATGTGACCGTTCTTAAATCGCATAAGGTCACTATAAGAACGCCTCACTTTTTGAGTAGAGACGGTTTTTGTTTTGAGTCGTCCCTACAGTGGTATTTTCCTCTCACAAGACCAGCAGCCCCTACTGTGGACACTGTAGGGGCGGCTGGTGTTACGAGCCGCCCCTACTATTAGCAGGGTCGGTTCAGTATCTAGCCGCCCCTACTAAAGTCCACAGTAGGGGCGACTCTATATTGAGGCGCCCTACAAAGGGTTGTTGAATTTTAAAATGAGGCATTAATTTTTTTTAAAAAAAAATGATCTCAGATGGGAAAATGGCCTAAATAAAAGATGTAGGTCTCAAAAAATTATGAATCTTTGATGTTAATAACCTTTTCATTTTACTTAATTTCATGCCTCAAAATGTGGGGTTTGAATGACTAAATTTCAAAATTTGAATTTTTTAAACGGCCTCGGATGGAAAAAACTTCCTTAATAAGAATTGTAGATCTCGAAAAGTTATGAAACTTTATAGTTGATCCTTTTTTTGATTTGAAATCATCTAGTCATGCAAAACCTACATTCAAATGTCTCAAATTTGAAATTCAAATTTCTTAAATGAACTCGGATGGAGAAACAAACTAAATGAAAAGTGTAGACCTTGAAAAGTTATGAAACTTTACTTTTTGATTTGAATCCATTTAGGGTCTCAAATAGTCAAATTTCACTTTCGAATTTGTATAATATATGGGGATCTGTAATGGAGTACGCACACATAGACATGTGTATTGCGGTAGTGGGGACTCTCCGTGCTCTATCTTGAGGTCGCGGGTTTGAACCCCGGCGGCCGCGATAGCGCGCGATTTTTTACGCGAAAATGCGCGACTTGCGGTTCTGAAGGAGCCGGTTTGTAGGGGCCTCGCCCGACTAAATAATATGTTTTGCTATTTTTTTTTTTTGAATTTTGAAAACTCGAAATCTTCACGGTAGGGGCAACTCAAGGCTGTAGGGGCGGTTGCAACATCAACCGCCCCTATAGAAAAACCATATTAGCAACGGAGAGTTAGAGGTGAGTGCAAAAACCGTCCCCAACAGAGGCTTCTAATAGTGTGAAAATGGTGAATTTATCATTTATCTTTTAAAAAACTCTTTAGATTGCTCAACCACACCCACGCGTGCCTTTTAACCCCGATTTACCCATACTTACATATCATCTTACGCAAGCCTTTTAACCCCGATTTACCCATACTTACATATCATCTTACGCAAAATGACTTTTGTAATTGCTAACCAAAATCAAAAACACTACTGCTTGCCTTTTAAAATTACCAGAGTTTCCGGTGCTTGAATTTCATCCTGAAGTGTGCATGCAGCCAGGAATCGATGCTCAAACAGAAAAGAAGGTTTGAAGCATCATGGCTAGTTTTAGAGATTTAAATGCATAAGTTGTTACATATTCTTTTCATCTATTCCAATATAACTAAGATATAAAAACACCACTAGAGAGTTGCTCTAGGGTTTGACCAAATATAGATATTAATATTTGTAACAAGAAATAAATATACTATGAAAATTATCTAATGACAAATCTAATAATACTTATTACTCCCTCCATCCTAAATTATAAGGCATTCCAAGAATCATGGAGAGTCAAATATCTTAAGTTTAACCAAATTTATACGATAAGATAATAACATTTAGGATGTCAAGTAAGTATCGTTGGATTCTTCCTTAAATATAATTTCATAACATACCAATTTGATGCGACAAATCTTTTAAATTATCTCTATAATTTTGGTCAAACTTAAGATGTTTTGATTTTCCAAGATTCTTAGAATGCCTTATAATTTGGAATGGAGAGAATTATAAATAAAATATTAATATATTTCAATTTAAATGTGCTAGAATTCATTCAATTTTTAGCGGAGGTACTATCACGGGATATAGAGCGAGGCGTGCTGAAAATCACGTGGCTATCAACTCGTATTCCGTGGATTCTGTACAAACAAATTCTAACAAGAAAATCATCTCGTACATGTTTCATCTCGTCCATTAAATTTCTCAACTGGACGTCTGCCGAAGCATTATGATGGGTTGGTGGAGTGCATCTAGCGAAAACCCTCGCACATTTACGCCTCTCTGCCGTTGGCCCCTCTCTCTGCTGTGCTTTAAAACACCTACACCTCCGCCTCCATCTCCCGCAGGCCGCAGCGTACATCGCGGCTCTCATCAGTTCATTCCTCAGCTCCAGCTGCCGCACTCACACTCGCCTCCCTCCTTCAATCCTCATCGGTGGCTGGAGAGGAAGAGGGGATCCAGCCATGAGCCACGGAGGAGGCGGAGCCGACAACGGTGTGAGCCCCGGCAACGTCCCGGTGTGCTACTACGGCGCGGCGGGGCGCGTGCCGGCGTCTCTGGAGCGGGGGTGCGCGCCGCGGAGCTGTTCCTGCGGTGCGCGGCGTGCGGGCTGGCCGTGGTCGCCGCGGCGCTGCTGGGCGCCGACCGCCAGACCCGCAGCTTCTTCTCCGTCGAGAAGGAAGCCCGGTTCACCGACATGCAGTCGCTCGTGTAAGCGCCTCCGTCCGTCAACCCCTCCCCTGCGCATGCCGTCGGCCCTAGCGACCGCGGAGCTTATCTCAATAGTGTTGCATGTCGCATTTAGAAGTTTTAAATTTTTTTTTTTTTGAAACTTTACACATCAATAGTACTACACTAGATGTGCACTGTACCAAAATTTGAGATTCAAACAACTTTTGTAAAATTCATATGAAAAAAACAAATTTCATCCATCCTTCCATTTTGTCCTCTAGTGGCTGAAATTTGTTTTTTTTTTCTGAATTTTACAAAAGTTGTTTGAATCTCAAATTTTGAGACAATGCACATCTAGTTTAAGACTATTGGTCTGTAAAAGTTTCAAAAAAAAATTTAAAACTTCTAAGACGACACGCAATACTATTAAGATAAGGCTCAGCGGTCGCTAATTGCATTCCACCTTCCCTTCCCCTCGTGACTTTCAATTCCCATCCACCATTAATTGTTAGGCCTCCCAACCCAATCATGCGTACGCATGCAACGGTTACGGCAGGAAGAAGCGAGTTTTGTTTGTTTTTTCAGTGGTCTTTCTTTATTTTTCTGCAAAAAAAAAAAAAAAAAAAAATCTCCAGAATCAACGCGTCCTAATCAGATGTCACAAATCCCCAGCACAGGGACTTGCGAGCATCATGCATTCCTTTTTCTCTTTATGCTACCAAATTATTTTTTTGTTTCAACTGTTCACCGAGAGGCTGTGCATGTTGTTGATCCTAGAGTTTCTGGTCTGGTGTCCTGTAGCTACTGCCCAACAAAGACGCACTACAGTATTTTCATTTCTACTAGATACTAGATACTCACTAGATAGTAGATACTAGGAGCTACTATATCACTATCACTTTCATTATAAGGCAAGTTTGATGACCGATGGCAACTAAGCAAAGAAAGGAAGCTTCCTTAATCTGGTTTCTGGTGCCCTGCCTGGGCTGCCTATAAATCTTTAGAGCGCGCCGATTCCTGAACTGAACATATACACACAGTTAGGAGCAGTAAAGTATACCAACAAATGTGGCTGCGCGCTGCTGGCGAGGCCGTGAGACTTGAGAGGGAATAATGGCGAGGCCAACGCGCAACCACACGTACGGCGGCGACGACGAACCAGCCGCAGCCGCTTAATGCAAAGCTGATGCCGGGACGGGGCATGCACAGTTGGGCTCGGGGGCAGGTTCTTATTTCTTTGCCGCTTCTCATAGAGGACGACGACGGACCCATGCGTTTGCCAGTGGCTGGCTGCCACCGATCCTAAGACCGGCCGGACCGTGCATGGCCAGGCCTGGCCGTGTGGCTGGCCATGAATCCAAACACGCTGCCCGGCCTGTCCTTGTTGACATGGCTTTGCAGTGTCTGTTTTTTTTACCCCTCTGGTCGACCAGGCCTGCTTGTGCGGTGGTCTGATTCCGGATGGAGTTTATTGTTTTCACTGTGACATGGTGTACGAGTACTAGTAGTAACGATTGGCAACCACCACGTGGTGGCTGCTTTGGCTACCCGTTGCAGTGTTACTGTGCTGGTTAACTTCGTCGTTCCATCATTCATGAGCGCGCATGAATGCGACCTACTACTTCTCGCCTACCAGCACGGTTCCGCCATATCTGGAATTTCACTTTTGTCTCACACATGAATACCAGCACTTCATAGTTTTCTCTATTCACTTTGCATATTTGACGTATTCATTTTTTCTTATGATATCCCAGGGTGTTTTTATTATATATATACTTTGCTGAAAAACCAACAGTAATTTCTGTAACTGTGCTAACATCTGCTAGTACTACATATAGTACCATTCTTCAAGTGTCTTTTTTATTAGAACCGTAGTTATTATATAACATCTTTGAAGAAAAAAGACACACGAGCTAGTATTCAATTCGTACAGTTCTAAACATGGAACAGGGATTTGAGTTTTGGTACAGTAGGCAGCATCAGTATTGCATTGAAAACACAACTAATAATACAGCACTGCATGATCATCAGTGTGATTTACTGGTACTTATAATATGCAGGAGTAGGACATATTCCCAATACCACTATCTGTTTTTACTTCATAGATATATTGCCCTCGGTGCTGTAAGTCAGTAACACTATAAGAGCAAGTATAATGGTGGGCGAGAAGCCGGCGAAAACCAATCGACAGGTGAGAGAAAATAGGAGCGGGCGGTTCACCACGCGCCGGCGCAAGCGGGCGAAGAGAGCTGCTGCCCAGTCTCTGCCGTCCACATCACAACTTTGCATTAAATCTTGGTGGGGTCCGCCTCTGCTGTCCACGACCCGGCGCTTCTCTCAGCCGGCCTCCCGGCGAAACCAGTGTCCTTGCTCTAACAACTGCTAGGAGCTGAGGGCCATCTTCATAATGCAGCCGCGCATGGGATCGTGTAACATTCAAAGTACTGACCTATTGATGAAGAGAGCTAACCATGCCCACAAAGTAGGTGATTATTCAATAGAGCCGCATCGAAGGAAAGTCGTTGAAATACATCTATGTAAAGATCACATAAGTTTGCAGAAACCAGTGTGATGTGGAACTTTAAATTATTTTCATTACAAGCATAAAGTTTTATCTGACCCGACAGAAGTTATTGTTTTTAGATAACGGAAACTAATTACATGTTCATAACTATAAAGTCCAAGAAGGTAAATGACAAAAAAGTGGTTGCTGAAGCTAAATTGCTGGCGTGCAGATTCTTGGTAATAGCAAACGGGATGGCAGCGTGCTATAGCCTTCTCCAGGGTGCGAGGTGCTTGGTGAGCATTCTGACAGGTGGTGTCCTCATGAATAGGCCCATGGCATGGGCCATCTTCTCTTGTGATCAGGCAAGTATTTATGATCGTCACTATCAGTTTTTATACTTTCTTGGTCGCTGTCTTTATGTTCCTGTTGCATGTGTGTTATGTGTCACTATCAAGTGGTTATTGTTATGCTATCATTTCTATTTTTTTTAAGTGGAAAGGCTGCTGTTCTGTAGCACTTGAACATGTTTTGTACTGTGCAAATAGAATGTCACGGCAACATAAAAGTAGATCGGTTACCCAAAGTTTTGGGTCAACACAGTGAAGGTCGTCAGGATTGGCCCTCTTAGGGGGAAAATACTTTTGATGATCGAACAGTAATATTCAATACATATTATCTATATTTGGGTTTGTTTCAACTGGTCACCAAGAGTATATGCTGATGTGCCAATTGTTGATAGGAACAACACTTACTAGCTTTGTTATGCATACCGTCAACTCAGACGTCCTTTTAGGGAGATCAAAAGTAGGAGTATATAAAGACAGGGGAAACACTACTACGAAATGATTTTCCGTGGCGGACTTTTTTGATTTTCCGTGGCGGACATTAAAACCGCCACGTAGCTAGGGTCACGGTTAATCGAACGCGATTAACCGTGGCCTAGCAAATGTCCGCCACGCAAAAATCGATTAACCGTGGCGGACTTTTAACAATGCCCGCCACGGAAAATAGAGATTAACCGTGGCGGACTTCTTACAATGACCGCCATGGTAAATAAATTTAAAAAAAATAATAATAAAAGAAAAAACCCGATCCGAACCCTAACGGGGCCCAGATGGGCGCGGGGGCCGCGGGCCCGTTAGGGGTTTCGCCACGGGTCGAGCTCGCCGCCGACGCCGGACCGGACTCCGCCGCCGCCACTGGGTCGCGGCCCTGGGGGCTGCGCCGTGCTTGAGGACGATGGATCCGGGTAGGGGGCGGCCGGATCCGCCCCGCCGACGCCGGATCCGCCACCGCCGCGCTCAGCGCGGATGCCGCGCTCGAGGACGCCGCGCATCCGCCACCGCTGCCGAGGATGTCGCGCTCGAGGACGCGCGGCATCCGCCACCGCCCGCGCTTCGCACTCGCGTGCTCTGGCGCGGTGCTCATGGACGCCGCCGAGCCGGCGCCGCTCGAGGCCGCCGCCAGCCGCCCCGCCCCTCGGGGCCGTGTCTCGCCGCCCCGCCGCCCCGCATGGGAGAGGGGGGGCCGGCTGCCGGGAGAAGGGGGGGGTCAGCCGTGAGAGAGGAGGGAGAGGAGTGAGTGGATACGGGAGGAGGGAGGGAGAGGAGACGAGTGAGAGGAGAGAGAGGTGGGCTGCTGAGAGAGAGAGAGGTGAGAGTGTTTGGAACCCTAGCTCCGATATATATATTTGTGGGCATCGAACTGGGCTTTTGGGCTGATGGGCTGGGCTTTATTTTGCGTGGCGGGCTAATTACAAAAACCGTCACGGTTAATAGGGATTAACCGTGGCGGTTTTTTCCCTGGCCGGAGGGGGTGCCAGGCCACCTATTTTCCGTGGCAGTTTCTCAAATGCCCGCCACGGAAAATAAAATCAGAACACCACGTAAAATTAATTTTGTAGTAGTGAAATAGACGTTGGCATTAATTGACACCTTAATATGCATTTATGGCCTATAGGACGCCTCGTGCTGCTTGAAATTGTTGATTTATGGTATTTTCATGTGATCATGTATTCATGTCATGTCACATCATTTCAGCCTTCCTCCGTATAGCAGACCACAGATCACATCAAACACTGAGCTTTGGTTAGTAGCATGTTCCTTAATTTGAAAATTTGAATTTTTTTTTTTTGAAACCCTGAAAATTTGAAATTGATAATTCACTGTGATGAAAATAAACGACTTGATACTTAAAGGTGCCCAAACCCAAATATAGAACCATCTGCCTAACATTCAACTGAACTGCAAATCCGGGCCTCAGGATAGTAATTGTACGTTTTCCAGGAATTTGTGGTCACATACATGTCCTGCTAGTGCAGTGAACAGATAAGACCGCTATGTTCCATGGTTAGCAAATGGTGGGAAACAGATTGGCCATCCTGGCTCACTGTCAAATATAAGTATACCAACATGTACGTGTATTTGCTGCCTGAATGCAGCAGCCGCCGCAGTGCATACAATCAAGAATAGCAGTAGCAGTAGGTGAGATCACAGACAAGAGATTCAGAGCCATCACATGGCGGATCTAGATCGTTCTAATTCCATGGCTGAACACACGATAGTCTTCTGTTGTTATTCCTGTTCTTGCCATAAACAGTACACAGTAGTTTCTATGACCAACCTGGGGTGGCACTTACATATGCAGGTGATGGCGTACTTCACGATCTCGGCGGTGGCCGTGGCGATGGAGGCAGCGATGATCGGCAAGTACGGGTCGCAGCAGTTCCAGTGGATGAAGACGTGCCACCTCTACAAGCGTTTCTGCGCGCAGGCAGGTGGTGCTGTGGCCTGCGCCGTTGCGGCCAGCCTGAGCATGGTCGGCATCTCGCTGGTGTCCGCGTTCAACCTGTTCCGGTTGTACGGCAGCGGCAAAGGGAGGAAGTGATCGGCCCGGCCGGCCTGCCGGCTCTCCCTTCAGCGTGCCACTAGGAACACGGGGCAGCCGCTTGTGCTTGTCTCGCCGCCGCTGGCCCTTTTTCTTAGTAGGTTTTAACAACCAGTATGGAACCATAGCACTATATGGATCGTCTTCTTCTTCTCCGGTTTGAGTTTTTCTTTTTTCCTGGTGTTGGTAGGCATACCTGTCGTCGTCGTCTGTCAGCGTAGCCATAAAAAGGTCTCTGGGACGCTCGCCCATGTATGTATATGATGTGAAGTGATCCAAGGTGTTCGTGTACTTTATACTATGGCAATAAACGTGTGGGAAAGCGATGTACTGTATCGACCATGACTGGCCGCCTGCTTCTGCAACAGTGAAATTACTCTCCTGGGTTATTATACTGTAGCTGTTGTTGTATCTCAGAGGGTTCGACAGATGTGAACTCTGACGCAAAGAAGAAAGAGAGAATTAGGAATATGGCCCTGAAAAAAATTTCGTTTTAGGAATCTGGCCTCTTTTTTTTTTTTGAATTTGGGACTTTGGCCTCAAAATTTTGTTAGGAATCGGCCTTTTCGGTTTTTGAAAATCATAACTAGAGTTTGGTAACTCCAATTTTGGTGAACTAAACTTTGTTGTGCTCCTTAAGATGTCTAGTTTTTATTAAAAATATGAAACTGGCCATGTTTTGTAGAATTATTTATTTTTAACACCAATATATTAGTTTTTATTAAAAATAAATAATTTTACAAAAACATGGCCAGTTTCATATTTTTAATAAAAACTATACATCTCAAGGAACACAACAAAGTTTGGTTCACCAAAATTGAGTTACCAAACTCTAGTTATGATTTTTCAAAACTCCATGAAGGCCGATTCCTAACAAAGTTTCGTTTTGAGGCCAAATTTTCAAATTCAAAAAAAAAAAAAGCGGATTTCTAAGACGAATTTTTTTCAGGGCCATATTCCTAATTGCCCCAAGGAGAAATTATGGATGATCAAATCGTTCTCCGCCTTCCGTTCTTGTGTCCTACAATTATCTTTCAGGCCACTACAACTGTCAGTGACGGGCTTTCCTTTATGGATTGAGCCTTCGGTGCGAAGTACACAATATGGGCCTTCTAAGGTCTGATTAGGTATCCCCGATTTCTAGCCCAATTACAGAATGGGCTTAAAAGTTAGTCTGCTTCCCCACGTTGCAGTACAGTAAGCTGTAAGCCCACTGGAATTGGAAATGGAGCATATGATCGTCTCCAAGAGTTGTTGGAGAGCAATTTTTCTTCATGTTGCTAAAAAAATCTAGATTAGGAGTAGGTTTTGAAAACTCTTGGATTTGCTCATAGAGAAGGAAAAAGGAAATCAAAGCATAGTCATGGATGTCAGTACAGTCAGCTCATTGGTTGCAAGCAGACTAGCCGCTCTAGTCTGCAGCCTTTAAAAACATGTATTAGGGCTGCAGCCCTTCTGGTCTCTACTTCATTCCAAATTATAAAATGTTTTAGCTTTTCTAAATATATTGATTTTACTACGTATCTAAACATAGTGTACATATATCTAAATGCATAGCAAAGTCTATGTATCTAGACAAGTCAAAACGTTTTATAATTTGGAATGGAGGGAATATACTAGAAAAATAGTAGGCAAATGGCGACATACATCATTCGTCTCAATTTCAGGTCTATTGGAACGAAGAAATAAGAACAAAGAGGAATAAAAGCAAAATATAGAAAACCGACAAGAATACAGTGACAAAACAGATGAGCGAAAGAATTAACAATTTTATTGGAGTTGGCATTTGGAACACAAGAATACGAATTGTGGACCCATTCAACAGCTGCCCACAATCTTTCCTTCAAATGCTATTATTACAAGAGCCACATCAACTAGTACTATACAGCATAATCTGGACATCCACGGCTACTGTAGCACTTTTCGTTTGTATTTGTTAATTATTGTCCAACAATAGACTAACTAGGCTCAAAAGACTCGCCTCGTACTTTTCAGTCAAACCGTGCAATTAGTTATTTTGTTTACCTACGTTTAGTACTCCATATATACGTTAAGAAATTTGATACGACGGGAAACTGTAGTAACTTTTTGGGTTTGCATGGGAACTAAACACTCCCTATGATGACTGATGAGCTTGCGGCCAGAATGAGATTTGTCTTGGAGTTCATGAAGGAAAAACAAACAAGAGATTGCAGTGGATTTTGGTTTCCTCCAAATCGGACAGGTGCAAGAACCTTAGGAAAGGAACGAAGGAATCCTATGTAGCAAACACTTCAACATGAGTCAACGTGAGGAAATAAGCACATGGTTCCTGAGTCGAAGGATTAGGGCTCCCCGGTTTCTGGCCCAACTACAGCCCTAATCCTATAGCAGTGTCCTTGTTTAAAAGATTTCGTTTGCAGATTCCTTTGAAAATCCTTTAAAATTTCTGTAATCCAAACACATTTCTTCTACACGACTAGTACATGGATTGGAGCAAATTGGCTCCTTGGCCTAAAAAAACATGTCCTTAGTTTCTTGGCCTTATTTCTGTCGAACTTTGGTATTTGGCCCTTAATCGAAATTCGTTTGAGAATTCGCCACCTCCGTTAGTTTCGTTGGTTGACGGTGTTAACAGCATGACCTTTTTACCCCTGGAGCGAAATGAAAAAATTTCTGCAATGTACGATTTAGTTGTACAGTATAGTATTTTACTGATTTTGGAAGATTAATGACAATAGACAGTTTGAGATACATGTACAACTATACTATACCAAATGAACCCAGAGCTTACATACCGGATATACTATGCAAAACTGCAAGAGGCCAAAGGAAATGATGGCGTCAAAAATGCTCTGCATCTACTTGTATTGTGTGCTCTGCCTGTAGTGCCCTGTACCCTGTAAGGCTGTAACAATGGACAAGGCAGGCAGGCCTTGTGCAGGTAAACCTGAAATATCGTTTTCATTTTTTCTGAATAAGTCCAGGTAAGGTACACTGGGGTAGTCCAGTCGTTCCCAATTGCATGCGCCCTCTTTTAGCCGGGCGAACGGCGAACGCATCGCCTGACCCTGCGCCTGCGGGCATCCGGCCGCTGGACCGCAGGGGCAACCGGTGTGCCCGCAGGCAGCGTCGCCGTTGCGTAGCGTAGCCCTGCGTGGCGGTCTCGTCCGTCATATCATATCCACGGGCGGGCCGGCCGCCTAGATGCAGTGCAGACATGGGGTTGGGAGGTTGCGCGCGGCCCTTTCCCACACGTGAGCCCGTGACCCCCCGATCCAGGACGAGCCATGCAGTGCAGTGCAGCAGCCGTACCGGCACCGCCAAGCCCGCGTCGGCTTGGTGCTCCAAGACACCCCTCCGTCATGTCGATCCGCCTTGTCTCGTGAACACCCAGAAGCTGCAGCCTCCGTGTCGTTTACGAGGCGGCCATAGATTCCCACGCTCCAATGCCCACAGGGATTCCTGTACGTGTACGTTTATTCGAGGCGGTGAGCCAGTGACCGTTCTACGTCTGACAGTATACGTACAAGCTCGATATCCTGGTGCAGCTCGTTTGCAAATCTCTGTGCTACTGGGTAGAGTACTGGCTAACATTGCAGTAGTGCAGAAACATTATTCGCATTGCTCGTGAACTCTGCTCAACTTATCTGCCTTTTGTCGTCTGTTATTTACTTACACGTAAGTACAACGTTCCTCACGAGCTAAATAAACTATCACAACAGTGTAAGTTTGGTTTTTACTACGGTACATCGAAGAGACAGTCGAGACCTTGTATTTAGACAGATTTTTTTTCAAAAATAATGGAAAACATTTATATTATGGATTTAGAGGTCGATTTAGGTTGAGAAGCCGTTCTTCTATCCTAGTTTTATGAGTTGATCTCTTAGAAATTTAGTGGAACGAATTCTCAATGTTTTTTATGCTGATGATCCGGTGACATAAAGCGTGGCGCCACGCACCGTTCGCTTCTCGCTGTAGCATCCGATGCCGCGAATGCTTTCTGTAGCTGTTGGACGTGACAAGACGGTGGATCAAGGTGCATCTTTTTTTCACGCAAATGACCCCACCGAGCAACGAGCATCACAAACGAGGCGAGAGCGGCCTTTGCAGAAAGCTCGATGTTTCCCAATCCGGAATGCGCCGCGGCACGCTTTCGATTCGGTCGCACGTCAAGACGCGGGCGCGAGACGGGCCTGTCAACACAGAACCGTCACGTTCTTGCCTGTATATATGGGCTGGCTCTTGATGTGGCCAACACCAACACGGGAGCTGTACTAGTGTAGACGACGAACGGCACAGGGTGCAGACGCTGCACAGCGTGCATATGCATACAGTACTAGCAAGACAGCACCACGACGAGGTGTCTAGCTAGCTCGGTTTCTCTAAAAAAAAAAAGATGTCTAGTTCGTTGGCTAGAGCCTGCCAATGGAGTCGGTATGGACAACGGTTTTCACATCGTGCGTTTTAACTTTTGACCGCGCGAACCGGCGAACGCATGGTGTCACGGCCTTGTTTAGATGGCTAAATTTTAGCAAAAGTGACTTTTTGACTCGCATAACACAATGTAGACGTTTCGTTTGTTTATGGTAAATATTGTCTAATTATGGACTAACTAGGCTCAAAAGATTCGCCCTCGTGATCTACAACAAAACTGTGTAATTAGTTATTTTTTTACTACATTTACAGCTCCAAACATACGCCTTTTGGTGTATTTATTGTAATGTGATGGAGAGAGAGAGTCTAAAAATTTACAATTTTTTGGTAAATTTTCAGCCAACGTGGAAAGGTCGCCGCTCTCTGATCTGGCTCGGCAGAGAATGACGCAGCAGCAGTAACGGACCCAGCAGATCTGCGCACTGCGCTCGCTCGTGTCGCCTGACCAGTAAAAATTTGCAGCGCCCTCGGAACTCGTGAACATACTCGTACGTCGTCTCTTGTCCATGTCCTGAATTGGAATAGCTCGCCAACTCGGGTGAAGTATCGTAGCGTGGCAACATTTGAAACCAGTGGCGGAGCCACCACTCTGGCAAGCCCTGGCGGCCGCCAGAGGTGCCGATGGCACAACTTTTTTTTTTTTTTTTTTTGAGTAAACGATGGCAGAGCAATACACGTACGAGTCGTCAACTAGCAGGCAACAGCGTACGAGGCCAGGACTAGTATACTACGATGGATGGATGTCCTAGTGGGCCGGCCCAGTTGACTAGTACGATAGGAGATGGAACGACACAGCAGAACTGCAGAAGACCAATCGACCTGGACCAGTGCGTGTGCGTTCGTTCGTTCCAGCAATTGGGCGCCGCCTCCCTCCCGCCCTTCGTCAGTTCGTCGCCGCCGGCCAGTCGGCCAGAATTGAGTATGGCCTCCCTCCCGCCCGATCGATCTTCGTCGAATCCTCCTCCCGAAGACCATGTTGTAAACCGTCGACGACGGTCTACTACAGATGCAAGTGGAGTTGGGGGAAAAAACAAAGGTGAGAAATTGAGAAAATTTGTTCAAATAATGAGTGATCGATTAATTAATCTATGTTTGCACAATTATTAATTGATCTATGTGCTTTGTCTAATACTTGTCAGTTGTAAGCATCAAGAATTATTTTAGCCCTGTCTCTGGGCAAGATTGGCTCAATCATTTAATGATATGCTACATCGAGAAGGAGATATTTAAAAGACTTGATAATGATAAAATCATGAAGTGCTTTCAAGCCTTAAAACATCGAAGGATGAATCTTCCTAGGCCACCTCCACCTCGCCGCACTTGGTGCTTGCACAAAGATGTTCATTCAATTGTCCACATACCACCGCTTTGGTATTTTCAAATAATTATGACTTTCATCTTGTCTCTAGTGAACTTATATATACATATATATCTATGTTTATTAGCATGTATGCGTCTGTTACAAATCAATAGTAATTAGTTCGCCATAGCTAAATTTTTATCCTGGCTCCGCCACTATTTGAAACGGAAGTTACTTGGGGTGGTTTGTTGGCGTTCGGCCTGGGACGCCACTAAATCTCAAGGGCTCCTCCGGCACCGTGAGCCCTGATTCACTGAAAAATGACTTCTTCAAATATTGTAGGGGTAACTCATTTCAGGACAACCAAAGCCGGAGTTCTACCAAACGGGCCAGGGCACATGAGTCCAACTCTCATTCTGACACTACTGGAATTTACGAGTTTCCCTATGGTTTTTTCCTTTCTCTAGGGTTTTATGAGCACCCAAGGGAAACATAGGGAACCGTAAGCAAAAACCCTAGGGAACATTTTCTTTCCCTACAAAACCAGCGATTTGGTCGGGAAGAGTCGAAGGAAGAGGTGCAGCGGCCCCACTTCGATGCCTGCATGTCAGGTTTCCCTACGAAAATTTCTCCCCCACGAATTTCTCCCTACCAAACTTCTCAGCTGGTGCCCCACTCTTGAAAAAAAAAAAAAAAAAACAACCCCACGCCGCACGCCGACAACCAGTTTCCAGCACGGCCGCCTTCACATCCTCCAGACTGAGTCCGCCGCTTCCCTCCCTGTCGCTCACGCAGCGGCGCTCCCTACCTCTTAGGAGAAAGATTAGTAGAGCCTCGTCAAGCCAGCGACGCTCCCCTCTTCCGTACCCCACGCGGTCGCGACTTCGCCTGCCCTCGGCGTCGGCGTCGGCCAGCCAAACCCGGCGACGCTCCTCCCTCGGAAGTGTCGGAGAGGGGGCTGAACCAAATCGCGACGACGCCTCCCCTCGCCGTGGGAGCGGTAGTGGATCCTCCATCTGCGGATCGACGACAGGGTGGCCACCCTTCTGCTCCCTCCGACCAGATATGACACCAGTCACCGAGATTTTTTCTAATTGCTGACACGTGGGTTCACACATAAAGGGATAAAGTTTTCTTAAATCCCTGAAGCATATAGTATAGTATAGTATAATCTTAAAATCTCTTACAAAATTTTAAAGAAGTGAAGTGATGACGAAGATGGGCTTTGTGGCTTCCAAAGCGGAGACAGAGAAACAAGGAACCTAACACCTAGTACAAGTCGATCTCGTGGCCAATTCCATTTCCGCCGCGCGGTCCCTGTGCCGAGCGTATCCAACACAAGCGGCGGCAGTTCAGCTTAATTCCCCGGCGAAAAAGGCGTTCGGACTGAGGAGCAACGACCGTGTCGTGTGCTAGTTGTGGCAGCCCAGCCGACGAGAGCTCGGCGTCACGGCTGGATCACGCGTGCGTCCATCCATGTCCATTCATCGATCTATTCCCACTGCACAGGCGGGCGGGCGAGGTCGACAGCCATGGAGCCGAACACACGAAAGCAATGGCGAGAAGGTGATGAGTAGGTGAGGGTGCGCTGGGCAGCGCACGCGCGAGGTGCACGCAACGCGGCATGGGGCATCCCGCCGAAGCAGCAGCAACACGAGGAAGCGGTACAAGGCGCGTGCATCGAAACAGCAAGTCGCCAAGCGGGCGCCGACAAGCACCGGGTGTAGTAGTATTTGCAAAGCAAAGAAAAAAAAGAATCATAATTATTGGAATTTAATTTAATATGCCTCTCCGGTAGTACAGCTTGAATGAATTGATTGAAGACCTCTTGCTTATTGTTCGTGCTAATCAACGAAACCAAACTAATTAATGATTACGTTAAGCGGGCGGGCATTGCAGTTGCAGCAGAGCAGCAAAGGCCAGGCGCCCAGGCCAGGCAGCGTACGCCAAGAAAGACACGACGACGTGGAAAGGACGAGCAGAGAAGCGAGCGAGCGAGCGACAGACAGCTGAATGCCATCACGACACGTCGACAGGCTTGCAGAGGAACAGCAGCGACGACGGCTGCGGCTGCTTTCTCCCTGCAGGCTTGCCTGCCGCGCCGGCGGCGGCAGCGGCAGCGCTGGTGGGTCCACCGCCACCGCCGAGGCGCTCGTAGCAGTCGATGGAGAAGAGCGAGAGCGAGAGGGAGAGCGACAGGTGGTGCGCCCGCGCCGCCTGCGCCTGCGCCTGCGCCAGCCGGTCCAACGCCGGGCCGAGGCAGAGGCGGTAGAGGCGACGGTACCCGCCGAGCGCGGCGACGACGGCGCGGGTGGCCGGTCCCGCGGCCGGCGGCGCGCGGGCGGGCCGACGTGGCGGAGGCACAGCGCCTCCCCACACGGCGTCGCGACGCGCCACCGCGGCCCAGAGGCGGCACACGCACGACGCCGCCGCCAGTGACCGCCCGTCCAGGCGCGACAGGATCTCGGCCAGGATGTCGGCGTTGTCGTTGATGTTGTAACCGCCGCTACCGCTGCCACTGCCGCCGCCGCCACCCAGCAGCTGGATGCGTAGCTCCAGCTCCGTCACCTCGACCGCCTCTCCCGGCCGCCGTGGCGCACCGGCTACGCCTCCCATCTCTGCCTGCTGTATCGTTGGCATACGTAGGCGGAGGCGGGGAGGGGAGGGGAGTGGAGGTGACTGAACCACTGAGGAAGCGACCGACCGAGCAGGCAGGGCACGCTTGGGAGTGAGAGGCAGCGGGCGGAGAGCGTATATATAGGGAGGGAGGCGGCGGGGTTTTGACTCTGTTTCTTTCTACGCTTGTGTGGGGGTGCCCATCGCAAAAGGCGATTAATAAAGAGAAAGCTACCGGTGTTCCAATGGCAGTCGCCGTGGAAGCTGAGCTGAGCTGAGCTGAGCTGAGAGCGAGTCGTGTGGCTAATTAATCGCGCCATGTCAGACACACAGCAAAGGAAAAAAGGGATCCCAAGGGCGAGATGGGGCCAAGCGGGACGGGCCAAGGGGCGTACGTGGAGATGCGAGACCACGTACTGTACTGTACGTTACGTTTCGTAGGCGCTGCCTGTGAACTGCTAGGCCGGGATTTCACTCATTGCCGATCGAAGCAGGTGAGCCGCGAGGCACGAGCACCACGACCAGCCTATGGCTCGTCTAACTAGCGCGTTGCGTCCAGCCTCCAGCTGCGTCCCTCGGCTTATCAGCTCGCGTGTGACAATACTAGGGCGTGTTGTGTAGCATGGCACAGCCGGAGAATTCAAATGTAGATTATATTATTAGACATATGTAAAAGTTTGATTTGTAAAATTAAAATACGCTTGCGTTACTGGACCGGTACAGAACTCGGTGACACCACACTGCGTTCGTGGCACAGCCCGTTGGAAATTCTGGTTTTACAACCAATATTTGCAAGTTACCTAAACCCGGCAAGTAAGTAAAGCGGTTTGGGTGATGCATGGGTGTTGTACGGTTGTGCACGGCACCAACCAGCTAGGGTAACATTTCATGGCAACCCGGCCTAGATCAGGAACAACGCATGCGCTGCTGCTGCTTCTATCACCTTTACACTTTGGTCCATTCACACCTTTTCTTTGTACTACATGCTTGTTTTGGCCTTTTTGACTTGTTATATCCCTGTCTTCTCTCCCGTTCTCCGTGTAATGTCACACGTCAACTTTCCGCTAGGGAGAAAATCCAATGCTTCTAAGTTGGAGGTCTTAGGAAAAGTTGCCACACCCTTTATGGAGAATATAATGATTATCTAAATACATGAATTGAGCGTGTATACGGTATACCTCACTTGATTTGGTCCCTTTCTTAGAATATACACATGTCGATATTCAAGACTTTAACTGAGTTGGGTTGTGTGTGGTTGCAGAGGCCTGAATTTTCCCATTTTCTAAAAGGGTACTCTTTTTTTGGCACATTTGTTCTATTATGCATCTAGATATAATATGTCTAAATACATAGCAAAATAAATAAACTAAAAAAATCAAAAGCGACTTATAATTTGAAACGGGAAAGGAGTATTTGACTAAGTGCTGGTGATTGTGAATTTGTAATAGCAAGGTGGCATGTACTCACTTTGTCAATGTCAATATGATCTCCACATCCTATGGTTTAGATGTCTATGTAAGAGTCTTTAATTAGATTTATTCTACGTCATCCAAAATAATCACTATATTGAAACATGCATGGTTATAACCATAAATTGATAAAAATCATTCATATGGTCCAACCTTGGTCTTGATATACAAATTTACAACTTGGATATATGCTCATTCACAAACTTAATTATAATAATTTTTTATAAAAACATGAGTTTTGAGTTTATAATTTTTTTTTGGACAAAAAAAACATGTTATTGTCAAATAAAAATCCACGCGCTTTGTCTTACAAATACTTTGAGCATATATCTTTGACCAAATAGCAATCCCTTTGTTTTTGTCCTTTACTTTCCACATAGTAGTAGAACTGATGGGGATCAAATAAAAGATTATTTAGTATTAAAGAAGGCCAGCGTTGATAATCTAATCTCTAGCCGTCCAAAGGATGGCGCCTAGGCTCACGACAAGCACGACATTTCGTGACCGCTAGTTCGTGTGGTTTTCGGGATGCTGTTTGCTTTTCGGGGATCGCGTTCCAGCCGCCGAGAAAAGTGGAACGAGGTCACAACGGCTACCTCCAACCACACACCAACACCACCCTAGCAATGTGCATCGATCGATGCACTTGTTAAACTATACATTATGTGCTTGTCAAATGATCGATCAGATCATCAAAGTTTCTTCTTTTTCTTTTCAGATCGATAGATGAATACTCAAATCAACGCTGTTACTCTGTCAAATCGGAAGCTTGTGAGAGATAAGGTTTGCTAGGTGCTACTAGCTAGCTACTAATCCAATCTTGTTTCTTGTTGCTGGACGCGCTTTCACTATCATGGCGCTATGCATATATATCAGGACTATCATGGCGCTATATGTGCATATACAACGTCTCCGGATCGATGGCCGGAAAAATGACTTATCCCATCGATACCAGCAGGTGATGCAACTTCAGCGCGTGGAGTAGGCCGGAATACGTACAATTGGGAAACATGCACTGGTATTTTCCGACCGTTGGATCTAGCTATTTATCCAACAATATATTGTCATGCGATATCGATCATGGACCTCTGATGATCCCATCTGCACCGCTGGTGGTCTGATGATGAATGAACCATGTAATAAGACGCGCGCGGACCACCTCTGATGGCCTGTCATCGGCTAGCTGGAAACGATCGATACGTACGTACACACACAGCTAGCTGTGACCTGTGACTGCGAGAGTATGCGTAGAGTAGGTCCGTCCGAGTACGTCTCGATCGGCGGCCAAAGTACAAAACATACCTAGCAGTAGATGGCTAGATCCTAGCTAACATGCTGCCCAGGACACGATAGCCGGACCAGAAGAATTAATTTGCTGGCCTGACGATCTGAAGCAGCTTGGTGCTTGCCTGCTTGGAGGTATAGGAACCCGACGCTGACAGATGCTATTGCGAGCCGAGCTCGCTCTAGCCGCAACGCCGCAACGGCAAACCAACAACCAGCCGGCCGGCGGCCAACCCTACTACCCCGACGATGGCGATGGGTCCAGCAGCTGGCAGCACGCTATGATGAGCTTCTGGTCGCTGCGCAGGCAACGCAGTTCTGCTCCGGCCGCAGGCGCAGCCACCCCCTATGCCGCTGCCGCTGCGCAAGCACGTAGTACACGCCCGCGTCGTCGTCTCCCCGGCTCGTCACTGTACCTTACAGCTCTTGCCTGCACCGTCGTGCAACCCTGCATGAGCGAGCAGCGCTGCCGGAAGAGACGGGGCCCGGGGCCCTTGCCATTAATTCCTGGCTTGGACGCTACTCTCTCGGACAGGATTCCTGGAAATGAGGCATGTGCCCGATCCAAGCGCTGTGTATGATGAGCGAGCGGTACTGCTGCCGATCGACTGCTTGCCGAGCTTGGCAATCAGCTGGCCGCGACGACGTCGTACTCGTCAGGCATCCGATCAATTTGATTTGAAGCCACCTTGTCGCGCGCGCGAGGATAGATGCTGGTAGATGGTAGCCTGCTACAACCCACGCGAGATGAATTAATTCGTCTCCTCTGCCATCGATCGCTCTCGCGATGCATGGTGCCTACTAGCTACGACGGTCTGCCTCGGCTGATTAGATCCCACCACGACGACGACTACGATAAACACGCATTCATGCATCGCGGACGTCCTTTGAATTCCTGTCGACAATGGAGCTGAGAAATCCAGCAGCAGAGCACTCGATCGAGCACCTAATCAGTGAGTAATGATTGGGGTAAAAGCGCGCGCCCGGCCGGAAAAATTCAGCGTCGCTGGCCTCTGCGCTGCCTACCGCATCTGCAGTCACGGCAATGGGTGTGTTTAAAGCCAAACTTTCTTCCCAAAATTTTCTGCACTCCCGTCACATCCATCACATCGAAGCATTAAATACATCAAATAACGCATGTCCGGAGTATAAAATGTAGATAAAAAATAAATTAATTACACAGTTTAGGCGTACATTGCGAGACGATTCTTTTGAGCTGGTTACGCCATGGTAGGATAATATTTACCACAAACAAACAAAATATCTTCTACAGTATTTTCAGTTCGCTTCTGATACCAAAGTTTGCCAAAGTTGGTCCAAAATTTTTTTTTTTTCAGCCCAGAAATCTGGGCTCTAAACACAGCCAATGATCGATCGGCCTGAGCCAACGTGCATGGAAGCGACCAGCTCACCAGTCAGCACTGCTCGGCTGATCGATCAGGCCCCGCGCAAAAGCGATCCACCCATCGATCTTGCATTGGCCGGTGGAGAATGCCAGCGCGTGGGCTCCGGCTGCACGCCTTCTGAAATCCGAGGCCATGGACTCGAGCTCTTGTCCCGTGATGTTTCGCCGGCCGGTTGGCCGGCCGGCAAAGGCCCCGCCCGGGCCGTGGGGCTCTGATCTTCTGCCCGGCGGCCGGGAGACGTGGCCATGTGGGGCGCAACGCGCAGCGGGGCTCGCTACGCTGTGCCTGGCGGCCCGCATGCGCATGGCGATTCACGGGGACGCGACCGCGAGAAGTCACGAGGAGGATAAAAAAGACCTCGCCGTGGAATCTTCCTTTTTGTTTCCATGCTCCGGCCGGGGCCCGGCAATGCTGATCGTCCCTCCTTGCCGTCCCAATGTAGTAGTAGTATGATCATTGATCAGGCTCTGTTTTTCAGCTTTTTCCTCTGTTCCGTGGGAGTTGCATGTGTTGGAGACCTGCGCGGCTGCGCTGGCGGCTGGCCGGAGATCGCCTTGTGCCGGTGAAAAGGCAAAGGGTTCCTGGATCCCATGTCATGGCCGCAATCATTCTCACTTTGATGCTACCACGAGAGACTACTGTACGTATGGCGAACGTGTACCAAAGACAGGATAATTCTCCGTTCATGCAAGCAATCACAGCAGCTATGGGACAACTTGTCTATGGATATGGGTCCAGTAATCTAGCGTGTGTTCTTGATGAAATGATGAGACGAGGGAGTATGTTTATGTTTATCTTCTGCCCATCGGCAAATAGTATGCATTTGGAAGAACGCATCCAAAAAGCAGCTAACCTGTCTTTCAGTGTTTTTCACTTTTTTTATAATTTATAAAAGAGTTAAATGCATCAGAGGTCCATGAACTTGTATGGGTGTGCCACTTAGGTCCACGAACTTGCAAAACGCACATTTGAGTCTTTAAACTTGTCAAGTGGTGCATCATAGGCCCATGCCAGCCACGTGGACACATTTTGCTGACATGGCGTGCTAACATGACATCATTTTTTATTTAAAAACCTCACATTTATTTTTTATATAAAAATAAACCCTCGGTGTGCATGCTGCCCACCAGCTGCTGCTGTGTCGACGGCGACTGCGCGCGTATAGGTGGAGCACCTCAGCACCGGCAGGCTCCGGCCGAGGCGAGGACACGGAATGTGTGCTAAACAACAAGCAAATCGACCACATGTATGGCCTCTCGAGTCTTGCCAGCTAGCTAGCTTCTTGCATGCCTTCGTCGCCGTATGTCGACGTGCCTGTGCAAGAAGCTGCGTTCGTCTCCGTACATCGGTCGTGCGCGTGATCGACCAAACCGCCACAGGAGGCGCTGTATGCCACAACGAGGAGGTCAAGCAGATGATCGGCTGATTCGGCTGATCTTGATGGGATGGACAGGTCAACTATGACGAGTTCGTCAGGATGATGATACTTTTCAACCGTGCCGGAGCTGGAGTCGCCTACCAGCACCAATGAGCCCGTCCGTCTCTCCGACGTGTAGCTCCCTACCAGACTAGCATTCTCCATCACGTATGTCGATTCATGTACCATTGCCCAGCCCATTGGTTTGTTTGCTGGGCGTGCCGAGAGCGGACAGTCAGTGACGAAGCCAGGAAAAAAATTAGGACGGGCGGGTCAATCTCAAATACATCTCAGCCCTCCTAATTTATGTAATTATGAATAAAAATTTAGGTGGGGCTTAGATAGGGCTCTGTGTAATTTTGATGGGTATTTTGATGGGTAGGTGGGGCTAGAGCCCAACCTTACCCTAGTCTTGGTCCGTCGGCTGCGGACAGTCATGGCCTCGCCGAAAAAGGAGCAAAAGGTCATGGCATGCAGCCTCACGGAAAAAAAGGAGTGAAAGGCCATGTCAAGGACGGGTGCTTGCTACGGCTACGACACCGGCCATGGGAGCTCGTCTGGAGCGACCACGCGGGCGGCGCTTCGAACCGATCTCGAGTCCGCCGCCAACAAGGCGTCGCCGTCGCCGTCCTCGCACCGCTGCAATGGCAGCAGCAGCGCCTCGTCTCCGTGACCCGCGCCGTGGCGCATGCGCAGACCTGGCGAATGCGATCCACCTATTGTCGTCGGCGCGGGCGCTGGTGCTACGATGCCGCCGCCCGCGCTAGTAGCGAGGAGCTGGTGGGCAGCCTAGACACCGAGGGTTTATTTTTATATGAAAAATGTGAGGGTTTAACTAAAATAAAGCATGCCATGGTAGCATGCCATGTCAGCAAAATATGTCCACGTGGCTGGCATGGTCCTATGATGCACCACTTGACAAGTTTAAGGACCCAAAAGTGCGTTTTGCAAGTTCGTGGACCTAAGTGGCACACCGTTATAAGTTTATAGACCCCTAGTGCATTTAACTCTTTATAAAATATTCACAGGGCCGACATCTGCAAACTCCTGTAAATTTCAAATATCTACCTACTTAGTACAATGATACGCATACTCATGCGCATTCAAGAAAAAGTATAAAATCTTTAATACAAATATTTATCTCAGTGTATGGATATTTACCTAGTCTATATGGTGGCACATAATATTTATGTGCACTCTAAATTAGCAATGATATAAGTATGCATTTACAAAATGATATGGTTACAAAATTAGTTCCATAATAGTATACATTCTTTAATTGAATCAGAAATTTGAGAGATATTTAGTTTATTTTTATAATTATGGATTAGATAATTTAGATATAAATTAAATGTGTTAATTTATATCATATTTGCTGTGGGTAGTTTATAAAAGTATAATTGTGTCAATTTGCCTTATATTTCTGTGAGACCCCGCTAATGGGCCAAAGATGATGGGCGGGGCTGAATACGCTGCGTTACAGAAAGCAGGAGGAGGGTGCTTTGCTTGCTAGCCAGCAAAGTTTAGTACCATACCGCTTGCTAGAGGAGAGTTGAACCAGCTTATATACCGGGGCCGGAAATGGTGTGAACTCCGGTTCGAACCTTTTACGCGAAGCGAGGACGAAAGCGTAAGAGAGTTAATTATCAGGTGTGGTTCATTCAACGTGTAGAGTGGACTTTAGCCGTATTTCGGGCCTTAGGGCGTTACAAATGGTATTGAGCCAACTCTCGCGGTTTCACGGATGTATGGCGGTTCGAACCTTTTACGCTGGCGGGGACGAAAGCGTAAGAGAGTTAATTATCGAGGTGTGGTTCATTCAACGTGTAGAGTGGACTTTAGCCGTATTTCGGGCCTTAGGGCGTTACAAATGGTATTCAGAGCCAACTCTCGCGGTTTCACGGACGTACGGATCGGGAGCTCGGAAAGGTTGCGCATGGCTCCGTAGAGGGCATGGCAAATAGACTGAGGAGCTGGTAATACGTACGTGAGCCAAGAGAGTTGATCCCGACGTTTGTCCCGCACGGGTAAAGCCGGTTCGACGAGGACGTCGAGTTCTTAAGGGGGGGATGTGAGACCCCCGCTAATGGGCCAAAGATGATGGGCCGGGCTGAATACGGCGTTCTTCAGCGAGAGGAGGGTCTTTGCTTGCTAGCAAGCAAAGTTTAGTACCATACCGCTTGCTAGAGGAGAGTTGAACCGACTTATATACCGGGGCGGAAATGGTGTTAACTCGGTTCGAACCTTTACGCGAAGCGAGGACGAAAAAGCGTAAGAGAGTTAATTAATCGTGTGTGGTTCATTCAACGTGTAGAGTGGACTTTAGCCGTATTTCGGGCCTCGGGGCGTTACAATTTCGTAGTAGCAATACCGAGCAATTTAGAAGAAAATTTAGGTGTTTAATTTAAACTATCTTTCTCAATGGTAGAATTGGTATTTTACTAAATATTTAAGGGTTAATTTATATTTTATAATATATCGTAGGAGGATAGTGCTTTCTTGTGGAAATATAATAGATCCAATCATTATTGTTGCCAACATGTCTACTAAATTAAAGGCCGGTTAATGATTTTAGTGAAAATTCGTACATTTTCTTTTTCCATATGCACGCCTACTAGTTTTTTAGGGCTCGGTGGGGGTACCCCACACCACATATTTTTTATAAATAAAATAAGAATTCATGTCAAAAAAAAAAAAAATAAAATAAGAAGAAGAGTTTTACAAGTGCACGAGCGGTGCAAAGGAGCATGCCAACTAGCTAGTATGGGCCCTCGATTAGTAATTTTAAAATATCGAGAATCAGAGATTTAGCCCGCCCAAAAAGAAAGTAGTAGCAGCTTGATTGCTGCATATGCAGAGGGCGGTATAAAAATCCACTTCCTGGGCTGCGCTGCGCCTGTACAGTTCAGCAGGGCGGCGTCTAACGAACGCATTCAGGCACTAGCAGGAGACCCTCCAAGATTCCACAGTTATTTCTTGGACCCAAGCAGGCGCTGCATTCAGCTGATATTACGCACAATTTTTTTTTTTTTTTTTTTTTTTTTTTTTTTGTAATTCTACACACTGCAGAGGGTACTGTACGTCGCTACAGCACGAATGTCTCTGCCCCTGACACTCTTTTATTAAAGTCTTGAAGCTGCGTCTCATACTGCCTATTGAAGGTATGGTCAGAAAATTGATTTCAACATCTTAGAACTTGTGCTTGCCACGACTTGTAATTTCCATCAGATGCCGCATGCGGGGTTGCAGATTGTTTGGGTGGTTATGAGACGCCATTTTCGGTTTGTTTACTTGCTGTGTGGGCTTTTCGCCGGAACCTGAAACAGCTTTTTCACCAGGCGAGAACGTACGTGCTCCTCACTCCCCAACCGGTTCTGCAGTTGCTTGCATGCCCTGCACACTGCATGCAAGAACAACAACAGCTACGACACAAGCAGATGCAGCGTCACATATATGACAGATCCATGTTCATATATAGCTCCACACAACTTGCATTGTCAACATATATAGCAATGACGACACGGAGTACAGTACAGGTACAGGTACAGTATACACAGATAGGTTTTATAAGAGGTATCAGACTATCAGTAGGACAGTATCTCACTCCACCTAACCACTATAGTAAGCAGTTGACTCTTAACGCGCACGCTAATCCTTCCAAACGCTAGTTCTGAAACCGACGAGTAAATTAGCAACGGCACGCACGTTGGCAGAAGTGGCATGTCGCGGCAGCATACAGATACAGCTAGCAACAGAGATTCCCAGCACAAACGCAAAGCCCAAGGGTGATTAATTAGGAGCGCAGATATGCATCCATCCAAGGCAGACCTCACGTGGGAGGCCCCGTAAACGCGGCGCCGATTCCGGCCGGCGACAAGCGGAGCGGTGAATTCAGCATGGAAATCGCCGTCCGGTCCGGTCGGAATCGGACGGAGTCGATTCCGTGGCCGGCCAGCCGCTGCTGCCATGCATCATCATGTCTCAGTATGTCATGGATCGGACTATATCGGAGTCAAAGAGAGCTGGCCTCGTCGCCGCTACTAGCAGAGGCGGCAGGCTTGCCAGCATTCCAGAGGACCGGAATGCATGGCCTCGTCAGCAGCTCGCCGGCCGGCCGGTCAGAGGCCGTTCAGGACGACCGACGACGCAGAGAGATAGGACTGCTTCCTTCGTCGTCACGAGGTGTTGGTCGCGAACACCAACAGGGGCAAATGGCCAGGGGCTTGTGACCATGCGCGTCGAGCCGAACGCACACGGCCGCCCTGCATTGATCGTCGTTGTAAGCTTGCGTTACTTGCTTCCCTAATTAAGGCCCTTGGCACGGCCTGTTTGATGACATGCATGCATGCATGCTTCTCTGCGATCTGAGTACGTTTCTTGGATCCCGGAGCACGATGATCTACAGCATTGATGAGTTTGTGTCTGATCGAGTGCGATCGATGCTCCGATGCAGTACACACACTCGTGTTGCAGACTTCTGAAAAAAAGCGCTGGCACCATTCAATGCGCTAGGATTTTCCCTCTTGTCTCAAAGTGCAGTCGATGCACCAGAGGGGGGTTTGCATTCATTATTTTTAGAATTTTTTTCGAATTAGTATTTCAACAATTCAAACCTCGATCAGTTTGCAATGCAAGCACCAATGGCCAATGCAGATAAATTAAACAGGAAAGGTCCATATGTAATGAGTTGAAAGTGTCGCATCGATCAAAAAAAGGAAAAGGAAAAAGAGGGTGCGTAACGTGGAGCTACGCATACGATGGACCCAAGCCGAAAATGAGCAGGCAACGTAGCCATGAGTATGCTTTACGACCAATAAGCAACCGTTCATGGCTCACGCCGCAGCAGGTGAGAGTCCGGGTGGTCGCAAGACAACAAGGCCGCTCGCAACAAGGGAACCGGGGCTGGCGAGACGACGCGCGCGGCCAGCACGTTGCAGTCCAGGCAACTGATTGATTGGTACTCGACGTGAACTGTGCTGGTGGTTCGCGTTGGTGGACGCACGCCTAGAGATCAGCGCGTGGTCCGTTTCGGGCTGCATATACCTGTGTCTGAAACAGTTTACATACGCCGTGCAACAACTTGCAGTGGACGCTGGCAATGGCCGAATTTTTGGCCAAAGCTAGATATATGGGACGAAACGACATGCCAGAGCGACAAGAGCAGCGGCTAACAGCTCTACTGTTGGCGGTGCGTCATGAGAGGAATTGAAGAGTCGTCGTCGTCGTCGCCGTGGTTGGGCCGTCCGTAGCTCTTGAACCCGAGCCCCTTGGCTCACGCCCCCATGCGGTACCTGTGTGTCCTGGCTCGTGGGCTTTCTTGCTCGGTTGCGTGCGTGATGGATCGAATCGATGGAATTTGGGAGCGCTTGCTTGGCCTCACGCGGCGCCGCGGACGTTGCTTGTGCTTTCATTATTCTGGAAGGGAAGCCAACTGGAGTTCTTGCTTGGACGTCATAAGGTGGATGACGAAACGTCGACGCGACCACGAGCCGAGTTCGGTGGAGGGAACGGACCTCGTGTAGTCATCAGGTCTCGAGCAAGGCCTCGACCCACCAGGACCAAGCCACCGGAGATAGCTTCCTTCTTGCGACTTGCGACCTGGGACCCAGGTCCGTAGAGCACATGGGCCGTGCCCCAAAGGATGAATCGGCAACTTCAGGCCCGTACCGAAGCTATTCCGGCTACGTGGGGCAATGGAAAGGGCCCATAGAACCGTGTGCTTTTGTTTGGGCTAGCCTCTCATGTAATCAAGAGCACCACAACATGTGTCTCAAAAAAAAAAAAAAAAAAAAGCGCACCACAACATTCAATGCACAAAAAGCCAGTCTTCTTCGAAGTAATCACGACAATGTTTTGGGCCATCTGAGCAGCCAGAAATGATTTGATCTTCAGCCACATTCCTCACTCACTGCTCTCAATTAAAAGAACCTTTATGCATGAACTAGCTCTAGTTAAGCTCGGAGCTAAACCCTCTCTTTCGGTGCACTTACCGTCTGTTTGGTTGGAGGGGCAGAGCCAACCTGGTCGGAGCCGACCCACTTTTGGTTTGTTTGGATGGGGGGAGCGAGGGAGCGGAGCGGCTCCGGACCGAATATTCGGCCAATATGCGGGTCGGCTCCATTCCTCGATTTCGAGGGGCGGAGTTTAACCCGCGCGGGACCGTCGGCGTCCGTCCTCGTCGCCCCTCGCGCGTCCGTCCTCGTCCGAGCCTCCTCGCGCCTTTCGCCCGCCGCACCGCACGCGGAGGTAGCCGCATCCGGGCTTCGCCCGCGGCCAGGCTCGCGACGCTGCGCCGTCCGTGAGCTTCGCCCGCGTGCGCTACGGCCCGCGGGCGGGCGGAGTTCGCCGCGCGCAGCCCGCCGGCGAGGCGCCGCCCGCGGGCGGAGCTTGCTCGCGTTGCGGTCGCCAGCGGCGGCTCGCCGCCGCGCTGGGCGGCGTCACCCGCCCGGAGCTCGGCCTCGCGGCGGCTGCCGCCCGTCCTCGCCCGATCGAGAAGAAAGGGTGTAGATGCAAATAATTTTTTGTGTGTTCACTTTGTAAAATCGCCACACGTAAGGATTTACGCATATGGGCTTTAGTTAGTTTCTAAGATCCACGGGGTTCCCGATGCAAAGTACTCGCCTTATCAGAATGACACATGGGACCCAATAACGGAGTGAAGCTGTCATCCATTCCTATCCCAATTCCTCAAACCAAACAAATATCCGGGGTTGGAGCCAACCCATTCCAACAAAATCAACCAAACATGAAGCGGGGTTGGAGTCATCCTTAAAACCCGGGTTGGAGCCACTCCAACCCACCCAACCCCCAACCAAACACACGGTTAGATTTATGGATCGACCTTTTTGTGTAATCTTTTTTTTTTTTTTTTCTTTCTTTGTTTCCTGAACCCCGTTGTAAAGACCTGCTTTTCGGTTCAATAAATTCACGGTAGGGGCTTCCCCTCCTGTTTTGATAAAAAAACATGCAATGCACAAATCAAAACATGCGGTCCCAAAGGCCCAAAAATCTTTCTAATACCACCCAGATTAGAATATTCATCCTCAAATTTAAAAAAATCCGTGTGGTATCTTTTTTAGTGGTTCAAGCTAAACTTGCTGCTGTAATAAATATCCAAAGACCTATCTTTATTACAAATAATGAAGTTTTGGTGACTGCAACGAGCAAGAGGGATCTAGTCCATATAGTCTGGGTCATTAGTTACTGCGGACAATACTAATGGACTTTTTTTGAATTTTAGGCCGAGCCCCCGTCTATTAGCATAACCAGACAGAATCCAGTTATTACGGCGTTTTGATGGCCCAGCCATCGTAGCCTCAGGCCACACCGCACGACTGTCACCCCAGCCGGCTGAACCACACACATAGTTTGAGAACCCGGTTTCAACTTAAGTTTTACATCAACTATTTATCAAAAACTCTCTCAGAGATATGACCCATCTCTTTTCTTGCAACATGAGCTTCTTCAATTCGCCAGCACGTGAGCAGTACTGGCCTCCGTCTTCCACAGCAAACTTGGATCATCTTCCGAGATGGCTAAGGCAGCCAGAGCACCTGAGAAGCTTGTAGCTTGAGCTCCATCACCTTCTCCAGCAACGACTCCTTCTTGCCCTCCGGACATCTGACTGTCCATCTTTTTGTAGTTAAGGCTATCCTGTGGAGCAGCATAGCATGCCTGTCCACTGATTCCTCTGAAAACATAAATCATTTCTCATTTTCCATAGACACGAAATAGCTGAAGAGGAAAACATATTCAAGATCCCATTTCTCTTATTGCTTAACCAGAATTTACCCATAGAATCAATAGAATCACCAAGATGAATCTTAAAAAGACTTCCTATATGAGACCACATTTGCTTTGCTACAGCACATTCGAAAAAAAGGTGATTCACAGATTCTATTTCATTACAAGAAAAGACAAGTTGGGTCTTGAATTTTCCTTCTCTTCTCTAGATTATCTCTAGTCAGAATTTTGTTTTTACTTAAAAGCCATAAAAACATTGTACTCTAGGAGGGATTTTAAGATCCCGGATAGCTGAAGAAAAAAATAGGCAGAATGCCTCTAAAGTTAACAACTTTATACAAAGATTGTACACTATAGATGCCATTAGAGGTAAACTTCCAAACTAAAGAGTCTTCCTCATCAGTTAGATTTATAATTGTGGCTAGCTGACACACTTCATTCCATAACTCTAACATGTGAACATCTGCTGATCTACTGAAAGTACATTTTAAAAACTGGCCATCCCACAGATTAGCCACTGAGGCATTTTTCTCATTGACCCATCTATAGATCTTCCAGTATTGCACAACTAAACTAGAATTACCAACCCAATTATCTTCCCAAAACCTCACTTTTTCCTCATTCCCAATACACCACTTATATCCCATCTTGGCAGCTTGAGTTGCCCACATGAAGCCCTTGAAGAAAGGAGATGCTCCTAAAGAACTTGTTTGGAAAATGTTAACCTTATTAGTTCTATATTTGAAATCGACCATCTCCTTCCACAGTTTATCTTTATCCTGTTCATACCTTCTTAGCCAAGAAGCCAACAGGCAGATGTTCAGATCTCTAAGATTTGGAATCCCTAGACCCCCATATTCTTTACTCATGGCTACTAGATCCCAATTTGCCAAGTGATATTTATGGGCCTCTTCAGTATCATTCCAAAGACAGTTACCCATTTGAGAATTGAGGATCTTTATAGCCCATTTTGAAAACCTAAGAAAAGAAAGTAGATAAATGGGAATACTAGCTAAACAAGTTTTGGTAAGTTGGACTCTAGCAGCTAAAGATAGGAGCTTTCCCCTCCACCCTGCAATTCTGTTTAAAAGCTTATCTACCATTGGCTGCAGGTCCTCTCTAGTTAATTTTTTGTAGTGTAAAGGAACCCCTAAGTATTTCAGAGGAAAGTCACCTAAAGGACAGTTAAAAAGGTCTGCAGCTAACTTGATTTCCTCTTCTTCCAGATTTAAGGTAACTAAATCACTCTTATGGAAATTGATCCTCATTCCGGAAATTTGTTCAAACCACATGAGAATTTGTTTGAGGTTTGTAAGATGCTTTGGATCTGCACTGGAAAATAAAATAGTATCATCTGCATATTACAGAGATACAATCCCACCTATTCTAAAGTCTGTCAAAGCTCCTTGAATTAGACCTCTATTAATACCTTTTTCCAACATAGCAGTAAAAGCATCTCCTACCAAATTGAACAAGATGGGTGACAAAGGGTCCCCCTGTCTCAGCCCTTTTCCTGTTTTAAAAGTAGAACTTTCTTCCCCATTAACTAGGATACTAATGGATCCACCTGTAAGGCTGTAACCAATTGCCTAATCCAGTTGATCCATTTATTTGCAAAACCCCTAGTCTGAAGAACCTCAAATAAAAATTCCCAATTTACTCTATCGTAGGCCTTTTCATAGTCTAGTTTAAGAACAATACTAGTGGACTTTATAGCTTCTACAACAAAATCTGTGGCTACAACCTCGCAAAGAAAGGAAAGCGGACTGCAGTTCCTAGTTCTTGCTTATTCTCTTGCGATGATCTACAAATTGTATATCTAGATGGCTACAAAAAACTTTCAATGGGGCAATTTTAGCCCATGTCTATATCTTGTATTTCAATGGGGCAACACCGATCTAGAGAGGGGGCGCTGAGTGACGAGAAGACCACCGCCGCCACTGCATCGCCGGACTCCTTCGTCGACGCCACTTCACCGATGAAATAGAGATGGCTGACGGTTCCAACTCCACCGCTCCTCCCACCGCATCTGGTATGGCTCTCCCGCACCTTCCTCTCTCCTACTGCTGCGGTGCTCTCTCTCTCTTCTTGTAGTTCGTCTAATTAGGAATTGATCTACCCGAACCACATACTAGAACACTTACTGATTACCTACTCTAATCGATCGGACGTTTACATTGTGCAGCTTCACTTAGTCCAAACCGAGACTTAGATAAGCTCACCACGGCGTAAATCAAGTGGGTGCAAGAATCCATTCCAGATCTGGAGACTAATTGCCTGATTTTACTCGTTCACCCGAGTGATTTATTGGCTTCGGTCACTCGATTTGGAACCAGGCGTCCCATCGTGCCAGAAACGTCTCGGGACACATGGTCGGGACACAACACATGGTCGCTGCAGGGTGTGGTCGCTGCTGGGTTCTACAATGCCGGCATGCTGCCCCATTCGTGAATCATGACCCGTGCAAATGGATCTGGTAAATTTGTTTGTATTTTTGTATTTTTCTTTTAAATATCTTCCTATTTGCCTCTCTTGATTTGAGTAATTTGTTTTTTTTTCGTTGAGTAGCAAATATGCCTATGCAAATCTGCAACGGGATACACTAACATAATTTGTTGTGTAATTATCTATACAATGCATTACTTAAATATTTTCTTAACAGTTGATATGTAAGGAGACGTAGCAGCATCCCAGAAGGCGATGAACTTATTTACTCATCACCGCTGGTGCCATCGTTAGAAATAATTTAAATATAATTTTATTATATATGTTTCACTTGATATTATTAATTTTGTTCATTTGATTTGGTTCATGTGGCTACGAGAATCGAGTGATTTGTGGCCTTAAAACACTTGAATCCATCACCCAGCCAAATTCAAGCATTTTTTTATCCGCTTGTCACTCGGCCATCAGGACTTCCTAACAGTAAACACCCGAGAACCGCCATGTACGGACTATGCATACTCATTCTTACTGCAGGAGCAAATTACATTTTATTGAACCATATTTTACAACTCCATTTTAGTTGTAAGTTCTATATTCAATAGGTGTAAATTGATTATTACGTGTCTGTGAATCTGGTGGATATCTGCTTTTACAACCATCATTTGTTTCTATTTTTTTTTTTTTTATTTTTAATTTGGGTCATTGGATACTAATCTCGTGGTTGTGGCAATCAAGTAAGCAAGCCTTGAATCATTCCTTGTGGGTGGTCACTCGAGTGATGAGAGGACCAAAATCACTCGAGTGTTGAGTAGACACACCCCCGAGTGCTCAGCTGGTCTATTTATTCGTCCCTCTCTTGAGTTCACCACAACACACATCCACCCCTCCCTCGTAAATCGTAATGGGCAGATTAGCCGTAGTGTGGTTGTTAAGCCTCCTCGCCGTCGCTGGCACGGTGGCGGTGGCCGAGCCGGAGGTCCAGTCCTCCTACATCGTGCACGTCGCACCCGGGCACGCGCCGCGGTCGTCGCGGCCGCGCTTGCTCGCCCGCGCATACACCTCCTTCGTTCTCGACCAACTCCCCACGCACCTGCAGCAGCCGGAGCCCAGGCTGCACTACTCCCTACGCCCACGCCGCAACGGGCTTCGCGGCGCGGCTGACAGAGCGCCAGGCCGACCACCTGGCGTCTCTGCCTTCCGTTCTCGCCGTCGTCCCCGACGTGCTGCATCAGTTGCACACCACTCAGACGCCGTCGTTCCTCCAGCTCTCGGACCCCAATGGGCTCCTCCCAGCGTCGAAAGGCGCTCCCGACATCGTCGTCGGCGTCATCGACAGCGGCATATACCCCAAGGACCGCGCGTCGTTCGCCGCGGACCCGTCCCTGCCGCCGCCGCCGAGGACGTTCCGCGGCCGCTGTGTCTCGACGCCGGAGTTCAACGCTTCCGCGTACTGCAACAACAAGCTCGTCGGCGCCAAATTCTTCGGCCTGGGGTACGAGGCTTTGAACGGAGGACCGATTCAAGACAGGGAGTCCATGTCTCCGCTCGACACCACGGGCCACGGCACGCACACGGCGTCCACGGCCGCAGGTTCTGCCGTGGCGGACGCCGCCTTCTTCGGGTACGGCAAAGGCACAGCCGTCGGCATGGCCCCACGCGCTCGCATTGCCGCTTACAAGGTGTGCTGGGCTGGGAAGGGATGCCATCAAGGATGATCGGCCACCTCGGCGATGCGCGCGAGTTTCACAGCGACAACATCGCTGTGGGAGCGTTCAGAGCCGTCAGCAAGGGGATCGTCGTGTCTGCCTCTGCAGGCAACTCTGGCCCCGGAGAGTTCACTGCCGTCAACGTCGCGCCATGGTTCCTGACGGTCGGTGCGTCGACCATCAACCGCCAGTTCCGAGCGAACGTCGTTCTCGGCAACGGCGAGATCTTCACCGGCGATTCCCTCTACGCCGGTACGCCGCTCGGTCCAAGCATAATGCCGCTCGTCTACGGTGGTGACGCCGGCTCCAACTTGTGTGAAGCTGGCAAGCTAAACGCCAGCATGGTCGCCGGCAAGATCGTGGTTTGCGACCCTGGTGTGATCGCCCGAACCGCTAAAGGAGAAGCCATCAAACTTGCCGGAGGAGCCGGAGCGATCTTTTTCAGCTCCAAAGCGTTCGGCGAGCAAGCCATGACCACCCCGCACGTCCTTCCTGCGACGGCCGTCACATTCGCCTCGGGTGAGGAGATCAAGAAGTACATAGCAACGAATGCATCCCCCGTCGCGACGATCGTGTTCCTCGGCACTGTCATTGGCAGGACGCCGACATCGCCAAGAATGGCATCCTTTTCCAGCCGTGGTCCAAACCTCCGGGCGCCGGAGATCCTCAAGCCAGACATCACCGCCCCTGGAGTGGACATCCTGGCTGCCTGGACCGGTGAGAGCTCACCCACGGGGCTTGACAGCGACACGACGCGAGTGAAGTTCAACATCATATCCGGCACGTCCATGTCGTGCCCCTCACGTGAGTGGCATCGCCGCGCTGCTCCGGCAGGCATACCCGGACTGGAGCCCCGCCGCGATCAAGTCCGCCATGATGACCACTGCGTACAACGTCGACAACGGCGGCAAGGTCATCAAGGACATGGCCACCGGGAAGGCATCCACGCCATTTGTGCGTGGCTCCGGCCATGTTCTCCCCAACCGCGCCCTCGACCCGGGCCTAGTGTACGACGCCGGCACCGACGACTACATCTCCTTCCTGTGCGCGCTCGGTTACACCGACAATCAGATCGCCATCTTCACGGGGCAAAAGGCCTACTGTTCTAGGCGCAAGGGCTCCATTGGCGACCTCAACTACCCGTCCTTCTCGGTGGTATTCGGCTCCGACAAGAAACGTGTCCGGCAGCAGCGCGTCGTGCGCGAAGTTGGGAGCTGGTTACTAGCCTGGTATAGGGCCAGGGTCACCAGCCCGGATGGCGTGAAGGTGACAGTGACGCCGGACAATCTGCTGTTTAGCCCGTTGCTGCGGACGCAAAAAGTATGTGGTCACTTTCACGCCAGTAGCGGGGATGAACGTCACTGATAAGTACACGTTCGGGTCGATCGAGTGGAGCGACGGCGTGCACAAGGTGACGAGTCCCATCGCCATCACCTGGCCGGTGAGCCAACAGAGCCAGGGCGTGGCGGCAATGTGATGCAACTCTATGTTTGAGCAGACTAGTTTCGTACGTAAGCAGGAGAAGGAATAAGCTGCCTAGTTTCAGCACTCATCCATTTCATGGTCCGGTTGTAGAATTTGTTTGAGCAGACTAGTTTCGTACGTAAGCAGGAGAAGGAATAAGCTGCCTAGTTTCAGCACTCATCCATTTCATGGTCCGGTTGTAGAATTTGTCATTCCTCGTTGTAATTCGTAGTAAGTGATTTCAAGCTACAAACTTGTTATATCTTAGCATCATACGAGGATTGTTCATAGCACCTTTTTATTTCTTCAATTTCCTCTTCTTTTTACAAAGTCTTATCCAAAACTTCTACCGGCGCCACTCTACATTGGTCATGTAACGCCCTAAAAATTTGTGTTTTTAAAAGTGGATTAAAAATGATTTAATTATGTATTTATGTCCTCATGAAAAATATAGTGAAACAAATATTTCGTTCAATTAAAAATAATTATCATAAAGCTTAGCAACTTGGTTATATGCATACATGCTGGTGCACTTGTTCCGTTGTGTTGAGTGGTTTTGATTCGGATTTAAACCAGTTTAAAATGCTTTAAAAATGGTTTTGAAATGGCTTTGAATAATAAAAGTAATTTCTTTTTATCCATCAGTTTTTCCTTTTTTTCTTTCCAGCTCGGCGTGCTTCGTTTCTTTTTTCGGCCGAGAGGCTGATGTCACAAAACCGGTTGGATTGGGCCGGCTGTGACACGTCACTGGCGAGTTTGGCGGCGAGGACGGCGGCGTGAGGCCGGTCAGCCGGCTGGTGGAGGCGGCGGTAGGGGGCGGTTTCCTGGTGGCGGCGGCGAACGCGTGGGCGGCGGTGGGGAATACCTTTACAAGCAATATTTATTTATTTTCTAATAAGAGTCTTCCTTATATGATTGAAATATCCTCTTTTACACACCAAAAGTCCTAAGATAATCTCAGGTTCGGTGTACCCGGCATCGAGCACCTCGAGCTAATTTGCCAGATCGAAGATGCGAAGGGCGAAGTCATCCACCGACTCCTTCCTTGAACCGCAACGCCTCGAATTCTCGACGGAGCGTGATCACCTTCGCTTGCCGCCGCGATCCACCCCGAGATGGGTCTTCTTCAGGGACTTATGCCGCCTTCGTCATGGGTTTTCCTGGTGATGGTGTCGCATCTCGGGGGCACGCCGAGAGTGATGATCTTGAGCGCATCGCGTCGCCGGCGTAGTCCACGATCTCGCCGTTGACGGCCAACCACAGTTCGCGCGCGCCTGAAGCTTCAGCTTCTTGAGGGCCGCCCACGAGTAGGTAGTTCGATTTGTTGAGCAGAGGGTACCGGGATCCACCCTAGTCTCCTCTCGCACAACCCGATGAACCACCCGGTCGCGGTCGCGCTCTCCATTCCCGCCCCTTCTCCCGCCGCCACCGCCGTTTCTGCGCAGCAGCGAGAATGAACGGTTGTGCCGATGATCCATGGACGTCACTGCGATTGCGCGGTCGCACGTACGACGATGAAACCGGCTCTAATACCACTTGTTGCCTTGTTCTCGCCGGCGATGATTACCGGAGACGAGGAAGATGACTGATGAACAGTCCCACACAAACACGCAAAGACTCACACTAACACACACCTTTGTGAACACTAAAACTTGCGCTGGAATGTCACAGCTTTTCTGTTGCTTCTATTGATGAATATATAGAAAACAATTACAAGACAAGATCCTACATATTTGCACAAGCTATGGACCCGGACTGGTCCGTGCCATCCCACGGACGAGCTCACAGCAAGCACTACAGCCACTACTTGCTAAGTCTATCTATAGCTGGAAAGATGAATGAAGCAAATTGAGTGTGCATTATAACATGAACCACCTCAAACTGAGCTGTGATGCCTCTTGGCTAGCTACAGTACTGCCCAGGACGAATGCCGGACCAGAAGAATTAATTTGCTTGCCTGCTTGGAGGTATAGGAACCCGACGCTGACAGAGGCTATAGCGAGCCGATCGAGCTCGCTATAGCCACAACGCCGCAACGGCAAAACAACAGCCAGCCGGCTGGCGGCAAACCCTACTACCCCGAAGATAAGTCCAGCAGCCGGCAGCACGCCATCATGAGCTTGTGGTCACTGCGCAGGCAACGCAGGAGCCTGTGTTCTGCTCCGGCCCCGGCCGCAGCCGCAGCCAGCCGCCGCTGCCGCTGCGCAAGCACGTAGTACACGCCCGCGTCGTCGTCACTGTAGCTAACAGCTCCTGCCTGCACCGTCGTGCAACCCTGCATGAGCGAGCAGCGCAGCGCATGCAGCGGGAAGAGACGCGGCCCGGGGCCCTTGCCATCAATTCCTGGCTTGGACACTACTCTCTCGGACAGGATTCCTGGAAACGAGGCATGTGCCCGATCCGAGTGCTGTGTATGATGAGCGGTACTGCTGTCGATCGACTGCTTGTCGAGCTTAATCAGCTGGCCGCGACAACGTCGTACTCGTCAGGCCTCCTCTCATGGCATTGTTTCGCTCCGATCGATTTGATTTGAGGCCAGCGATCAAGTCCTTGTCGTCCTTTGTCGCGCGCTCTCGGATAGATGCTGGCAGATGGTAGCCTGCTACAACCCACGCGAGATGAATTAATTCGTCTCCTCTGCCATCGATCGCTCTCGCGATGCATGGCGCCTAGTAGCCCTACGACGACTACGATAAACACGCATTCATGCATCGCGGACGTCCTTAGATTTTTTAAAGATCCAGGAACAAGTTGTTCTGGCTTTGGATTAATATGAAGAAGATTAACCCATTTTTGAGGAAACCGGGCCGAAAAATCACACTCACGCCAATATAACGAGAGAACGACAACCCAAAAAGGAGCGGATCCACAGAAAGCCCAGCCTAGTCTAGCCCACAAAGAACCTTCCGGCAAGGAGGTTACCGGCGCCATTGGAACGCCGCCATCCTCGCCCCTGTCCACCCGACGGACCCGAAGTTCACACCGTGGAAGGAACTAGAGACAGCGACACCCCAACAAGGAAGGCGACGGCGCCGACAAAGGCGCGTCATCGGCTAGGCTTTCGCTCGACCATGGACTCCGGTACAGATGTCGTCCGCCGGTTCAGGCGGCGCCGGCGCCTGGCGACTCCGTCATCGCCAAACTTTAAGCCCAGTCGACTCCGGAAATCAGCGATGTCGCCCCAGCTTCCGGATCCGAGCACTTGCACGCCACCCGGTCGTCCCTGCCCCACGCTAGTCGCCCCGCCCCCCTGAAACCTCGCCGGGAGGGATCAACGCACGTCTCCTCGAGGCGCCGGATGGGGAGTCTTCATCTTCGTGACTGCAGCCACCGTCGGCTCTCCACAGGCGGCTCTGAATCCACAGAGCACTTGCTCGCTCACCAACGCCGGGAAAACAACAGCCTCCGGCCGGCGACAAACCCTACGGCCCACGCCGGCGCCGCAGTTTCCACTGGCGGCTCAATGCCGCAAGGTGCATGGACCCGAAGGTCGTCGTCACGCACGCCTGCACCGGGGAACCCCGAGCGGACCGACCGGAGCACGCAGCGGGAAGACCCCGGCCCGGGCCCCATGGACGCCGATCTAGGAACCACCGGTTTGGCCATCTGTGGGATGGGGTACTGCTGCCGAGACTGCTTGCCGGCGCCCCCAACCGCAAAGATCTCGTCGTCCCACCGCTCATCGCATAGGATCCAAAGCCAGCGATCAAGTCCTTGTCGCGTTTTTTTTAATGAAACTGAGGCATGGCCCCCAACGTGCCCGATTATTGAATTAAACCAAAGGGCGCTTAAACCGCCAAGGCCTTTAGACCTGGGGCAGATTACGGATCCAAAGGCCGCCCGGGCACCCACCTTGATCCAGTGAAGATATCGCCCGGCCCTTTGGAGACAACATCATTCGCACACGGAAATTGCCCAAGGGGAATCACCAAATTATGAAGAAGTTTTGCTGACGGAGAGGAAATCAAGAGCCGATGAATATACAACTGCCCATGTAGCAACGTCACTTTGCCAACATTGCAAAGCAAACTGGACCCGCTAACCGGATTCTTCCTCGTCGAGTCCACACGCTGTAGGAGGAAGGCGCGGCGCGCCGCACCGCGCTTAGCCTGTCATTCGCTAGCCAAAAAATACACCGGGAGAGGAAGATGGGCAGATGCCGCCGCTACAACCCACGTCCGCCGCATCGACGGCCGCGGCATGGCGCCTAGCTAGTAGCCCTACGACGGCGGCGGCGGGGAAGTGGAGGGGAGGAGTTCTCGGCGGCGGCTAACCATTGGCCGCCCGGTCGCCCGCATGGAGGCGACGCGAGCGGGCACGGGTGGAGTTTTTGACGTCCTTAGAATTCCTGTCGACAATGGATGGAGCTGAGAAATCCAGCAACAGAGCACTCGATCTTTCAGTCAAAAAAAAAAAAAAAAAAACAGAGCACTCGATCGAGCACCTAATCAGTGAGTAATGACTGGGGTAACAGCGCGCGCCCGGGCGGAAAATTCAGCGTCGCTGGCCTCTGCGCTGCCTACCGCATCTACAGTCACGGCAATGATCGGCCTGAGCCAATGTGCATGGAAGCGACCAGCTTAGCAGTCACCACTGCTCGGCTAATCGATCAGCCCCCGCACAAAAAAGCGATCCACCGATCGATCATGCGTTGGCCGGTGGCGAATGACAGCGCGTGGGCTCCGCCAGCTGCGCGCTTTCTGAAATCCGAGGCCATGGACGCGAGCTCTTGTCCCGTGATGCTTCCCCGGCCGGTTGGACGGCAGCCCGTGGGGGCTCTGAGCTTCTGGCCAGCGGCCGGGAGACGTGGCCATGTGGTTCTTACTGTGCTGTGCGCTACGCTGTACCTGGCGGCCCGCTCGCGCGGCTGCATGCTCATGGCGATTCACGCGAGAAGTCACGAGCAGGATAAAAAAAGACCTCGCCGTGGAATCTTCCTTTTGTTTCCATGCTCGGGGCGGGCTCGGCAACGCTGATGATCGTCCCTCCTTGCCGTCCCACTGTAGTAGTAGTATGATCATTGATCAGGCTCTGTTTTTCAGCTTTTCCTCTGTTCCGTGGGAGTTGCACATGTGTTGGAGACCTGCGCGGCTGCGCTGGCGCCCATGTCATGGCCGCAATCATTCCTAGTTTGATACCACCACGACTGACTACTGTACGTATAGCGAACGTGTACCAAAGACAGGATAATTCTCCGTTCATGCAAGCAATCACGGCAGCTATGGGACAGCTTGTCCATGGATATGGGCCCAGTAATCAAATGATGCGTGTGTTCTTGATGAAATGATGAGACGAGGGAGTAGTGTCACTGTCGTCTCTGTGGGCGTGTTTGATTTCTGTGCTCTGGAAGGCCTGGCCGGCGAGCCAGGCCCGGGCCAGCCACAGCCAGGCTCTCGAGAGCAGTTGCTCTTGTTTGATTCATATGTACCAAATGAGCCAGGATATATAGCGAATGTGTTTGATTTGCATTTTCCAGCGGTATGAGTACCTTGCATCCATCAGCATGTAATCTTACCGTTCATCTTTCCCTGCTCTCTCCTCTTAGTCATTTCATCGAGCACATGTATGGCGGTGGGAGGCCGAGCTGTCGCTGGAGGGGAATCGCGAGGAGGAGCCGTGGGAGGCCAAGCCCGTCGCCGGGCTCCTCGCTTTGTCCGCGTGCCGCCCGGTGGAGGAAGGGCCGCGGGCGGGGCTCCTCCTCGCCGTCTGCGTAACCGCCGATGGAGGAAGGGGAGCACGCCCGGGCTCCCTCCTCGCCGTCCGCGTGCCGCCGGTGGATGAAGGGGCGCGCCGGCACCTTCGCGCCGTCCGCGTGCCGCCGGTGGAGGAAGGGGGGCCGCGCTTGACTCCTCCTTGCGGGCCTCCGCCTTAGCGAACTCGGTGTGGCCGGTGGAGGAGAGGATGGTCGGCGACGAGGAGTCCGCTGGGGAGCCCCCGCTCCGTGATGCACCAGTTCCACTGGAAAGACCTTTTGCCGCGCTAAGCGCTGCTTTCGCCGCTCGGGTTGCGGCCGGCTGGCCGCAGCGGCAGCATCGCCGACGCCGCCGTACCGCCAGCCGCCATGGCGGCGTGGTCCATCTCCCCGCCCGAACGCCACTGCGATCTGCTGCTCCATGCCGTGTGCAGCAACGAGGAGCACGCAGCGGCGGTGACGAGGAGCACGCAGCAACGCGCATGGAGCACGCCCCGAACGTCCTTGTCGCCGGGATGAAAAAGGTGAAAGCAGCGAGGTGACGGGATGCAACAACGAGGAGCACGCGAGCTCGAACGAGCCCGGCTCGAAAAAAAGGCGAGGAGCGTTGGGCGAGAGCCAAGAGAGAGAAGGAATTTTGCATCCCCAGGACCAGGCATCGAGCAACAGTAAAATGATATCAAACAAGCCCACTTGGCTCTCACGGGCTCGAAGCGCACTTTCGTGGCCCATATCAAACACGCCCTGTATGTTTATCCTCTGCCCATCGGTAAATGAGTATGCATTTGGAAGAACAGATCCAAGAAGCAGCTAACCTGTCTTTCAGTGCTTTTCACTTTTTCTCCTCTCCACAGTCCATCCTAACGGCCTTTATTCATGTTTAAAGTAACAACTTATAAATTTTATTATCATGGAGTGTTGATATAATTTAAAATGAATTGCCATTGTCTGGTATATGTTTTGGTAAGGAATCAGTTTTTCATAATTTATAAAATGTTCGCAGGGCCGACGTCGGTAAACTCTTGTAAATTTCAAACAAATATTTATCTCGATGTATGCATATTTACTTAGTCTACATAGTGACACATAATATTAATGTGCACTCTAAATTAACAACGATATAAGTATGCATTTACAAAGTGATACGGTTACAGAATTAATTCCATAATAGTCTACTATAACAGTCTTTAATTGAATCGTAAGTTTGAGGGAGATATTTAGTCCTATTTTCTATAAAGATGGAGTGGATAATTTAGATATAAATTAAATGTGTTAGTTTATATCATCTTTGTTGTGGGTAGTTTAAAAGTATAATTGAGGTAATTTGCATTATCTTTCGTAGTATTGCATACCGAGCAATTTAAAAGAAAATTTAGGTGTTTATTTTAATTTATCTTTCTCAATGTTTTTTTTTTACAACTATCTTTCTCAATGTTAGACTTGGCATTTTACTACAAATTTAGGGGTTAATTTGTATTTTTATAATATCATAGGAAGATAGTACTTTCTTTTTGGAAATAGAGTAGATCCAATGACTATTATTGCCAACGATGACTGGAGTCTAACAAATTAAAGGCTGGTTAATGGTTGTCATGAAAATTTGTGGAATTTATTTATCCTCAGGTATTTTAGTTAGGGATACCCTAGGAAGCTGTTCCAACCCCAAACTACTTCGCGATTCGCCCGAGCGCCCCCGGTAATGTAACCTCCTAAATTACAGGGGCCCACATGTACTTATCATTGTCATTGAGACCTCTCGATCTTTATACACGAAGTTCCCAATAATCTAGAAAGTGCTATTAATAATCTTCGACAGGGATCTCATTAACAAGCCACTCCAAGTATTACAACATTTTATTCAAAATACATCAGAGTAACTTAGCGGAAGGATTACATAACCATAATTTTACAAACCATTTGTTCAAAACAAACTTAAGTAGTAATATTACAATCCGAATTTATTGGAGTAACATTATACATATAAAAAACCGACAACCCCAACCACGAGGGTTCAACTCTACTAGTCATCTTCCTCTGGTACACCGTCATGCGGCGGGGGACAAAAACAAGCTCCCGCTCATGACCTCGCCCCCGCAACAAGGGTCAAAGAACCCCCGAGTGCGGGAGTACTCAACAAGACTTACCCGACCAAGAAAAAGAGGAGAAGACTTCGGGAATGCGTGTTTAGGGAAATCAAGGTAAGGCTTAGCAAGAATCAAGAATTCTTTTTTGCGAAAAAGTTTACTAAAGGTGAATCCTTACTTTCAATATTTTTAATTCATATTAGTAACTCATATACTCTAGGTTTTCCTACTCTTGAGCAAACATTTCTTTCATAAACCAACTTTCTTTCCTCAAAACCATATTCCATCATTTACTACGAAGACGGTCGAGGATCAAGTCTCCTTTTCTCGTGGAGCAAACGCCGATTCGAACCGCTTACAACCCAAATGGGGATACCTCACCACACGACATATGTAGAACTTAAACTTGCATATGTCAACCCTCACTCGGACCGTCAAAAACGGCACCACAACCGACCCACTTTCTCATCCGCGGATGTTCGATGGAATGACTCAAAGGGATTCGACGACGCGTCCGATGCGCCCGAGATTTCCGAGCCGCCGACGCCATGGCCACGTTTCCCTTCTCCTATTGCGTGGCCGGGGTCTTGTGGTCGGGTTGGAGGAGTCAAGGGCGACCTTCCCACGCCCTCAACTCGCTCTCTTCCCCCACCAGAGGCGCGCCGCCGCCGCCGCTCGTGGGCAACCGCCAAGCTTCGGTGGCCGCCCGTCGTTTCTCCATCCCGACCACCACCATCGCCGCTCCACCTACGTCCTCGCGTCGTCCTTGGCCGCTTCCTTTCTTATTCGGCGATGCGCGAACCGGCTACAGCCGACCGCCATGGCGGCCGCCCACCGACATGACCATGACGCCGCAGGTGGCGGGGTCTGCTGGCTGCCTTCGCCGGGAGCCGGGCGTGGGTGCGGCCGGCGCCGTCGTGGCCAGCCACCTTTCTGGCCATGCCGCCATTGCCGGCCGGCGAGGTGGCCGGCGGATTTGCCGCCGCCTCTCCCCCTCGATACCTGGCAAAGAAGGAAGAAGAGAAGGGAAAGAGAAAGAGAAGGAGGACCTAATTGCGAAATCGGAAAAACTCGGGGTGCTAGGTGAGAAGTCTTGTGACTCGTGTAAATAGTGTTTTGTCCTTGTTTGTAATTTCAATTTTTATCGGGGGTCTTTTTGTAAAATTGCCAAGGCCGAGAATCTGACCGGGCTGTGGTGGGCCGCCTAACTTGGTACGATAATTAGGGTCACACAATACTTTCGGGCGAATACGCCCCAGCAGCCTTTTCTTTTTAACAAATGAATTTCCAATTTCTATTTATATGAATAGTATCTGTTTTGTTATTTTCATATAAATTTAAATAGAGCTTCTAAAATTCTGAAAATTTTTGTATAGCCTTTTCATGATGTCTAGTATTTATGAAAATTTTGAAACTTTGATTTTAAATAATTCTTGCATGATTTAAAAATACAAATTTTAATTGAAAAAATGCATCTTCCTTGATTTTTAATAATTATTTTATTTGTCCAAAAATCATGAAACTTTATTTGGTGCTGTTTTGAGAGATGGCCTACTTGTATAAAAAGTTTGGGGTCATTTTGAAATGTTTAAATTATTTTCTATCTTAAGTCCTATTATTTCATGTGGTTTAAAAATTGGTTTAGTGTCAAATAATTTAGGTTTTTTGTGTGACTTTTTGGTTGTTTTGTGAATCTTGGATCATATCACAATCAAGTGGTCCTTGAGAACTCCTTAGGCAATGGTGATGATATCTTTAGAGTAGTTCAACAAGTTGGTTTTGTTGGGTTGCAACTTTATCGTGAAGAAAAGTTATACTCAAGTTGTTATCATTTCATGCATCGGTTGAGCATCATATTTAAATTCCATCATGTTGAAGCATACATTATTTAGTGTAGTGAACGAGACCGAGATTGTTAAAAGCCGAGCAGTTCTTTGAGGAGGGTTGTTCTCGGGAGAGGATTTCTATAGTTGTGGTGTTGACCCCGAGTCCCGGTTAGTCAACGAAGGCAAGCCAGGATACATTTAAACCTTTCCTTGTATTTTACAAAGCTTTTACACTTATGTTTATGATATGTTGCATTAAGTATTAGGAGTTGAGAGATAACTTAATTGCTGCATTACCATCCTTGTTTATTGCAATATCGCCCTTGTTACCCCTGTGTAATTTCGAAAATGCTTAGTATTGCTTAGCCCCTTTGTTTAGTTAAGCTTTTTCATCAAAATGTTTTATTTTATGAATATGGTTCTCTTTTGGAAGAATAATGAGGTGTAGTGTTTGATTTGAGACCGGACGGGACACGAGTTGTGTCTTTGGGGTTAAGCCGAGACGGGGGTTACCCTCGATCGTGCTTTTGTTCCGCTCAGTATTCGATTAAGGACCTTTCGTTGATTGGCCCTTGGATCAAGAATTTGTTATACCGCCACATATACGAGTAAGCCCAAGATCTCGGAGGTGAGCCAAATCGAACGTACAACCGCCGCCTTTGGGGGGAGGAGATGGCGGGAGTACATGTTACCCTCGTGGGTTAAAGTCCCGGATTGGAGGTGTATTTTCGGCTCATTTCCTTCCCGTGAAGACCGATTATAGAGCCCCACTTATGCACAACTTTATTTGCAACGAATTTTTCGGTTTGCATGGTGCACCAAAGGTTATTGTCTCGCATGAGAGGTTACGTATTTATGTACAAATTCTGGACCATTTACAAGAGTCATTGGGAACTAAGCTTATTCATAGTTCAGCTTATCACCCACAGGCTATTTGGGCAAAAACCGAAAAGAGTAAATCAAATCTTAGAAGACATGTTGAGAGCGTGTGTCCTTACTTATCAAGTTAAATGGGATGAATGCTTACCTTTGGCGAATTCTCTTATAACAACAGGTTATCAAGAGAGTATCAAGATGGCACCATTTGAAGCGTTATATGGTGCGCGATGTAGAACTCCACCGAATTGGTCCGAGCACGGTGAAAGGTGGTATTTTGGAGTTGACATGGTTAAAGAAGCGTAAGAAACGGTTCGAGTTGTACAAGCAAATATGAAGGCGGCTCAATCACGCCAAAAAGAGTTATCTTGACAAAAGGCGTAATCCTTTAATCTTCCAAGTGAATGATTATGTATACCTTAAGGTATCACCAATGAAGGGAGTAAAAGCGTTTTGGAGTTAAAGGCAAGTTAGCACCTCGCTATATTGGACCATTTCAGATCATAGAAAAATGTGGGAAGGTAGCTTATCGTTTGAGGTTGCGGAACAACTCTCGGCCGTGCACAATGTCTTTCATATATCACAATTAAAAAGTGTCTTCGAGTACCGATCAAGTGACGGATTTCGAAGGAGTGGAACGGAACTGATCGACTTATTCACAATATCCTATTCGAGTTTTAGATCGAAAATCCCGAATTACTTTCGAAGAAGAACACTCAAGTGGTATAAGATTCAATGGAGTCAACATTCGAAGAAGAGGCGTGGGGGGAGACAGAGGAGTATCTACAAGAACATTTCCCGAGTTCTTTGCCACTATTTAGGTGTTGTAGATCCACTAGAAGTTGTAACTTATCTTTTGTAGTCTTCGTAGTGTAAATTATGTAAACCCCTACTTGTTTCATGAACAAGTTCGAGATGTGTTTGCTTGACACATTTCCTTTGCCGTTACTTAACCCCAGCTTTAAATCTCGGGGCGAGATTTTCTTTTTAGAGGAAAGGCTGTAACACCCCCTGGTGTTAATCAACTAAAAAATTTTGCCATGTCATCATGATCATCGCAAAGCATGCATGCTTAGGAAATTGAAATGCATTCAATTTAAAAATAAGTTTATATTTCGGGAAAAAATGTTGTGTTTAGGGGTTAGGGTGCTTTTATTTTGATCACATGTGTTTGATCCAAATTGTTGGTGTGGATGAATGTTTTCATGGTTATAGTTTGGTAGTACGAAATTTGATCAAATTCTACCTTGATTTGAATTCAAAACCCTAATTTCCAAACCCTTCTTTACCCCCTTGTCCATAATTCAAAATCTAAGCAAAATTTGCAAAAACTTCCAAAAGCTAGTTTGTAGATCTTTTCTTGATGAACAAAAGATATGTACAAAGTTTTTCAAGTTTTTGAGTAATTTTAAAAGTAATTTTGAATTCAAATTTGTCCCCTTTTGACCCCATTTCAAAAAGTCATATTTAGAGGCCGAATTTGAAAATCTTCCAATTGTGAAAATTGTAGATCTTGAAAAATTAGGCCAAGTTGCTTTTTGGAGTTTTTCAAGTTCAAGTCAAATTTGAGGAGAATTTGATCAAAATTCATAAGTCGGGGTTTGTTAATCCCCTCAGTCTTGACTTCGTGCTATTAACCAAGGTTATGTCGGTGGGCACGACATGATCCGGTGTCTTCTAGTTCTACCTAGCTTCATTAATAAAGTTAAGTTTACTTAAGTGTAACTTATTCACAATTTGTAAAATTAATGTTATTATTCTTCCGCACTTTCGATCTATATTTTTATAACAAATATTGTAATGTTGTAGCTACTCCTTTGTGGATCTGGTATGAGTTATCAACGGGGCTTCTTAAGTTATCGGTGTATACCGCACGGTACATCAAAGGTCTTTGGGGCGGTGGCAGTGCGGGTGGAGCCGGTAATTAGGAGGTTCTGTTACACCCCTCCTCACTCCGGGCCGAGATCGCTCCGTCTTGCTCTAGGTCTCCTCGGGTGAGGACCCTCGACAAACTCCCGTAGGACGGCTCAGGCCAGTATCGTGTGCATTGAATGCTCGTGACAAACACGACTCTGTCGGGACCGGCGTAGGGCTGATGGGCCGGGGAGGCGGATCGCATCATTACGTCGTCCGCGGTTCCTCGGGGAATTACAGGGGGCCGCAGTACACCCTTACCGCGCCCCGCTCCACCGCTCCTCGGGAATGGCGGGAGGGCACGATCCTTGCCTCGCCGGGTCCCGTGCCAACCATTACCACTCTCCACGCCTCGGCGAGCACTATACCAACCTCTACGACATCGACTCTCCCCACGACGCCCGGCTTCAACAACCCCTGGGGCTCGGACAAGACCTCTCACGAGGCACCCCCCCGACGCTGCGCATCCAGAGTACGAGGCGATGCCACGAGGCCCTCGGGGCGTCGGACACGCGAGGGCGAAGGCCTCCGAGTTCAATCCCTCGCCCTCGACAACCATCCCGATGAACAGGGAGCACGTCACACGGGCGGAGGGCCTGATACAATCAGGCGCGATGGTGGTAAAGGCGGACGCCTACTCCCTCGCGTGGTGATCACCGACCCGACCCACTCCGCGTCGCCCGCACAGGAGGGGATCTACGAGGGGGGGACAAGCCCACACCACGCCGCCATAGGGAAAGTCAACAACAGGCTCGGACACGCCTTCTTCGACACGTAGGAGACTTTTGTAACTAGTCCTCACCCTTGAAGCCTATAAAAGGGAGGACCTGCGGGGTAGAATAGGCAGGTCGGAACCGCGGCGCCGCACTCCGCCCCCACCGATATTGACCATAGGCTCAATCACCCACCATCGAGACTTGGGACACGCTTCGCTCTCTCATCGGCTTGTACCCCTACCACAAGCACTCCGGTGCGAGATATACAGAGCTCCTCACCCCGACTGGACTAGAGCCGACGTTGGCCTGAACCAGTATAAACTTTTGTGTTCATCTTGCACCACCATCCGGGCTTAGGGACGTGTAGCATTACACTCGTCGGTAGTTAGACCCCGGGTCGAGACACCGACATTATCTTTTTCATATGCACCCCTAGTGAGGATCAGAGATTAATTAGCCAGCCCAAAAAGAGGAAGCAGCCTGATTGCGGAGAAATTTAGTACTCCCTCCATCTCAAATTATAAGTCACTTTGTTCATCCATTTAGTTATGTATCTAGATATAATAATATGTCTAGATACATGACTAAATGAATGAACCTAGAAAGATAAAAGTGACTTATAATTTGGAATGTAGGAGTAATAAAATCGGGATGTAGTAGCTATGTGCTCTCTGCATATGCAGAGGCTAGGGATGATTTCTTTTTGTACTCTAAAAAATGCTTCGATACAGTACTTCTCTGCACCAACTTTTTTTTTTCAATGTGTGGGCAAGTCCATTTCCATTCATGCAAACGGAAATACAGGATTCTCTGCACCAACTACTAAATATAGGACTCTGCACCAACTACTAAATATATTTGACAGACACATGGAAAATAACCAATCGAGGATTGGAAAAAAATCCACGTAATCGCTTGCAGGGGTGCGCTGCGCCTGCGAGTTCAGCACGGCGTCTAACGAATGCATTTGCAGTTCAGCACGGCGTCTAACGAACGGCAGCCCGGTGGTTAGTGTTTCAAAATCCACGAGATCTTTCGGGCCCAGAACTGTGCTGAAGCTGAACGTGTCGGCGATCGAACGGCCTGAGAAGATCTGGCATGAGAAACGGGAATTACTCTGCTCTGTTGGTCTGTGCATGTCGCCGCGACTCCCTGAAACCTGAAGGCAGCAGAAGTTCATACTGAAGTAGAGTAAACTGTTTCATTCCTTGAACTTATGGTAATAGCAAGTTCTGAAACTGAATGAACATGTCGCCACTCGCCACGTAGGCATGCAATAATAACAAGCGGCTTACTTGGATGGATGCAAGATTCTACTGTTATTTCTTTGGACCCAAGCAGGCGATGATGCTGCATGATATTGTTGATGCTACACGCCGCAGGGGTACTGTACGTCGCTACAGCTCGAATGTCTCTGCCCCTGACACTCTTTTATTAAAGTCTTGAAGCTGTGTCTCATACTGCCTATTGAAGGTATGGTCAGAAAATTGATTTCAACATCTTAGAACTTGTGCTTGCCACGACTTATATGCCGCATGCGGGGTTGCAGATTGTTTGGGTGGTTATGAGACGCCATTTTCGGTTTGTTTACTTGCTGTGTGGGCTTTTCGCCGGAACCTGAAACAGCTTTTTCACCAGGCGAGAACGTACGTGCTCCTCACTCCCCAACCGCCTCTGCACACTGCATGCAAGAACAACAACAGCTACGACACAAGCAGATGCAGCGTCACATATATTACACACGCAGATAACACTCACTGACACATGTTCATATATAGGGCCTGCTTGGTTGTGGCCAATTTTTCGCCCAACCAAAATCATGGTAAGCCAAAAACTGAACTGCCGGCAATACTTCACAAAAAGTTAGGGCAAAAATATAGATATGCATTTGGTTGATTGTCAAAATAAAGGATTGCCAAATTTATCTTTTTATATATAGCTTAAGAACATTCTAGAGATCTGCCATAACTTTGGCACAAAAATTAGTGATCTGCCAATTAACAATGAACTAAATGATAACCACAATTTTGACGTCGCCACGATTTTTGGTTTTGGTAAAATGGGCAGTGCTCCCGCTCGGACGTCCGATGGGGTCGAGTCCCATCGGACGCCCGCTCCCCAGGCCCACTTCCCCTGCGCAGCCCACCGACCGCCTCTGCATCCCTCCGCCGCGCATCCCTGCATGAAGGATCCGTCCCCCTACCCCCACGAAGGATTCATACGAAGGATACGCGCCCGCCGCGCATCTCGGTCCTGCCCCCATCTCAGTCCTGCATCCGAAAACATGGCTGCAGTGATCTACGCTGCATCATGCCCCCAGCCTGACGAATCCGCTCCCCCACACCCATCCCCACGAAGGATCCGTTCCCCACCTGCAACATCGAAACTGGCCAGGGAGGTAGACAGTGAAACATCTTGAAAATCAATTATTGAAACACCTTGAAAATCATTGTTGCAACATCTATGAAAATATGTTGCAACATATCAAATCGACAGTTGCAACATGAAACAAAAAGTATGTTGCAACATCTTGAAATTGAATATTGCAACATCTAGCAAACATATGTTGCAACATAACAAATTTACAAATGTAACATCGGAAAAAATGTGTTTGCAACATCTCTATAAACTCAATTGTTTCAAACAAACAAAAGAACACATGTTGCAACATCTAAAAAATAACTTGCAACATAGATAAATACACGTTGCAACATCCTAAAAATGACTGTTGCAAACACCACAAAAATCCAAAGCAGCCGCTGATGAGGGGAAAACAGGGGAGGCAAATGGGGATGGGCACCGCCGGGGTGCGGATGGGATGATAGGTCGCCGTTGTTTGGCTGGATTTGCGTCGTGCTCCATGGATCCACCACGAGGAAGCCGATGCTCCAATGAATCCACCGCGGGGAAGGCGGATCCACCACGCAGGGTCGGTGCTCCCATGTATCCACTACAGGAGAGGCGGAACCACCACGAGCGGTGCCGGGTGCTCCCATGGATCTACCACGGGGAGGCCACCATGGCTGCTGTCGTCAAGCTTTGGGAGGTGGAGGTAGCCGCAGATATAGAGCAATGACGCAGAGCTCCTCGACCCACCGCCGCAAATGCTCCTCGCGGCTCCCATGGATCTCGAGCAGCGAATGACTAGCTATGGAGCAGCGGCAGGTAGGAGCGGCGGCAAAAACTAGCAAAGAAAACGGCGCGGCGCGGAGTAGCGGCCCAGCGGTGGAGCCGGAGAGGAAGGAGCGGCGGCAATGAGCAGTCCCGGTGTGGTGTGCGCATCTTTTTTTGAAAAAAGCTGTGTGCGCAAATGGATAAGGAGCGGTGGCATGCGGCCGTCCGCGCGGGCACGCGTTAGGCAGGCCAAGCGGTTGATGGGCGGGCCCCGCAACACGTGTCCGATCGGAAAAGGGCGTACCAGCAGAAGCATTACCGGGTAAAATTGGATGTCAACCCAGCAGGCCCATAGTGTAGCTTCACGACTTGCATTGTCAACATATATATAGCCATCACGACAGGGAGTACAGTACAGGTACAGCTATCAGTAGGACAGTATCTCGGGCGAGGCCTCGACCCACTAGGCCCAAGCCACCGGAAATAGCTTCGTGGTGCGACCTGGGTCGGGTCCGTAGATCAGATGGGCCGTGCCCCAAAGGATGAATCGGCAACTTCAGGCCCATACGGAAGCCCTTCCGGCTACGTGGGTCATGGGGAGGCAATGGAAAGGGCCCCATAGAACGGTTACGTGCTTTTGTTTGGGCTAGCCTGTCTTGTCATCAAGCGCACCATAAAAGTGGTCTCAAGGCAATACACAAACAAAAGAAAAAAGTCTAACTTTTCGGTCCCGGCTTTTTGCGAAAAGTCCCATTTTGGTCCATCAATTTCCAAACCGGACCAAAACGGGTCCTCAACTTTTGAAACCGTGCAGATTTAGTCCCTCGGCGGTTTTGGACGGTGGTTTCGCTTCAGTAACTCCGGTTTTGCTACAGTGACCGTGGTTTCGTTTTTCTTTTTTTTTATTTATTTCGGCTGAATCTTTTCAAAAATCATAGTAAATCACAGAAAATTCATAAAATAGAAAATCCAATTTTGTTGGACTCCACATGAGTAGAGCTACGTAATGAATATATAATATGGTATACTTTAATATAAAATTTTTGCTATGAAGGTTTTGCTTTTTTCTTTTATTTATTTCACTCAATATTTAAAAATCATAATAAATTATAAAAAATCATAAAATTGAAAAAATAATTTTGCTAGACTCCACATGAGCATATTTACACAATAAAGATATATAGGTGTACTATTTAATTTATTGGCGAGGGATCCATCGTTTTTAAATTTCAGCGTCTTGTCTGGTCGCATCGAAGAAACCTAGCTAACCTAACCCAGCTAAAGAGCCACAAGAACTACGTGACTGTGTTATTAAGCGCCTCATGCGAGTCCAACAAAATTGAATTTCTTATTTTATAATTTTTCTGTAATTTACTATGATTTTTTAAAGATTGAGTGAAATAAAAAAAAGGCAAAACCTTCTAGCAAAAACTTTGTACAAAAGTATATCATATTATATATTCATTGCGTAGCTCTACTCATGTGGGAGTCCAACAAAATTGGATTTTCTATTTTATGAATTTTCTGTGATTTACTATGATTTTTGAAAGATTCAGCCGAATAAATAAAAAAAGAAAAACGAAACCACGGTCACTGTAGCAAAACCGGAGTTATCAGAATAAACCACCGTCCAAAACCGCCGAGGGATCTAAATTCGCACGGTTTCAAAAGTTGAGGGACCCGCTTTATCCTATTTTGAGTTGAGACCAAAATCGGACTTTCGCAAAGTCGAGGACCAAAAAAAAGTAGACTTTTTCCCAAACAAAACATGCGGTTCCGACGGCCCAAAAAATCTTTCGAATGCTACCCAGATTAGAATATTCATCCTCAAATTTAAAAATAAATAAAAAATAAATCGAGTGGTATCCTCTTTTTAGTTGGCTACTATACGACGTATCCTGCAACCCATACATGATGAAGCTTACATGCATTGTTAGTTGCAGCTAAACTTTTTTTTAGAATTACACAAGATAACGCAGTACATTCACAACATCGTGACGCTACACTCATCCCTATGAACATAGGTATGCAAACCCCGCCTTTATGAGCACCTCCGGGCTGACCAGCGGCCGCAGATTCCGAGATTCTCGCCGTCACCATAGGCCGCGTCATTGCTTGTAACGGTAAATCCGTGGAACGCCGCTACCACTTAATGCACAACGCCGCAGAAATGCCGGAAAATCCGCTACCACATTAAACACCGCAATGCCTCGGCCGGTAAATCCCAGGAAAATCCCAAGAAAAGGTCGCGCAAAAGCACTTGCGATTTGAAACCCCACAAAGCGTCCCACCCTGACCGCCTGGACCATTGACTACAAGCCCAATTGCTAAACTTGTTGTTGTAATAAATATCCAAAGGCCCGTCTTTATTACAAATCAACATGCAGGCGGGCGTGTCGTGGACAGTCCATGAGCAAAGAAGCCTGTCCACCAAACTATTTAGCGGGCTATGCGGACGTCCGCCCGACCACAAAGCTATAGGCGCGTAAAGGTCGATGAATTAGCGGACAAACACGTGAAGCCCGCTAATGTCCGCAACCACTCACAACAAGCTTATGTATAATTCTAGTTAAATATAGAGATTTGGATATTGTAAAAATATATAAAAAACTTCCTAAACGATGAGATAAACCAACAGCCTTTCCAAAACTTTACTCTCCATATTCAAATCACATCCACGTCGTGGGCACAGCAACCGGAACGCATCGAAGACACCGCGACGTCGTGGCTGGCGAGACCACTGAACTCGTCATTCCAGCCAGCAGCCAGCACCGCAGCGACCAAGAACTCAGAGCAAAGCAGAGGAAGCAGCCATGGGCAACAGCTTCGAGTACTACTGGGAGACGCAGCAGTACCTGGAGTCAGAGGAGCTCAGGTATGCCGCCGCCGATCACCATTGCTTCCATGCTATTGGATTTGGGCATTTGACATACGGACATGGGCTAAAATTGCCCGTGCCTGTATCTTGTATTCTTAAGAAAGTGGCATCTCCCTATGCCTGTATCTGTGCAGCCCAACTTGCACCCACATGACCACGACGAAACCCCCAAATCTTTTCTCCGCAGTAGGCCCGCCCACGGTCTGTACCAAAGGAATATGATCTCCTGCCATCTTGCTTTTGCCATCTCCCTACTAACGGAACGGACGACCATCATGGGATCATGGTGGCGATCACTTGTCATTGGCTAGTGCCGTGTGCCGAGATTCCTTTCCGGCGGCCGGCCGGCCGGCCGTCCAATCCTACTTCCCATTCGGCGACGTCGTCAGTGAGGGGAAGGCACACCTCTAGAATTCAGAGAATCAGCATTCAATCAAAGGGCGGTGCACCCAAGCAACCAATAACCTACAGTACTACTCTACCGTCCTCAGGGCTGACTTTGCTGAAATACTCTTCCTACAATAATATCATAACTCAAAATCCCCCCTCCTCCGCTTTCGAATAAAAGCCACTGGCTGCGACATCGATCCCTCTCATGTCTCATCATCCGGTACGTGTAGCCATCAGCCACGGCCACTTGGGGCCAGGCTGACCTCTTTCCCCAGTATATTCTCAACTACGTATTTATCTCTCTGTTTAGCACCTCACCTCAAGTCGATTATTAGTTTTTTTCCCCCCAATTTAGTGCTGATTTTGTTTGTGCCAAGACAACCAGTCCAAGTCGTGATGGAACAGCTGATTTATTGCTGGCCAGTCAATTTTCAGATATGGTTACGGTGGTTTATGCTCTGCTTTGTTTGAAGCAGCCCTTCCAACACTCAACGTAACTATCAATATGTGCTTGCTTACACAATCCCTTCCTCCACTTGGTCAGAGAGTTTGTACTTGAGCAGTACTGTATAAACTATAATGAAGTGTTTGGTTCGGATGACTCTAGGTTACTCGTTTCCGGAGGGTACGGGATGTTGTTGCATGGCGTTTGTTTTAAGCCTCAGTTAATTGATCACGCGTCAATCGGATACGGGACTTCACAAACCGCGATAACGTTTCCACAATCTGGCCGGTGTAACTTCCGTGTTAACGTTACCGAGTCTATCCACACAAATTAAGAAATTTTTTGCCATATTTACATTTGCTAGTTAGTGCAATCCTTTGCGTTTGGGTTTCTTGATTCTATCCAAACGCTTTAATAAAGTGCCTTGTAGGACAGGCCTACTTCCAGCATGAAACTTTGGTGGTGTTTGGTTCGATAAAATGTCAAGTAATTAGATTGCAGAGGGGATCAGATATTGCTACAACTATTTGGTTTAGCTCGGTCTGTTATCGAGTACTGCGCAATCAGATACCGCCCCTCCGCAAGACATATCGCATCACGCCATAGCTGTCCCGATTGGTTTCCATTACTTTTTTTGGAACCGAACAAATCACGCAATCAAGTTCCGCCTTTTGCACCCCCGCGTGATTTGTTTCCATTAACATAATGTTTCCATCCCTGGAGCCAAACACCTCCTTTATTTTGTTTCCTTAAATACGTAAAGATTTGCATATCTTTTTTATTAAAGATGCTTTTCATTAACACTAATGTTTCCATCCATGGATCCAAACGTTAATGTTTCCATCCAAATCCAAACGTCTCCTTTATTTGTTTCCTCGAATACGCAAATACTTGCATATCTTTGTATTGAAGAAAATTTTTACAACATGTGCCATGCTTAGGGGTTGAGTGTAAAGATATTGGCGGGGGGGGGTGTGTTTAAAGATATTACAGACGCTCGGCCTGTCCCATCTCTCTCGCTGGTGAGGAACTACTCGCGAACTAGAGATACACACAGGAATATAACTTGAAGAACATGTACAAGCAATTGATAACTTATCATATGCATTTAAAAGTAATATTGTGTGTGGAGTAAATCGTCAACCCGGCCGTCGTCCACGTTAGCAAAATTAATTTTGACCGTTCGATCTCGGCCCCGACGACGGGGATCTAACTCATTCTCTGTAGCAGCACATATATATTTGGCCCCTCCTCACGGTAAAAAAAAAAAAAAAAAAAAAAAAAAAAAACCTCTAACCCTCTCTCCGACTTCTCCCGATGCGGCGGCGTCTCGGGGGGCGCCGCCTGCGCCAGCGCCCACCTCCACCTCCGCGGCTCCAGCCGGCGCGGCCACCAGCGGCCCCAGCCCAGCCCAGCGGCGGCGGCGTCTTGTGGCCGGCGCGGCCGGCGCTGGCGCTGGCACGTACGCGCTGCCAGCGGCGGCACAGGATCCGTGGCCGCACGACGGGCGCTGCGGGCGGCGCCGCCGGTGGCGCGGGGCGGCGGCGCAGAGTGACCCTCCCTCCTCCCGAAAGCAACTCCCAACCAAATATATATCGGCTTCAATCCCAACCCTAACCCTAACCCTAGATCTCGTGACGCCCCTCGCCGCCTCACTTCCATTCTCGTCTCGCGGGCGGCGGGCGGGTCCATCGCGCGTTCCCCTCGGCGCGCGCGGCCTCCCCATTCCCTCCCTTTTTCCCGTGGCGGCGCTGGGCAGGCGCCGAATCCGGCGTGGGAGGCTTGGCCCGCTAGGGCGCCAACCGTGGCGACGCGAAAGCGTGATGCGTATGTCGCCCCGCGTGGGCGGCGGCGTTACTTCACGGGCGTTCCTCGGGCGAGGCCGAGCAGCGCCGGCCCCGCGGGCGGACGGCTCATGCGCGGGCTGCCCCTGGCACAGGCAGCGGTGAATCTACCATCGACGGCGAGGCATGACAACCATCTCTCCTTTGTCTCTCTCTCGCTCTCGTTTCTTTTTTAAGCTCCGGTGAAGCTCGGATCTCCGTCTTCTCTTAGGTTCGTCCATCTCTAACCTCCGCCCGCAGTCCGTGCGTGCCCGATTGAGGAGGAAGCCGTAAGGACGAAGCGTGGTGGTGGTCTCCGGCCGCAGCCCGGCCTAGGGCTTAGCAAATCCGGAGAGGACGCCACGGCGGCTTCCGGCGCGGGGCGACGAGCCGGAAGGCAGCGAGATGATCGAGGGCATGGCTGGTGCGTGAGTGACCCCTTCCCCACGAACAACACCGGAGTGACCCCCTTCCCCACGAACAACACACGGGTTCGGTGAGGTCGTTGGTCCACATTTTCTTTTGTTGATGCATCATCGTGTGCGTGCTCTCATTTGTGCGCCTGTGTGCTTTCCATTTATTTCTCTTCATTTCGATTTACCACTGCTATGGTCGTTGGTCCTCAATTATGTGAGCCGCTACCTTCCCACCTCTAAATGCTCACTTGATATTAGTTGATTTGTTGTTACCTATTGCTATTCTTCTTGGTTACATTTTAAGTTTGATTTATAAAACCATGTTGCAATTTTTTTCATGATGATATTCATCTTCTTGCAGCAATGGGAAATGCAAAGACAATGGTCGGGTATCTATTGGAAGCATGCCCGCCTCCTATAACACCGATAGGATTTGGAATAGAGAATCCCATCCGCATTGAGTATGGTTTTCTTTTGATCTTTCGATTACACGGAACACATTGCATTAGGAGCACTTCGTTTCATTGCATCTGGTCGAAAATCTGTAGTAGTATTGATAGTTCTTCATGGATTACCTCCAAACATAAGGAATAAAGATATGTTCTTTGCCAATATCTTTGTATTTTTCTGAAAATTAGGTTGTTACTTTTAAAAAAACTCGACTCGGTGATTGGTTTTACGATTCTTTTTAGAGATACTTTGCTTCTGGCGAGGTTTGTATACTACAGCAATACTTGATTTATTGTACATGAAAGATATTTTCTATACCATGTATTATTACGTTTAATGCTTCATAGAACCGTGGCCATCACTTGCGCGCAAGATGGGCGCTTATGAGATCACTAAGACCTTTTGCCTCTTTTCTTTCTAAATTAAACTGACCCTCATGCACTCTGTTAGCTGCTGGCTCCCTGTGGCTGCCCCAATGATACACTACCTTTGCCTTCACTACCGTGTTGCGGGTCCAGTCCGTTAGGTACAATGGCCTTCATCTCAACCCCTTCTTCATCCATTATGAGAAGCCTCTCTTTAGGCTACTTTGTAAAGTTCTCGAGTATTGATTTGTTAAAAAAAAGAATGAAAAGATTAGGTTTGTCAGTTGCTTCTGCTGTTTAGTTACGGTAAATTGGGTTCTGCCATTGTTAGCTTACTCCTAGATTAGCTACATCTGTAGAGGCCCCTGCATTTCATATGAAGGTTTATAAGTTGTTTTATTTTTTCTTTATATAACCTGTGACATGTCTGCTACCTTCTCTGAGCTTCAAGAGTAATTATCGGTAGTGAGTTTATTACATTGGCTTCTTTGTGAAGGTTTATAAGTTGCTGCTCAGCTTTGCTCTGATTTCAACAAAGAACAATCAGCATGGTCAGCTATTCTTTTATTATTGGTTCCTCTGGTTCATGCCTTTGACAAAATTAATCCAAGGTAATGAGCTAAATTTCCATATTCTGGGTGCTACATTGCTGCGTAGGGATCCATGGCTATCTGAATTTAAAAGTCATCCTAAACATTACTTAACTCATGTGCTATAAAACTTAAGTGTAGTGAACTAGCCTGGGACCTACTTTGTAAAAATGGCTAATATATATTGTGATACTGTACTCCATCTATTTCAGAAATGTTGTGGTTTTGTAGCTTCTAACTTAGGCTGAACACCATGCTTAAGAAGTATCAAACTCAAAACAGTATGTTCATTCATCTGTGTGAATTCCATTAGTAGTTATGTAAGATCCTGGATATAATTTGGCACATTTCAAGTTTCAGGTTTGAACTGAGTTTCATTATCTCATTCAAGCATAGTACACTCTGTAACAAAATAATACATAGGTCTGTAACCTGTTTCGAAATTGGATGCATCTGCTCAAAATTCAGTGTATCAGGCGCCCTATCGAAAAAGGCATTTCAAGATTAAATCATTCATACGGAATGTATATCTCAAGTTTCTTCATGAGGTCATGGCTTAGGCTGCTGAACTGGGATGGTAAAAATATTATAGATATTAAATTCCTGGAGTTTATTTAATTTTGCTTCTAATATGATCCATTTTATCCCTTTATGCAGTCCCCATTGTAATTGCACGGACTCCAATATCATCATGTATTACAATGGACTACATAAAGGGACATATTTAGACTAAAGTAACAATCAGTATAGCCAACTACATATGCAAAGAGTGTTCTCTTTACGACACAAAGTTGTGGAGGCAAAGCCACCCAAGATTCCTAAATGAATATGGTGTTTTTTTTTACGACACAAGAGTGTTCTGATTTGCAGGGCTAGCTCTGAATTGTTCCAGCAAGTGTGGCATGAAGTTTCAAGTAGATATATGATGCATGTCGGCTACGTCTGCGCACTGAACTGTAGGTGGTAATTTCTAAGAAGTTTCACTTTAGTTCTCTGGTGTAGGGCTTAGTATTCCGACCTCAGGTTGTAAATTCAGTTACTGTCGACACTTTCATCTCATATTGTAAACTCAGTTGCTGTGGCGACACTTAAGAGTGGTAGCAACTGTTGGTTCAACCTTCATACACCCTACAAAATTAATCATATGTACAAATTCATATGTTTATATTGGCTACTTTCAAACATAGATAACATATCCCCTGTATAGCATGCCCTGTACTTTGTAAAAGGTTCACACATGACGAAATGAATTGGCTTGTATCTCGGTGATTGAGATCACAGCCTCATTTACTTAGGTACTTATATCATGTACATAGAACTACCTTTTATTACAATGCCGTGCACTTTGTAAACTCAGTTACTTTGTGCTACATAAAGTTACAATCTAACCCTATTGTATCATCTATGCTTTATCGTTTTCCTGTCGAAGCTTCGAAGGCCATTGTTACGCTCTTTGCGACCGCCGCTTATCTTTCATTGTTGTTCGTCCGCTGTAAAGGTGCTTACAACCTATGTGTTGTTGTATATTTATGTACCATCCTGTACTCTACATAAGACATGCTTACGGATTTCGGTTATTCAATGTGCACCCTTGAAGCTTTTACGTTCAGTTTTATGTCAACAGCTATTTATCATACATACACGCGACCACCATTACCCACAAACATGCGTTCACTTCCTTCGCTTTTTAATGCTACACATATGAACCCGACTTCAATGAAATCAGGTTTCCTCGTCCATCCTCTTCCCTAATAAAACACGGCCAATACCCCACGCGCGTATGCGCGCCAATACACTAGTATAGTATTGTTATTCCATCCCGGAAAACAAAGGAAAAAGGAACAGAAAAACATGGACTTGCTCTAGGGCTCAATGCCTAATTGAACTCCTTCTCCCTGTCCCTCTTATGCAATGGCATATGGCAATGCAGCTCCTCCGTAGTCTGTAGTGTAGGCAATAGCATCACTATTGCAGGATAATACCGGTGGCCAAAAATCGACCGCAATTATGTTTTTTGGAGGAAACTCTCCTACTCCTGTACTAAATATTTGCACCTAGACCCTCTGACAGTTTTCAAATCACGTAGTCCGACCACCCTTGCTCCATGGTCACCCCGGGCTGCTCTTCCGGCCGCCGCTGGGGCGCCGCCTTCTTTCCAACTGCCTTTGCGGGGTTCCCGACGGCCGTGGTTCCTTCCGGAACGTCCCGTAGCACGACCGCCCCTGCTCCGATCTTTGCCCCGGCTCCAATTCGCACGTTGCCGAGCACGCTGGCGCAGGCGCCGATCAGCACCCCGTCCCCGACCTTTGGGGTGCCGGTCGCCGGACTCCTTTCCCGTGCCGCCGAGGGTGACGCCGTGCAGGATGGAGACGTCGTTCCCGACGACGGCAGTCTCGCCGATGACGATGCCCGTGGCGTGGTCGAACAGGATTCCCGAGCCAATGCGCGCGCCGGGGTGGATGTCGACGCCGAACACCTCGGACGCGCGGCTCTGCAGGAGGAGCGCCGCGGCGGAGCGGCCCTCGGACCAGAGCGCGTGCGCGGCGCGGTGCGCCTGCAGGGCGAGGAATCCCTTGTAGTAGAGGAAGCAGTGCACCATCCGTTCGCAGGCCGCGTCGCGGTCGCGCGCCGCCGCCCGGAGGTCGGCGCGCGCGGCGCGGCCGGCGTCCGGGTGTGCGGCCAGCGCGGCGGCCAGGAGGTCCCGGAGCACGTCCTGCGGCAGCACGCCGGGGACGCAGAGCTTGGCCGACAGGTGCGCGGCGAGGGCGGCCTCCAGCGACGGGCGCAGCAGCACGAGGTCGTCGTAGAACTTGCGGAGCAGAGGCTCTGCATCCGCGTCGGCCTGCGCCTCCGCGCGCAGCTCGTCCCAGACGTCGTCGCCGCCGCTCGTGGGCGCTGGCGCGGCAGTGACCGCCGTGCGGTCCGTGGCGTCGTCCGGCAAGTAGCGGTAGATGGCGCCGGAGAGGCGGCCGGCGTGTGTGGGGTGGTGCCACTTGTCGACACAGGCAGCCATGCGTCGTGTGGCGCCGGCGCGCGAGCAGAGGAGGCCGGAGGATGTTTTGGGCTTGGGCTTCCGTGAACGGTGATGGAGCGAGTAGCGAGCGAGTAGCGAGAGCGGGAGGTTGTGGTGTGGCCGCTTACACAAGTCGTCAAGTGTCTGCACTCCTATATATACGTGTCTGGCTGCGGCGGAGGAGGTAGCCAGGCAGGCAACCGAGACTGCGAAGTTTCAACGAAGAAGCCTGCGTCTGGTTCCAGGTGCGTGAAGCGAGCGTGACCAAAATGTATCTGGGGACGAAACCCATCTGCTCGTATATTTTAATTTGCACCTCTGTTCCTTTCGTGGCAAGCTACAAGCAGCTGCGCCTGCGGGCTGAGTTCACCGTGTGCGTCAACCACTCGACCCCATCCCCATGCTTCGCCCTACCGATTACATTCGTCGTGATCAAAGCAACACAACACAGGCTCGCCGGCCTGCTCTGCCCTGCCATGGAGAGAAAAAGGTTTCTTCAAAAGAACCACCAGAAAACGTAATGACCGGGAGCAAAAGCCAGGCTGAAAGATTGCACGGCGAGGCCCAGTGACACGCACTGGCATTTCACGCGCGGTTGCTCTTGCACCAAGCGAACCTATGCAGATAGCCGGCGGGTATTGCCTTTTTCTTGTTGCTTCTGAACCTTTTTCATGATGACCGGGCAGAGCAGGCGAGGATATGTTGTGTTGCCTTGACCTGAACTAATGTAACTGAGAGATATTCATCAGCCATATGCTCCAGCTAAATTGGTACGACACTGTTGGTTGCTTGTACATATTATTCAAGCTATATTCCTGTGTCTGTATTTCTAAGTTCACGAGAAGCCCCTTACCAACAAGAGAGAGATGTGGGAGGTTGAGCGTTACTATAATATCTTTATCCACCCGCCAAGCGTGGTGCATGTTGTAAAATCCTTCTTCTTCAATACAAAGATACCCAAGTCCTTGCGTATTCGAGCAAAAATTAAAGGAGACCATTGGTTCCATGGATGGAAAAGTTAATGTTGATGGAAACATCTTCGATACAAAGATACGCAAGTCTTTGTGTATTCGAGGAAAAAATAAAGGAGGTGTTTCGTTCCATGGATGGAAACGTTAGTGTTAATGGAAACAAATCGCGCGGAGCACAAAGGGGGAACTTGATTACGTGATTTGTTCGGTTGCAAAAAAACTAATGGAAACCAATCAGAGCAGCTATTGTGTAATACACTAATACGATAAGGCTTGTGGAGGGGCGGTAACTGATTGCACAATACTCGATAACAGACCTATTACATTTTATTGAACCAAACGCCACCAAAGTTTCATGTAGGAAATAAGCCGCTGTCCTAAAAGGGACTTTATTAAAGTGTTTGGATAGAATAAGGAAACACAAATAAGAATGAATGCAGTAACAACATAAATGTAGATATGATAAGAAATTACTTAAGAGAGGAACTACAACCGCGCAATGGGAAGGGAGATTTGTGCCTCGCAGTGCACACCCACCCTAGTCGTGTCACATTATTCTCTCCTCCGGTCCTCCCTGCCACCCAAAGAAGGAAACAGTCGTGCGCGGTGCGTCACGTGATCAAGGTTTGCGGGCACCCCACGCGTGCCCACCCAAGTCATGGCACACTATTCTCTCAATCGGTCCTCCCCTCTACCGAAAAAAAGGAAATGGTCGTGAAAAAGGAAATGAACATGTCGTGTGGCCAAGGTTTACGTGCACTGTGCGTCGCGCGGCCGAGGTGCTATTCTCTCCTCCGTTCCTCCCCGCCACCGGAAAAAGGAAGCGGTCGTGCACGATGTGTCACCTAACTGAGGTTTGTGTGCACCGCACACCGCACACGTGCCCACCCGAGTCGCGGCACACTATTCTCTCCTCTGGTCCTCCCCACCACCGAAAAAAGGAAACATACATGTGTGTTGTGTCACGTGGCCGAGGTTTGTGTGTGATGCGCGTGCCCACCCAAGTCGCGGCACTCCATAGGCTATCCTCTCTCCGGTCCTCCCCGCCACCGAAGGAAAGGAAATGGTCGTGCGCGGTGTGTCGCGCTGCTGAAACAACCTGTAACCCGGGACGTTAGCCAAGCTTAACGAAGGCGGTTTTAGAATGTTCTAGAAAAAAAAAATACAGGACGCGGCGTGTGTCATACACAAGTGGCATGGTTGTTACTACTGTCGACGCTGCGTGTGTGTCGTATACACACACGTAACATGGCGCGGCGTGGGGCACACATACACGCACACGCCTACTGTTGCCTCGTGCCCCCACGTTTTACATTTCGGCGCGGTTGCTTCTGCAGTCCTGCACCTGGGGCGCGCCTCCGCATGGGTATGGCTATAGCCGATACGACGTTTCGGCCGCGCGGCGCACCCCGCACGAACGTTTTCATTTTTTTCGGTGGCGGGGAGGACCGGAGGAGAGGATCGGGTGCCGCGACTCGTCTGGGCGCTCGCGACGCACGCAAACCTCCCCCTCCCGTCTCGTGTGGCTGCGGTTCGTTCCCCACGGCGGGCGCGACATGACGGGTGCTCGGCCCCGGCCGCGTCCCGTCTCGGAGATATGGTCCCATGGACTTCCCTGCCCGTCCATCCATCCGCAGGGGCAGCACAGCAGCGGGTGCTTTGTGCCGTCCGCACTTTCCTCTGTCGCGTTTTTATCTGGCAACAGATGCGATTCGCCTATAGCTAGTCCCTATACAGACCAAGCCACGTCATTACCTACACAGACTACACAGAACCAGCCACGTCGTAAGCTCTTCTGTCATCGTTATTGGTACTAATATTGGTCCTCTAGTTGGTCAAAAAAAAATATTGGTCCTCTTTTTTTACTGATATACAAGGAGGATCATGCAGTTTCTCACACTGTGGAAAGCAACAAATGTGAAAGCGAAGATTATCCAGGTACAGTACCAGGATTCAGGTGCATGCACGCACAGTCGCTGCAGTCGTCGCCCCGCCTTGACCATGAGTGGCGGCAGCGGCAGGAAGGAGACCTAGGGAGTTGCACGTTTTGGGTCAGACTAATCATCCGGGATCCGCTGCGCACGCCTCAGGCGGCAGTGCGCCCCAGAGGCTGGCGGCGGACGCCGCAGAGGATCCGGTCCCGGTGACGTTGAGGGTGACGAGACGTGGAGAGAGTCGTCGCGCTTCTTCACCGCGGCGGCCGGGAGCTGGATTTCCTCGCAGCGATGATCTTTGGCGCCACATGCATGGGTGGGTACTGGGGCCAACTGCCGCATGGATCTTGGAAACTTTGACGAGGTCGTAGTCGTGCTCGTGCACAAACACAACCTCCCTATCTCCTTGGTAGCCAAGGAAAGAATCATCAACGACTGGTTTAAGGCCTATTGGCCCACGTTTGTGGGGCACCGGCCGGGTACATCCATATCCAGTGATGATGCAAGAGCGTACGTATACATGCGTGGAAGACCAGGGAGAGGTAATGATCCAGACATGGATGGGGCAGTGATGCGCATGCGCAAAAGGCCAAATGAACTTGACGTGTGAATCGAATTGAACGTACAAATTACTAACGTCAAATATGCATCATGGTACTTCTATGGTTATTTTATATTTTATGTGTCTACATCATGTTAAATTTATCTGTCAAAAACCAGCGTGGCATATGTCACTCTATTGGTCATATTGATTTCAGGATCCTATGCATTCATGATATGCAGAGGCGTGATTCTTTCAAAATACTCTCTCCATCTTTAATTATAAATCGTTCTGGCATTTATAGATACATATCTTTTTTTTTTTTTTGCTATGTCTAGATATAATGAAAAGCTACGCATCTAGAAAAAGCAACTCTTTCATCATGTGTTGACATTTGAGACATCCAACATTGCATAGGAAATCTTGCACTACGTGATGGGCAAACGTGATGAAACCTCCTAATTATCGGGGGCCCTGCACTTTTGTCATTGTCCCAAAGACCTCGGCGGTACCGCAAGCGTATACATCCGATAACTTAAGAAGCCCCGTTGATAACTCATACCGGGATCAACAAAGGAGTAGCTACAACATTACAACATTTGTTACAAAAATATAGATCGAGTGCGGAAGAATAATAACATTAATTTTACAAAAATATGAGTAAGTTACATTTGAGTAAACTTAACTTAATTTGCGGAAGCTGAGGGAAACTAGAAGAAACCAGATCATGTCGAGCCCAATGACATAACCTTGGTTAACAAAGACGAGTCAAGACTGCAGCAAGGGGTTAACAAACCCCGAGTACGGAGTACTCAACAAGACTTACCCGACTAAAGAAAATAGGAGAAGACTTCGGGAATCTTTGGTCTTAGGAGTCAAGGTAAGGCTTTAGCAAGAATCAAGAACTCTTTTTGCGAGAAGAGCTTACTATAAGTGAATCCTTACTTTCAATATTTTTAATTCGATTAGTAGCTCATATACTCTAGATTATCCTATTCTAGAACAAACATATTTTTCTTATTCCAACTCTCTTTCCTCAAAAACATATTCCATCGAGTTACTACGATGAATGGGCGAGAAGAACGGGTCTCCATAACCGAAAGCAACGGCGATTCATGAACCGATTATACCGGTACCGGGATCCCTAACCACACGACATATGTAGCACCTAAGCTTGCATATATCAACCTTTTCTCAGATTTGTCCAAAACGGGAGCGAGGCTGCGCCACCCGAGAGCACGAGTACTCCACCTCCCTACCCCGTCCCCAATGACGGTTTGACCCGGTAGGGTGGGTACACGCTACTCCCGCCATCTCTCCACTCCCGGTCGCGTGGTTGCCATTCCCGATTTAGCTCCACCGAGATCCGGCTTACCGGAGTATGTGGCTAGTTAGGGTCGACCCGACCTGGGGTGATCCCGGTCGACGTGCCATTGACCAAAAGGTCTCAGCGCAATATGCGTTCAAAAAGTCCCGAACTTAACAATCCAAACAACGGACGGTCCTTAAACGACCAACACGAGACAAGCCGGGCTAGGTATCCCCCGGCTTTCAACCTACGTCCCGTCCCGATCTCAAATTCATCACTACATCTCTTTCTTTTCCGAAAACAGTACCATCTTCTCAAATAAAACATTTTGATAAAATAGCTTAACTAATAAAGCAAGGCTAAGTATCACTAAGCATTTTCGAAATAAACAAAGTTAACAAGGGTGGTATTTCAATAATCAAGGATGATAATGCAGCAATTAGGTTATCACTCGGCTCCTATTACTTAATGCAACATATCATAAACATAAGTGTAAAAGCTTTGTAAAATACAAGGAAAGGTTTAAATGTATCCGGGGCTTGCCTGTTTGGCAGGGAAAAGTTAGATTCCTTAACGAGATCACCCGAGTCATACTTGACCTCGATATCAGCGGTGGATGGATCTTCTTGAAGCTCGACCATCATACAACAACACACTTAGGATCAAAACATAAAATAAACTTAATTTTGTCCAAACCATGACTTAATCGGTAAGTAACACACGGGGTGTTCACCCTTTCCCCTAACGAGAATCTCGTCCCGAGATTGAACGAGAACGAAGGAAGAAAAAACGTTAACATACCGCGATCTAAAAGCACAATCGAGAATAATACATGACTTTGAAAACTAAACCACTCCGATCTAGAACAACACGCCTAAGAGCGAGGGACGAACAACTAAAGCGCCTAATCAAATGGCCTCGATAAGCGAGGGCAATGAAGGAACAACAGGATAATAATTATCCGAACATGGCAAAAGACCAACGGACCCGAAGCGGGGACTGTGAACACTTTCGATCATTGCAAGCGCCAAGATGAAAAAGCATCCCGAGAACAAAAACTTCAACGAACGCCATATCGAGGTAGCTCTATGTCCATCCGCTCCTTCCTTCCGCTTGGTGGCTTTCCAATCTTCCTCACGACGAGATCCGGTGGAGAGAAACAACTCACGAGCTCTACTGATTTGAAGATGGAAAAGGAAAAGGGCGTGTAGAGGTTTTTATAGCTTGGTGGGCGGGGATAGTGCACAACACGTCGGGAAGTAGACCAGGAGTGGAAGAGCATCACCGGTGGTGCTGGACAAGATTGACCATGGCACACTTCTACTTTGCGAACCAAGGTGGGGGGAAAAAGGAGAGGATGAGAGGAGGGATTCGCTCGCGAGGAGGCGTGTGAGAGGTCGTTCTAAAAGGCGAGAAGAAGGGGGTCCGTGCGGGACGGGGCGAGCGTCGAGAGCCGACAGTGCGAGGATAAAGGAGGGGCGCCGCGCCGCGAGAGGGACGGCGAGTCTGGCACAACGCTGCGATCCACGATCCGAGGCGGGCACGCGAGATCGCAACACGCGCAAGCGGGAGGGGGGCGGGGATGCTCACGGGCGTTCAACAAACACGTGGCGGCAACAAGATGTCACAATGATCCCGACCTTCGAAATGGTTAAAAACGAGTCTCTTATCTACCACTTCTTGTAGTCCGTTAATGTTGATGTCGGTGACTTGCTCTTCAAAAGTCACCTTTCTTGCCACTTACGAGGAAAGTCCCACTCACTAGTTTGATATAGGAGGTCCAATGAGTCTTGGCATGATTCCACACGACGCAACACAAGCCATGGCAAAACTTACATTTACCATCCTAGCCGGACTAGGGTTCACCAAAAATTACACACAAACTAACAAAGAGAACACACAACACCCAACATTGATAAAATTCATTCATTGAAAACTAACTTATTAAACATCTAATAACTTCACAAGAATTTACCAAGCTCTCAATCAAAAACAAAAACCTCATTTCATAAAACATATGAAACACCTCATGTGTACTATATACAAACGCTAAAATCAACATATGCAATGCAATGATATCTACTTATAATGCAGCAAGATGATCATGAATAATTGTAATATGAAGATCTTTCCCCTTAAAAAGAAATGAAATTCTGAAATTTTAAGGTGACAAATCCCGTGGGATAAGTAATGGGAAAGGAAATGTATTAAGTATATCAACTTGTAGGAAATTTGCAAAGTAACAAAGTTGATATCAAAATCGCAATCAAGACAAACCCCGTGAGGAGCACGGATAGGAATTTCCAAAAGAAGTAACAAAGAAGGTGAAAGCTCATTAATTGTGGTTTATGGTGAATCATGACCATAGACCCCGACATAGCGGCGCCTCGGCGGTATTTCCTTATGGTGGCAAATCCACGGGAGACCCCGTGTTTCGACGCTATTTCCTCGTCACGGTCATGGTTCTACCATAGGACACAATTATACAACTCTCAACCCACTCATGTTGGCTATCAAAGTAAAGAGAAGAGCATGTGTCGGGTGGAAGAAGTCAAGGCATGACACATGCTTGAATTGAAAAATCAAGGAATAATCTCGGGGGCTTTTACATAGAGTTAACATGACAAGGTACAAGCTCCCAAAGATTAGGAACTTATGAAGCAAAGATTATCAAATGGAAGTCCATTAACCAAAAACTTGGTATAGGATGAAATTTAGGACAAACAACTATAAAGAAAAATAGTTGTCCGATTAAAAGGAGGAAGATTCAACATTATATGAATGATATGATGCATGCTCGCCCTATACCCCGGTGTGTTACTTACCGGTTAAGTCATGGTTTGGACAAAATTAAGTTTATTTTATGTTTTGATCCTAAGTGTGTTGTTGTATGATGGTCGAGCTTCAAGAAGATCCATCCACCGGTGATATCGAGGTCAAGTATGACTCGGGTGATCTCAAGTTAAGGAATCTAACTTTTCCTCGCCAAAACAGGCAAGCCCCTGGATACATTTAAACCTTTCCTTGTATTTTACAAAGCTTTTACACTTATGTTTATGATATGTTGCATTAAGTAATAGGAGCCGAAAGTGATAACCTAATTCTTTGCATTATCATCCTTGATTATTGAAATACCACCCTTGTTAACCTCGTTTATTTCGAAAATGCTTAGTGATACTTAGCCTTGCTTTATTAGTTAAGCTATTTTATCAAAATGTTTTATTTGAGAAGATGGTACTGTTTTCGGAAAAGAAAGAGATGTAGTGATGAATTTGAGATCGGACGGGGCGTAGGTTGAAAAGCCGGCGGGGATACCTAGCTGTGCTTGTCTCGTGTTGGTCGTTTAAGGACCGTCCCGTTGTTTGGATTGTTAAGTTCGACTTTTTGAACGCATATTGCGCTGAGACCTTTTGGTCAATGGCACGCCCGATTGGCAATCACCCCAGTCGGCCGACCCTAACTAGCCACATACTCCGGTAAGCCGGATCTCGGTGGAGCTAAATCGAATGGCAACCACGCGACCGGGGGTGGAGAGATGGCGGGAGTAGCGTGTACCCACCCTAACGGGTCAAACCGTCATTAGGGACGGGGTAGGGAGGTGGAGTAATCTTGTGCTCTCGGTGGCGCAGCCTCGCTCCCGCTTTGGACAAATCTGAGAAAAGGTTGATATATGCAAGCTTAGGTGCTACATATGTCGTGTGGTTAGGGATCCCCACCGGGTATAATCGGTTCATGAATCGCCGTTGCTTCTGGTTATGGAGACCCGTTCTTACGCCCATTCATCGTAGTAACCGATGGAATATGTTTTTGAGGAAAGAGAGTTGGAATAAGAAAAATATGTTTGTTCTAGAATAGGATAATCTAGAGTATATGAGCTACTAATCTGAATTAAAAATATTGAAAGTAAGGATTCACTTATAGTAAGCTCTTCTTCAAAAGAGTTCTTGATTCTTGCTAAAGCCTTACCTTGACTCCTAAGACCAAAGATTCCCGAGTCTTCTCCTATTTTCTTTAGTCGGGTAAGTCTTGTTGAGTACTCCCGCACTTTCGGGGTTTGTTAACCCTTGTTGCAGTGCCGACTGCGTCTTTGTTAACCAAGGTTATGTCGATTGGGCTCGACATGATCCGGTTTCTTCTAGTTTCCCTCGGCTTCCGCAAAATTAAGTTAAGTTTACTCAAATGTAACTTACTCATATTTTTGTAAAATTAATGTTATTATTCTTCCGCACTCGATCTATATTTTGGTAACAAATGTTGTAATGTTGTAGCTACTCCTTTGTTGATCCCGGTATGAGTTATCAATGGGGCTTCTTAAGTTATCGGTGCATCTGCGACAAATCGTCGAGGTCTTTGGGACAATAATGTGCGGGGGCCCGATAATTAGGAGGTGCTGTCACACAAACATCATCATGCCGTGTGGTTTTAGCACCTATCTGTCTGTACCCCATAATTGCTAGGCTACAACCGATCCTCCCATATATGGTTTGTTTCGGATGTAACAAGTCACACTACTAAACTTTAAAGCAACGGTTATTGCTCATGTGAACGCAAAATTGATCGAAAAGTTATTCTCTTTTCATAAAAGAAAATGGAGAAATCTACTTAAAAGCAATGGTTTATACTAGCTCACGTGAACACAAAATTAATTAAAAATTTGCTATCTTTTGCAAAAGGAAATGGAGAGATGTATGTAAAATGCAACAGTTATCCGTGCTTGCGTGAAAGCAAAATTGATCGATGAGTAGCTCTCTTTTCGTAAAAGGAGATGGAAAATTCTACTTTAAAAGCGATGGTTATACTTGTTTACGTGGATGCAAATTAATCAAAAAAAAGTTTCCCTCTCGTAAAAGGAAGGATAAAATCTATGTTAAATGCAACGCTTATGCTTGCTTGCCTTAACGCAAAATTGATTGATGAATTGCTCTCTTTTAAAAAAAGAAATGTAAAAAAAAAACTTTAAAAAGTGGTTATGCTTGTTCGCATGAATGCAAAATTAATCAAAAAGTTGCTCTCTTTAGTAAAAGGAAATAGAGAAATCTATGTTAAATGCAACGGTTATACTTGTTCGCGTGAATGCACAATTAATCAAAAAGTTGCTATCTTTTCTTAAGAGGAAATGCGCAAATCTACATTGAATGTGGACTTTGCCACACACAATATCCCCAGGGAAGCGGTGAACAACGGAAATCACATTGGCTACCGTCCACAAAACAGAGGTGGACATTATGTTATTCTTTCCTTTTGTGTAGGGTAGAATCCCATGGTGTCCAAACAATCCCCATAGACCATCCTAATTTGTATGTGATGGTGTGTTACATGAGGAAGGTAATCAAAAAAGAAAGAAGACAAGTTCTTCTTTCTTTTATCACATAAGAGCCGTCTTGAGGTTGTGCTTGCTGCAAGGTGTGTGTGCATGTGTGAGAGAGAGATATGTCATCTTATACTCGCTTGCATGAACAGAAAATTAATAAAAAAGTTTCCTTTACTAAATGAAAATGGAGAGATCTATGTTAAATGCAACGTTTATACTTGCTCGTGCGTGAACACAAAATTGATCGATGAACTGCTCTCTTTTCATAAAAAGAAATGAAAAATATACTTTAAAAGTGGTTATACTTGTTCACATGAATGCAAAATTAATCAAAAAAGTTTCTCTCTTTATTAAAAGGAAATAGAGAAATCTATGTTAATTGCAACGGTTATACTTGTTTGCGTGAACACACAATTAATCAAAAAGTTGCTATCTTTTCTTAAGAGGAAATGGACAAATCTACATTGAATGTGCACTTTGCCACACGCAACATCCACAGTGAAGCGGTGAACAACGGAAATCACATTGGCTACCGTCCATAGAACAAAGGTGGACATTATGTTATCCTTTCCTTTTGTGTAGGGTAGAATCCCATGGTGTCCAAACAATCCACATAGACCATCCTAATTTGTGCGTGATGGTGTGTTACATGAGGAAGATAATCAAAAAAAAAAGAAGGCAAGTTCTTCTTTCTTTTTTATCACTTAGGAGCCGTGCGAGGTTGTGTGTGTGTAGACGCGTGTGTGTGTGAGAGAGATATGTCATCTTATAGTTGAAAAAAATAAAAGCAAGGATGTTATCATCGCGGAGTGCGACTTTGCCTGCTGTTTTTTTAGGAACACTGCTCGATAGGGATTTGTGTGTGTGTGTGTGTGTGTGTTTTTTTTTTGGGGGGGGTGGTACCTGATAGCTATGCTATCAACAAATGTTCTATTCCAACAACTTGCTTAGATCCTATGCAAGTGTGTTTTTAGCTTCCTATTTGTGTCATGGCTCATGGTTCACAAATCTTTGTTTTTAGGGATAATTGTTTGTAGATGTGTGATAGGGTGCACACTCTGGGTGTCAAAACCATTGAGGAAACCAGTTCGAGTTATAGTGATTGGTGAACACAAGAACATGTGGCTAGTTTTTTGTTTTCAGTGCTAATGATATAAAAGTGTAAGTTGCATTGAGGTCACTTGGTTTTCTCAGCTCCAATTGATTGGATTCTATGTATGGCACAATGACATTTGTGAGGCGACTAAGGACATTGTAATGTCTAAATGTGGACTTGCCGTTGGGAGCAATTAGACTTACTGTTAGGGCTTCAATATATTTCTCATTTATCTTTGAGCATACTAGTAAGGGTGGTCGAGATTAATAGTTTGACCAAATTTAGAGTCAGAAGTATTTTGGCTCCACTCCTGATTGCATCATGGCCCACATATAAGTGTTTTTAGTGGTTTATTATTTGTAGACCTGTGACATATAGGAAAGTTATTTTTGTTTTTTTTGAGATTACACAGTACAACGTAGACACTCAACACGCACGCTAACTATGCTATTGTTTTAAAACTGCACTAGGGCGACCCACAGAAAAAATGGTACTATGATGAGCTTGGTAAGCTGACAGTAACGTTGGGTTATATATTCTGCACTGGAAGACTAGCATATGCAATTTCAGTGGCCTAATCAAAGATACCTTTAGCAATTAGCATCTGACTCCTTTGGTGAACAAGTAGCCAAGATTATAAAGGCCATCCCCAAGCGGAGCTTTATGGACTTACCCGCCGACCAACGCTCTCCGCAATGTGTTGAGTCGTTTTCGAAACGGTGAAAAGAATTGCTATTTCTTATTCCAAAAAAAAAAAAAAAAAAGAATTGCTATTTTGCCTGTTTGGCACTATGAATGTGGACTGTGGAGTGTGGAGGCTGGGGATGCTGACCTGCTGTGGACTATGGAGGCTGTGGCTGCTTACTGCAGGCTGCTAAAGACCAACTTTATTCATATCCACTTTTCTTCAGGAAAATGTTGAGCACTTGATCCGTAAAATAGCAGCATCAGCAGTCAACTGAAATGGACTTAAAAGAAAACTTCGGATAGTTTGATTGTTGCTTGCTGCATCACCGTCTTGTTGTTTGAGAGAAAAAAACACTATACTATAAGTCGTGCCGATAAGTTCAAGTGAACAGGGTGATTGAATTTTGGTAGTTGTCTACAAAATTGACTCAACAACAAAGATTGATTTAGTCAAAAAGACACACACCAAAAAGGAAAGAAGAAAGAAGTCTCCTTCGTACAAATTAGAAAACTTCAGCCGTATTTTGAAGTCCTAGATCAATATGACCACCAGCAATAAAGTATTTACTATATCAAGTTTGTTTTTCTATATGTAACGTTTGTAAAATACCTTTTAAAAATGTCTTGATATTTACTATATCAAATCATTTATTTATTTATTTATTTATTTATTTATTATATCAAGTCATCTAACTCAAATAATATAACAATGTTATGGTTTTCAAAACCTACTGAGACAACCTAGAAAATTGTGCTATAATGAAATGAGTAAGTTGATGGTGACGTTGGGTTACTCTATAGCTGAAGACTAGCATATGCCACTTCAGTGCCCTAATCAGATTACTTTTAGCATCTGACTCTTCTAGTGACCAAGCAGCCGGTAGACTAAGAAAAGGACGGCCAAAGCACTGAAACGTGAAAACAAATCATATGGGACATTCCCAACCCCAAGCATAATTTATGATTTTTATCACTCGCCAAGACAAATCATACGAGCAGTCTCGATCGTTTCGGACAGGGAAAGAGGATGTAGAAAGTGGACTATGGAGGCTGGGGCTGCTAAAGACCAACTTTATGCCTTCCTTTTCTCTAGAAAAAACGGATATCACTTGATCTATTAAAACAAAAAAAGAATCCCTAATCAACTGAAATGTACTTAACTTTGGAAAGAAAATTTTGAATTTTCATCGGAAAAAAAAAGAGAAAATTTTGAATTGAAGAAGTTTAATTTTGTCTCGTTACAAGAAGAGAGCTTATATGATTTCCTACAGTTTTGGAAAGTGCTCACTCCAACTTGCAGCAGGAAGTTTAAGCTTGTTTCCACCCAAGTAATAGTGTATTGCATTGAATTTCATTTTGTTCTTACTGGTACTCTTATGTCTTTTATGGCATGTTTGGATCAGCTGGCGCTAAAGACTAGTCTAAATTAGCGGGTTAGGTAGTTAGGTGGCTGGTTTGCACTAGATATGTTCCCTAATATACTACTCCTTGGCCCTTGCTTAGATGGGCTAGAACTAAACATTAGCTGACTAATAATTAACCCTATGCATCCAAATAGACCTTTAGTCAAAATGTCAAATAGTTGTTCTAGAACTACTCAGAAAAAAAAAAAAAGAGAACTAATATTCCCTCAAAAAAAAAAAAAAAAAAAGGAGAACCAACTGATTTACAACTGCTGCTTTACTTGGTTACCTATAAAATTGATATGCGCATATAATTTTGGTCAAAAAAGACACTCTAAAAGAAATAGAAGTCTCCTTTACAAGTTTGAAAGCTTCATCAATCTATTGAGTCCCAGAATCAGTGCAACCAGCATAAGTATTTTGCTTATCCAGACGAATCAACCAATCTTACTGGGACGAGAAGTCTATATCAGAAGCTTACAAATTTGGCTAATCAATCGCCTGATTCAGTCCTGATGTCATAAAATTCTAGCTTGAAGAAACTTTAGTGGTGCCAGTACAGTAATACAAGTATACAACTAGTGTGAACCATATCAATATATCATTCAATATACTTCAAATGCAAGACAGATTCAAATCTGAACACCTTCCTAGTACAGGCTCTACATTTCTTTCAGTCCCAGACAACAAAAGGATCAAAGAGAAAAGCTGCGGATAATGAGTACCACATTACATCAAACTTTGAAAAGCTCAGCTCCAACAGAATCATAACTTAACCTCAACATCCACACCTGCAGGGAGCTGGAGTTGCATCAATGAATCAATTGTTTGGGCAGTTGGATACATGATATCAATCAGCCGCTGATGGGTCCGGATCTCGAAATGGAACCGTGAGTCCTTGTGCACGTGAGGAGAGTTAAGCACACAATAGACTCTCCGCTTAGTGGGCAGAGGAACAGGACCCATGGTCTTTGCGTTGGTTGTTTTGGCAGCTTCAATTATCTTCTTGCAGGAGTCCTCTATCAACGGCACCCAGTAGGACCGCAGCTTGATTCTGATCTTCTGCTTGGGTGCGAGCTGAGAACATATAACATTCATAAAAAGTGTTGTTAGTCATAGAGAGACGAGCAACTTCTGCATGCAAACTGGACATTGAAGATTTAAAAACATGCGGTTGATTTAGAGCAAGCATCATATAATATTTAAATATGTTTCCAATCGGAAAATGAGACCATATAAAACTTCAATTCCCTCTACAACAGACATGCTTATGTTTACCCACAAAATGCAGTCAACAAATAGTTGGCAGCAGTCAGGACACCTTAGTGCCATCAAGTTAGTTAAGCTCAATTTCTGAAGGCAAGTGTATGCATTTGCCCTGTATATTATAATAAAAGGGAGGGCCAAATATAGTAATATTCTGAAAATATAAATGTTCGATAAAACAGTACTTCACTAAAATTAATCTACAAACAATGCTGGAAAAAAAGAATATTGTGGCAAAAAGGTATGCCATGGCTGCATTTGTTTCCACCTACCCTCATCTAGATCTAATAAATTTCAGTACAATTGCAGCTAATTCAAGCTGATGAGATGCATATCTATGATCAGCTCTTTCAACAATATGCAATTCATGGTTGCTTATATACTTATCAAACTCTAGAGCATCCTCTGATGGCACAATATCATCATTAGCACCATGTACTGTCAACACCCTGCAGTTTGGGTCAATAGACATGCATGCAGAGTGCATATCTGTCTTAAGACGATCCATCAGACTTTCTTTGGTCACGCGATAGATGATACGTCCAGTTTTGTCAACCACATCAATGAAACCATGCTGATTAATCCTTTCCATGTAATCATTTCCAAAACGATCTCCAATTCCACGTTCCAGCTTAAACCTTCCAGACAGGTTGATAACTTTAGATATATCATGATACATAGATGCATAGAGGATAACCACATTTCCTCCCTTACTGTGGCCAGCAATAGCATGGGTCTCACGTTTGTGCTTTTGAAATGTAGGATCACATCACGTAAATCGTCCCACTTCTTTATAGTAGTTGCCATATTCAAAAGTACCTTCACTTTCTCCATTGCCAGAAAAATCAAAACGAAATATGCTAATGTTTTCTGATGTCAATGCATCAGCAAGACTTAACAGAGTTCTACTATCCTTTGATGACCTAAATCCGTGGCACAACACTATAAGGTCCTTAGATCCAGCTTCGCGTGCAAAACACCAACAAGTTTTTCACCGTATCTGTTTAGTATCACTATTTTCTCTTGTGATATATTTAAAGAATCACTATGAGAGGAGCCCAACTGTGCACAGGGCCTTGTAACAATTTCTTTTCCAGCAGTTCCATACAACAACTGCACACAAATATTCAAGATGGACATGCTTAACAAGCAGAAACATGAAGCAGCAAAGTAAACAACTAAAAAAACACAATTGTAAGGAGTAGCCTCAATGGCAGATTATACAGTGTTAGCTCTGCTCTATTTTACTACTCCCTCCATTCCAAATTGTAAGTCGTTTTGGCTTTTCTAGGTGCATAGATTTTTGCTATGCATCTAGGCATATACTATGTCTAGATATTTAGTTTTTATTGTGTATCTAGAAAAGCCAAAATGACTTACAATTTAGAACAAAAAGGAGTACTTAATAGTCATTTTGGACATGATCTTCAAAACACCTTTGTCCTTTTTCCCGAATTGACCATTTCCATGTGAGAAAAGTAAATAAGTTTTTGCAAGTATAAAAACATCTATTTTAGAATGGAGGAAGCCACTCCAACTCCAACAATTTAAGGACAGTAGCAAGGAGGTTTCAAGTTATACAAGCCAGAGGAATGGCATAACTTGTCAAATTTTAAACACAAACCACACAGTTAGATATTGCTAACTGTTCAGGGGAACACTTTGGCTACAGAAGTGGGCACAATTACAGCTACAGCGAGGTGGTGACAGCAAGGAATGGATCCTCCATGTTTGCCGAGCACATGAGATGGCCGCTATGTATTTTTTTTTACTTCCTTTGTATGGCCAAACAATACTACGCGTGTGTCATGACTCTGAGTCAATGACTCATGAGTCAGTCACGTTTTATTACTAATTAATTTTTGTGTAATAATTGGTCTGATTCCTTGGTCACAAGAGATGAAGCTGGATTTTCCTTTTATCTAAGAAAAGAGTTAGATATTGCTATACATATGTTTGTGTGTAAAAATATTTTATACAATTGTACTGTTACACAAAACTCTCGTGCTTATGACAGCTTGCACACCTAGGATAGAATATATACATATTCAGTACAGCTGTAGCAATGGTGGTACATGCATAGACCTTTAATCAACATCTTATAATCAGGTCCCATCAAAACGAAAAGTGTATATCCTTCTCCCTTTATCTTGATTCAATGAGAGAGTTCCTATTTTCCCTATTACAAATTAATTAGGGGACCTAAAGCACTTAGAGCAAAGGAGGCGCCCTGTGTCCTAAGTTGCTCTATTGTTTATTGAATGAAAGAACAACCATAAACTAAACCAAAAGAGACACGAAAATGACAGGAATAAACCTACTACTAGTGGACATCTCTTACTGATTCGACATTGTTTTTTCCACTGTTCTGATCCCTGCTTGTTTAGAGCATTATCCATTGGGCATGTGGACGTCTCTTACTGATTAACACTTGGTGCCACCATTTGTCAAGCACACCAAATAATTCCAAGGACGAAAAGAGCATTAATAGGCATAAATCATTGAAAGTTTCATCCAGCAAGCTTTGAAGCGCTAAGTTGAATCTGGAAAGGTACACCACCATAGACCCTCAGATATCTCATTCCAGTTCAATAGGAATGATTTGAAGGACAAACTAAATGATATTTGATGTACAGTTTCTTTAATCGTCTGCTCATAACTGTACATAAGCATTAAGGGTAATAAACTGTCTAACATGACGTGGACTTTTACAAAACATACATCTCCGAAGTCCAAATCGCCCTCAGGTGAACAATAGTTTACAGTAAGACTAGGCTTAAACAAATGTGCTAACTGTGATGTTGTCTCCTATTTTTCTAACACTCCGGACAAAGTTTGAGTCATTGGATTAAATAACTCCACAAATGTAACCATGGCAAGTAGTAGCTATTAGGAAAGGTACCTGCTCCCCATCATCCCCAATCGACGATGGCAACGGAATTCCCGTTCCCTCCCCTTCCTGAAAGCACAGGAGTAACAATTTTAGTGCATATTTGTAATCCCCAGAGCCCGTGCGGAATTCCTGGAGCCGCGTATACCTACTCGCACGGCAATATCAACGTACCGGTGGCGCGTCGGGGATGCCGTCGTCAGAGAGGGTCTCTGCGGGCGGTGCGGCGGTGGCCCGGGAGCGGAGGGACGCGCCGCGGAGTGAGGACGGGAAGGAGAGAACCGCGGGGCTAGGGTTTGTGGTGCCGCGATGGAGGAAGAGGAGGGGGAGCGTGGAGGTGGAGGTGGGGACGGCCATGGCGAGGGGAGGGAGAGGGGAAGAGGATGAGGAAGGAGCAGTAGCCGTTTGCCGCGGTGGGTTTTGGAAGACCTCTGCTTCGCTATCGCGGCGTATATTATCCGATTCGGGGGCATTTGCTCTTGAGCCCCTCCAGCTTTTGCTACTTTCAAAGTGAGGTGTCTGGTTTTCTCTAGGGCAAACTTGGACGAGTTTCATCTCCTGATCTCAAGCATTACTTTCAAAGATCATTGGTGATTTGTTCAGAGAAGATATGGAATTGGATACTTCAGATAAAACTATACAAGTTACGGTATCTTTTAAAGGAAAGGAACAACCAGTAGTGACCTTCTTGCCTGGATACACGGATAGACTGTCCATACGGCCATACCAGTGCTCAAATAATAGGATTACAGGAATACATTTCATTGCACGAAACATTAGTGATAACTTAGTCAGGTAAATAATTCGGAAACACTAGTGAAATTTCACCACAAAAGCTACAGCGGCTGGAGTGACATTTCACAGCCTCGGCAAATCAAATACAGAATGACAACAGCCATAGAGGTGGCCAAACTAACTCTAATACAGACATACTCCGTACATCTACAAAGCAACAGCTATTCACTTCCCTTCTCTATCCCGGCCATCACCACCATCCCCAGCACTTCTTTTCCCAATCCCCTTCAGAGCAGCTACAAGATCCAGGCCCGACTGCTGCTCGCGAAGCCTTGAATATGATGGACCAGGTGCAGACGGCCCCTGCTTAAGCTGCCATGGCAAAGGCTGCCTGTTGGGAGATGGAATCACATTTGAATCATTTGACAATCTATCACCGAAAGTTGGCTTCACTGTGATTTCTGTTCTATCAGAATCCATGGCACATGATACCTCGTTAAGGTTGAACCCACGAACACTAGTTTCCGTCTTGTCACGATCAGATTTAGGAGATGTTGAGAAAGGGGCATTTGGTGGCGGAACACCTTGCCTAACTCATGAGCCTCAGGTTTTGAAGGTGGACGACCAAGAGCAATCGTTTTCTTGTCTTCCTCTTCTTTCACGATGACCATGTGGTCAGGCTCTGCAGGCTCAGGGCATTTTTGCTTAATACTCTCGAATATCTTATCCTGATACAGATCCTTGCCACTTGCTGAGCGCCCTGAGTAAATGTTGGTCATGGGGAAAGCTTTCTCTGGTGGTGTGGCAGGTGTATAGTCAGGAGGGAGCAAATCATCCCAATTCTCCAACAGTTCTTTGTACACTTTGCGTAGTGTGACCTCTGTGAGGCCCGTAACCTTACAGATCTCTGCCTGGGTTTTGCGCTTGTCTTCAAGTTGACATGCAAGGTAGATAGCAGCAGCAGATATACTTATGGGATTCCGCCGTGTGCAGAAGCACTTATTAACAACCACCTCACCAATATGAGCTGCAAGTTCCTGAAGAGACACAATATATTAAAACCGGAAATTTATTTTCAGCATAGTGCTTCAGCAACAGGTTGTTCAGAGCATCTAATACCTGAGCAGATTTATTCAGCTGGAGCAAGCTGCAAAATCGGGGCATATGGACAGCTATGGAGTTGCTGTTAAGTGGTTGACTCAATTTCAGAGATTCACCGAGTATTTTGATGTACTTTCCTATCTCTTTTTGAGGAAGATTGCTAGCAGTAGAGATTTCCTGTTCATATACAAGACAAAAGGTGAATTGGTAGTGATTGATAAAATTAGTATGACATAAAATAGTATACCAAGTTTCAGATATTTGCCAAGTTTTTTTTTTCTTCCTGCTATCTATTTCTGAGGTAAATTGTTCGCGTAGACATCTCTTGGGTCTTGCCTAAGTAGCAGAAAAGGTCTAATCAACCAATATAGCATTAATCGAAAATGCATGCTACATCAAGTGTTTGTGTAAAAAAATCAAACATAGCCAAGCTGGTAAGCATTTGTTTAATTGGCTGTCAATGAATCAGCATTAAAATGGTTTCAGATGAATTCAGGTATTTGCAACAAGGTTAAAGATACCCTGATAAGCACACAGCCATACAGTGATATAAGATAACTAAGGTTTTTTTTTCATCAATGTTAATGGAAGCACAACATGATGGTAGATAACTAGATATCATGGCTAAAACGACACTGAATTCCGGTGATCCAACACTAATATGTTGTAATTAGCATTTTTTTTTTGTTTTGCAATTGAAATCATTAGCATATTTAAGTTTACTAGCACAATCCCCAATTCCAAGAAATCAAATCTTGTGAAATGCCAAAATCTCTGCTTCCAAATACGAATTTCCATATAACCAGTACTAAATAGTAAATACGACTTGTTTGAATAAATGCATGCTTATGCTTTCCAAGATAGGCATACCCATCTCTGCTGCACTAGAGCAATAGAACAAACACAAGGCATGCGTGTGCGGATCACAAACAAACCTGCAGCGTCCGAGGCTGCTGCGCCTCGCGGATAGCCTGCACGAGCGCGGCCGTCGCGAGCGCCTCGACGCTCCGATTCCTGAGGCAGGTCGCGGACGAGCAATCCTTGAAGAGATCGAAAGCGTGGTCTGCTATTTCCCTGTCGAGCCTGAGTATGGAGGAGACGTCGATGATCTGGAGGTAGGCGCGGAGGCTGTCGACGGAGACCATGGGCCCGGAGGGGTCCGGATTGGAGGACGCGGCGGCGGAGTCGCCGGCGAGCGCGCGCTCAAGCTCGGCGAGGAGGCCGGAGAAGGTGGAGGCGGAGCGGGCGAGGACGGGGTGGCGCTCGAGGGAGAAAGCCGAGAAGGCGGAGACGAAACCCGCGGGGAGGAAGGGGTCCTCGTCATCTTCGCCGCCGGGGAGGGAGAGGGGGCCGGATCGACCGCGGTGGCGAGGTCGGGGGTGACTAGGGGAAGCGGATGGAGGGAGGGGAGGAGGGGGGAAGAAGGGGTGCGTGTGGAGGTGGCGCTCGACGACGATGCGGGCGCAGACTGAGCACTCGGACACGGCGCGCGAGAGCGGCGGCTGCGTCGTCGCGCACCGCGCCGGCCCCGACGCGCGGCAGTAGGGGCACTGCGACGACATGGGGACGGCCGGGCAGCGAGCGGGGCAGGGACGGAGAGGCCTGTGGGCTTTTTGGGTTTGGTGGGCTCTAAAGGTAGGAGATGATCGTCGAGATGATCAATCAGATGAACCAGAGACGACCGGTCACTCACTCACTCACCGGTCAGTCTCAGTCCCAGGCTCTCCCAGCTGAAGGCAAATACAGAACAGAACACGGCTAAAATGTTTCTGTTGGAATTTTTTTTCCAATTCCATTCCCCAGGTTAATCCATTTCCAACAACGTTCCTTTATAAAGATTGACATGGACAGTGGCGTGGTAATCCAACAAAAGCGGATAAATCACTAGGAATCATAGCATAATAATAGGCGATAATAGATGAGATGATAGGTTTCATGTGGTTCTTTCATTGCTCATCGCTATGGGTGGAACTTTTACAGTGGGATCTTATACCGTATGAATGTTCTATCCACAACACATTTTTGATCTTGTTACAAGCAAAAACGAAGTAGGTGTCGATGGTTATTATGTCTAACGTTTAAGTAGTCCTGTACTCCAGTAAGCAGCAGCAGAAGCGAACGGGTGCAGGCTGTAGAGTAACTCCATGGTGTGGTTTATCCATGATCAAATGGTTTCTTTAAACCAGTATCAGCTATCATTTCCCTGAGATGGAAAAGATTTGGAGTCAGCCAAGCGAGCAAATATTTAGTCCTAATCACTAATCAGGCATCAAAATGTGAGATACTGTTGTACATCATTTCTTTTCCATACATTAATGCCTACGATATTTAGATCTCACAAGATAGAGAAGTGCGGGAGCCACAGAAAAGTGAGAGCAGAGCACACTCATGTTGCCAGCACAGGTAGAAAGCATGTGCAACCCTAGTTAGTGTAGCCTATCTACAAAACTGATAACAGATGACACTTCAAGGCAGATCTAGAACTCATATAAGAAGAAAAAATTATGACACAGGCAAAAATGTTGAAGTTAAATCATACATAATGCTAAAGGTTAATTTCAGTAGTACATTGCAAGTATGGAAAAGCAAGCTTACCATAATTTTGGTGTTTCTTTGAGAAGTTATATAAGGCTTTCACAATGGCACCATGTTTCACTGATTTCAGTGGCCCCATATACCTGGAACAGGAAATATTAGAGATTTGTCAATTGTGGTGATATTTTCGCAGTTAGGAATATTAATGTTTTGATAAAGAACTTACATAATTTCAGTATACCGTAATCTCCATGCAGGAAATCCTAAATGGCATCTAGCAGGACCATACATGAGAAGAAGATCAGGTTCTGGTCCACCACAACCTAATGGATGAAGTCAGAACTTAAGTCATAAAGTCATTAAAGCATGATAAATAACTAAATAAGCATATGAAACAAAGCATACAGAAAAGGGTGAGTTTTCCAAGCATACCTACAGCTTTCAGTGCACTAGCCATGTCAGCTTCTGTAAATGCTGGTTTCCTTTTGCCATCTTCATGAGAATCACCATTGAAGTAAGTTGAGCATAGTAAACTGGCTGCTTTAGCAATACCCTCCTTGCCATCAGAACCAGAAATACAGTCTATCACCATCTCTTTTGGCTACAGTGTAGATCTTTGATGTTTGCTCCAATGCTCTATATGTTGCCATGAATCATAATACGAATTTACAAACAACAACGACAAAATGGACAAGCACACCAGTAGAGAATACACACAAAAGTAAGACCCTAATATAAAATGGAGTAGCAGAAAGCTCAGTAGTGCAGCTTACAAAATGTTCTCCTCTAGTCGTATCTCTTGAAACATTCGCGGCAGGTTCAAATGATTTCTTCAGAACTCCTATGATGCAAACATAGAATAGTGTAAGATAATGTTGTATGTGCTAGATTCAGTCTACAAGTCTCAAAAGAAAAAAAAAAGTGCATCTGTCAACTAAAAACATCACAATGTGACGTGTAAAGGATAACATGAAATTTAGTTTTGCTCTGCCCAGGTTATGAAAGCCCTGTAATGTCTCTTGAAGTCATTTGATTTCTAATGAACCATATTTATTTACGGAAAAAGAATGATCATATAATTAGATAAGTAGTCAACAACAAACTTCAGACTGAAAACAGCCATAACCTGCAAATTCAAATGCTGAACTCATTGTCTTACCCTCGATGTCATAGAGACATACATACTTCACACCCATAGATGAGAGCCAGCATAACAGTTGCTTGACCTTCGCAGTACTTTTTAGCTTCTTTGCTATCTACCACAACAGCCAAGCACTTCAGTCTACCCAGATGAAGACTCCGATACTTCCGCAACAATCCAGATGAAATAAGATAGCATTCTAGACTATAAATCAGATGAGACCATAAATTTAAAAGGCTGATTGCTAAGTGGGTGATGGTCCACAGCAACCCCAAAATGAGCTTGATAATAATTGATGGTCTAGACATCTGCACACACAGAAAGAAAATACAATCGTCATACTCTCACAGAATGCATTAAGGTTATAGAAATATATCCATAAGATATTAGAAACATCAGAATTATTTAGATCTTAAAACTTAATGCAATCAAGTAACTGTAATACGATGTCAACATGCAACAGTGCCGTTAACTTAATGCAATCAAGTAACTGTAATACGATGTCAACATGCAACAGTGCCGTTCAGGGTTTGCATAACAAATGCATTAAGGTTATAGAAATATATCCATAAGATATTAAAAACATCAGAACTATTTAGATCTTAAAACTTAATGCAATCAAGTAAATGTGATACGATGTCGACATGCAACAGTGCCGTTCAGGGTTTGCATAACAACAACTGATAATTCTGCGGGTTGCCTCATCGCATCATTCATATTGCTAATGTATCAGATTATTACCTCATAAATTTCAGCTCTCAATTGTTAAGCAAACCCATGAAAACTGAGGATATGTCTGAGCCTGAAACCTCTGTTGTAAACTTATTGCAGATTCCATTATATATCTCAGACTCAGCAAACAAGTTCAGGGTTTTGCATTAATTAAAACAGGGCTGCTATTGTTGCCATACTTTGAAGCTTGACAGAGCTGGAAATTTCTGGATTTTCAGCTAAGGTGATCACAAATGTTAAATAAACTTTCATCAAAGGTTATAAGAAATGCGCAATTCATAGAAACCTTTTCCAGGAAGTGCACTTAAAAGAAAAGAAAGCCACGGGTTAAGAAGTGTATATTGTTTCTTCTATGATGTTCTTTCCACCGACTAGATTGAAGTCTCCTAAAATCAGTATTATGCCTACACTATAAACAAAGAGGCAAAAGGTTCAAGAACAGCAGAAAAAGGAGACCAGTTCATCAGCATACATACATGTGGGAGGGGGCTGATTCATGAGGACGTAGGCCTCACTGGTCGCAACTGCCTCTCTGCACAAGAACAGTGAAATAATTATTCTGAAGAAAAGGGGAAGAATGAAGTCAGGGTGCATCATACAGCCAACCAGATATGTGAATGCCAAAATTATTGCAAACTGTATTGAACCTTTCCTTTCACCTGTCTAATTGCTTTTGCGAACAAGAGATCAAAGCAACACTAACACAAACAAACAAGGGAGGCCAGCAAACAGCACAGAGAAACGAAAAAAGAAAGTGAGACAGGAAAGAAATCTAACATGGCTTTGGAATCCATGGCAATCGCAGCTGAACTGAGGAGGTTGAGGAAGAAACAACGGGAGCAACAAGAACCAGGTGCTCAAATTATAGAGAACCAAATTGTGGCCTGGCCAGGGCTGGACTACCGGACTAAGCTAAAACTGTAGTAGTCACAGACAGGAAAAATCCATAAGCTGGTCCCTCATATCACATCGACGTGTAACGGTTGTCCTGCCTCCCATCACATGGACGTGTACCGGTTGTCCTGCTGAGGTGTTGACATCCCAGACTACTAGAGCATAATTAACCTCTCCCAGTCGCTTTCTACATTAAGTTTCTCCACTTATTTTTCTTCCTAGAATGCTTTATTAGCTATTTCTAAGGCTCGCAAATGAAGTGGCCGTAGCAGTTGTGAAATAAACTACATATAACGACACCAAACACGTGGTGTGACAACATTGTACAATCAAGGACGATCAGCGATTAGGCGACACATCATCGCCACACAAATAAAACATGGCAAAGTAGTGGAGTAGAGGTGACCGACTCCATTGTAGCCTGAGAGGGCCGAGAGGAAATTCAAAAGCCACATACACATTTCCACAAACACTTGGCAGGGGAAATTCAAATGCTACACGCACATTTCGACAAATACTTGGCATGCGACGACAAGCGCTCAACGCGGAGAGCACAGGCCAAGCCTGCAGGTAAAGCAACTTGTTACGGAGAGGAAAGGGCAGGGAGGAAAGCGAGTTAAACCTGATGGTGGAGGCAAGCTACGCGTGGAGTGGCGCGCGGTGCCACGCGCTTCCCCCAAAAGCCCGGCGGCGTCACGGCAGCATCAGAGCCCGGCGTGGAGGCGGAGTCACGGCAGCATCAACGACGGGCGTGGAGGCGGATGCTACGGCCTTTTGCCCTTTTGCAAGGCAGAACTTGGGGGAGTTGCCTTGACCTTGAGTTGGGTCGTCAACAGGCCGGGAGGCGCCCTGGAGACCTGAGCCCTGAACGTATGGCATCTGGGCGTGACCACGCGAGATCTGGCGGGCGTGTCACCGGCTCGCCGCCGCCGCCTGGCACACCAGCGATTAGGGACGTTTTTCTTTCAGAGAGTTGTTGGCTCACGTGGCTGTGTGCGGAGAGCGGTCTGGCGGCTAGGTTTGGTGGGACTCGATCACTCGAGTTGGGTTGGGCCGACTCGGAGTCGGATGTTGGGCCAGCCGGCCAGGACTAGTCTAAAAGAGACAGGGCCGAGAATCACTGGTGCTTGCTTTTTTTTTTTTTGATAACAACCAGTGCTTGCTTATGTACGGGTAGTTCGGGTACGGGGTAACTAACCAAAATACCCAATAAAATTTTAGGTAATTCAATTCACTGTCTGAACTTAACATCGGTAGCGCGGGTTCATGTTTTTTTAGGGTCCGGCTCCAGATAATTCGGGTACAGCTAACGGGTAGCGGATGATAATAATATATCTAGAGTGAGTTATTGTTTTCGACCCAGTAATAGAACTGGCAGAAGAAGAAACTGCAGCATTGGCTTGGGCTAGTGCGGGCTAAATTATGCGTTGAACGCCCCAACGGCCCAACTCCCTCAACAGCCCTTTTTTTAGAGTTCAAGTGTGGCCCCCGGCCTTTATATTGAAAAGAGACCAACACTTATAGTTCATTACATTTCCACAGCCACATTGCTGGGACAGTAGGACCAAACAGAGCACATATGCTCCTCAAATGTCTCACAGTAAGAAAAACGGATAAAGTTATGAAGCAAACAACAAGCATGTTAAAGATATGCTACAACAGGCCTTTATTATATATATACTAAAAAAAAACTACAACAGGACTCAGCATGCTAATGGTTTGGGCTTAAATGGTTTTAATGGATTGGTTTTCGCTATGGGCTTGTTTGATTGGTTGCAAATGGGTTGTCCTATTAATGGTTTGGGTTTGGTTTGGATTCGAAAGAAAACAATTTACTTTGGTTTTGGATGGGGTATAATTGGTTTGGTTCTAACTGGACTAAACTCATGGATTAGAATGGTTGCGAGGGAAGGAAACCACGATTGGGTCGTCGATCATCGGTTGCCAGTTAGTGTTGGCCGGGGAGCAAAACACAACACCGACATATAGACAACCGATCGAGCAAGCAAACCGATCTTTGGCTTGTTTTGATGAATCGCTTTTGGAGTGGGTTAAAACCGTGGTTTGCACTTTGGTTTGGTTTGGAGTGAAATTGCAAATGATCCGGATTGGTTTGGTTACCTAAGGTAAAGTAATGGGCTGAGTTGGTTTTGGGCGAAAGCCCGAACCTTGTTGGTTTGATTTGGATTCGATTTGGATTTCAAACCATTAGCAGACTGAAACAGGGCTACAACTGCTACAGGCGTAATAAAACCACAATAATCTCAGGGGAAAGCAAACAGACGCTTCAAATTTTAGAGCCATCAGCCATGGCACCATCTTGCAGCAATATGAGAGATGAAGAATCTGATCTGAAATTTGGCATTCTGCTAGCACACTTTCTGGGTGTAAAGTGGTGTCAAATTTAGGCACTGTTGTTGTCAATTATCAAGGCGTCAGGCTCTGATTTCTTCAGCCCTGTAGCTGTAGTGCTCCAACACACGAGGGCGTATATGCTCGTCGTGGTCACGATTTCTTTCGTGTTTGCCTCCGTATCGTTAGTTTCGCATTATTTTAGTGGGCCTGGACTTGGAATCAATTCCAATAATGGCATTCAGATATTGCTGGATTAGATATTCCTGCCTCGGATTACAGTATCCCGTGCCCCCACCATATAGTCTTTTACCCTGTTGATATTTTTTTTCCTTTAAACAGGGTGTATGCTATAGATGATTTGGTTGAAACAGGGCATATGCAATAGATGATTTGAGCGAGTGACCTCGTGCCCGATCCACGATCTTCTGCTCCTGTTCCAACGCGGGGAGTCACGGGATCCATGATCTCCCTGCTCCTGTTCCGACGTGGGGAGTCATCGGCGGGAGGGTGGCCGGAGTTATTGGCCGATGAGTTCGGCAACGGTGGTTGCCAGCATCGACGACAACAAGGGGCTTGGTCGGACAAGGTGGCGGTTGGCGCAAAGGACAAGTCGTGGCCAATGTTGTGCACGGATTGAGCTGTCATAGCGAAAGCTTTATCCTCTTTGGACCGATGACGACGACCTCTCCCAATTTCTTCCTTGGAAGTGTTAATCGTTTGGGCCTCTTCCCTTTGTGGTGGCTTGTCTTCCGTGGTAAAATTCAAACTGCGCTTTTCATAAAAGAGTCTATGTTCCAAGAGTTTGTTTGGAAATGTTACAGTCCTCTTAATTCCATGCGTAATTGAAAGGGTCAAAGGGATTAAGACACACACAAAAAAATAGTTCATTTTCTACTCTAATCTGCATCGATTGAGAGTTCAGGATTGAATTTATCCAAACAATGCTTATAAGAGGACAAAGTAATAGAATGGTTACAACATGAACACAAATGCAGCATGCAGTAAGTGGTTAGCACGTCAGTTTTATGACAAACTCGTATGTAAAGTTAAGGTTTCAACTCTCAACTAATCCTATATGTCAATCAACATACATGGAGTCCCTTAAAAGTGCCCGCTCTCGTGTAGGAGACTAGCCATCCTCGCAGGTTTTAACACGAGATATTTTTCAGCTTGTTAACTCATTGGAGACAGCACTACTGTCACGCCGTCCACCAAATCTGAGGAGCAGCACCGAGTTGGGGAATGCGGCCATTCTGCGCAGGGTTCCAAAGTCCTCGCAGGGACGGCGACACATCTCGGCCTGCCGCCTGCAGCAGCGCGGGACACCGGACGACAGCCACCCCTATGAAAGGGCCAGTGAAAGAGAACAAAAGGCTCAGATGGCTGCATCTCCTAGCAGCCGTGTAGTACAGGACTATCATAACGAGTGACGATACGCGTAATGGCACATCGAGAGGACAGATGACCTGTTCATCTGCAGTCTTAACTTCACATGAGATTTGGAGGTCTCACCTGCCACTAAATTCAGTACCCTGATATGATGAGAATGCAATTCACCTGCCACTAAATTCACTAACACTGCAGCTAGCCAAGCGTGAAATGCACACGCCCGACTAAAACTAAAACCTACCCCGGTCCCCTTCCCTATCGGCTCCGGCAGCACAGGAGGACGAAGACGACAAGCTGATCTGACGGCAGGCACGGGAGGAGAGGAGCAAAGGCATTGTGTGCACGCGTGCGCACGCATCGCACGCACGCAGTACGACGGAGTTAGGCGCAATGATATGATATGAGGATGAGATTAGATGATGGAGAAGCTGAGTTAGTGCAGGAGCCACTCTCGGTTTGGCGATCCCTCTCGCTGCGGACTTTTCTGCCTCCAACCAGAGCGGATCTTGCAAGACAGCAGCAATACAATACGCGACCATCGCTTGCATTTGCATTTGCATTGCAGCCTGATTATGATAGATGGATCCACGCAATTGGATGGCCGGTCCAGTCCCTTTTGCACGCGGTGTGGCCGCTGCTCATCCCGTCGATCTGATGATGATCAGCATTAGGCTTCTTTTTTTTCTTTTGTTTTCTCTTGTTTACGGGTGAAAAGGGGAACGAACCAGCTTTTAGGCTCCTTAATTGGCTTTCCACGGCGGCATAACAAGAAGCCCGCGTGATATGATTCTGAATTTCTGATAGCTCTTAAACGATCCGATCAGGCATTTGCTGGTGGATGGGTAGCGCATAATATAATCTTCGTGGATGGAGAGATAGTACTAAAGGTGCCGATGATCCATACGTGTCCAGTTCGACCTCGCCACATGGCAGCGGGCTCCACGCCTCCACCTCTTGTTCTCTCCCAAACTTTTGGTCTCATCATGCGTGGAATCATGGCCCGCATCTCTCCTAGAAGCCATTATCCGCTTTCTGCACTGCTGCGTCCAATCACTGTGCGTTGGGGTTCAGAATGGCGGTCATCGTCACAGGATTTTTCGTAGATTGCAGGCATCAGCCCCACACCTTCAGAGTTGCCTGCATATATATATAATATCCTGTTGCTTTACCTCTTTCTTTTGCTGGGATAATGGCAGCTGATCTGAAATCATGGACTCATGCTTCTTGGTTTCTTCTTTTGGCCCCAGCACAAGAAGCACGGATGCATATGCATACAGCAAACGGATCAGAGCGGTGAAAGAGGCATGATCGATCAAAAGGGCAAAAGCATCATGGACAAGGAACTGAGCATTGCTAATTGCCGAATGGGTCATTGCTCCAATCGGTATAGCATGCGTGTAGTTGAGCTCAGGCATCTCTTTGCAGCATGCCAAGAGTGGCCTGGCCAATGGCCATGCATCCGAATATCCGATAGTGCAGAAACGACAACTGTTGAGTGAAGCTTATCCTTCCCTCCCAAAAGCCTGATATATATGTTCTCTTCTCGGCGTCTACCTCGTCTATTGTTACACAATCATCAATCAGACATCATCATGAAGGCTGCAGCTGCAGGATAATTAAAGTCAATACAATTGATCCATCAAAAATCAGCTACACTGGTCTTGATTCTGCCTGCTGCCCCCACTTTTTTTTCGCGCGTTTTCCTGCTGCCCCCACTGAAAAGAAGCTTACAGTTGCATATATATCTTGGCGTCCTGCCAATCTTTTCTTCGTCCCCAACCAAAGGCATGATGTTCACAGTGCAGTACTGATCAAATAACTCAAATTAAAAAATAAAGAAAAGGGTGATAGTTTTGTATCAGTCCAAGATATTTTGGGCCCTGTAACTTGCAGTGCATATTTGAGTCTGCAGTCTTAAGTTTTGAACTTGTGTTCTGCGCATGGGCGCCTGAATCCGGAACTAAAAGACGATGTTACTTGCTTTTTGAATAAAAAGCTGGGGAAACGTTTTGTTCTAAAAAAGATATTTTGGGCCCTGCTTCCTCGTCAGTGGAAAAGATCAGCAGCATATGCGTGCCTGATTGTCGTCCTCGTCATATTCTACTAACGAGGTGGGAAGAACTCAAGTACGATAATGATCCTAGTGACCCGGACAAAGCTGTGCCTTTGGAGTTTTCTTGACATGCAGAGGGTAACCATGGGAAATGGCTGCTTGAGGAGCTGCGTGCTCTGATTGAAAGTAAAGAAGAAGAATACTATAATGTGGGTGGAGAGAACACGCTGTTAAAGCTGAACCACAGTATGTGGATCCATGCTTCCAATCTTCTAGCTTGGAAAGATGGCTCTGACAGTGAACTGGGAGACAACGTGTACCGGAGCAACTGGATGGAGCCGATTAGCCGTCGTAAGTTTCAGATTTCTAACGTCGTGGTCCTGTAGTGCCGGAGGCGAGGGTAGGTGCCGGACTCTTTGAAACCCCCGATTCACCGGGAAGAAAGGTTGCATATTGGTGGCTCTGAACCTCTGGATAATGCCACGGTCCGGTGCAAGATGCCCAATCCCTGCTCCGGCGCCGCGCGAGGGAGGAGTCAGTCAATACCCCAGCGATCCCCGGCGAGAGACGGATCGCCGTGAAAAGAACCGGGAGTAAAGGCGGTGGAGTAAGCGCCAAGCGTCAGTGATGGCAAATGGACAATAGGGACGAGGTAGGCGAACCGCGCGCGCCAAGCCGCCAAGAATAGCTAGCTAATAAAAGCTTCTTTCCCCGCGTCCTTTCGGTGGCCGGCGTGGCGGCGTCCCTGTCGCCCGGCACGGCGAGTCCACCAGTGCCTGGATGGATGCGGAGACTCCGGGCCGGCTCTACGCCACACAAGCTAGCAGCCGGGAGGACGGGGACTCGGGGGCTGCGCTTTCGTAGTTTCGTGGACCACCGTCCGTCCCCGCTCTGCTCCGTTGCGGTGCCGGCCGGTTTTCTCGCGCGGCTCGGGCTAGCTCGATCCGTCGTACGGGTGCCTGTCACAGAATAATACCTGACGAAACTGAATTGACAAGGTCAGGTTCGCGGAAACAAGCTAACTACTCCAAGCTAAATGTCTTATCGCTGACGACCAAGCAGCAAAGAGGAAATAAATTTACTTGTCGGTTGCCGTGTCTTTGATGAACTTGCACTCAACAAAGTAACTACCAATGTGATGGCAGTTCTTCTCAGGGTTAGCTGGGTAGGGATTCGGGAACACCGACAGTGTGCGCGCGCAACATTGTTCACGCACCAAGGTGCAGATGGAAGAAGCTGCCCAGCCTTTGTCTTATTGCCGATCGACTCGACGCGATGACATGGACCAGAATAGAGATGCTCTCAGCTCGGCCGGGGATGCCTGCCTGCGTCGATCTGCGTCGATCTCGCCGCGCGCTGTCCCGACGCAAATGCTTCGTCAGCGGCGAGCTTAAGGCTGGACCGCTGGACGACGCTCGCTTGCCGTTATTCGTGGCCACAAAACGGGCAGGGCTCGTGGCAGTGCCGTGAGTCACGAGTTGCACGGATATATATCCCCATCTGGCGGTCTGGACAAAGGCCGCGTACGCAAGTATATCTCATCATCAGCAGGCTGATGTGTGTGTTTTGAGGGGTGATGTGCGTGTTTGCAGATCCTTCATCAACCTTACGGACACAATAATAAAGGCGTCATGATTACGCTTGAACGTACGAGTTTGTGATAGCTCGGCTGATGTAGTAGCAACGCGCTGCGTAGCATATAAATATATTCACAATATATAGGTGTGCTAGCTGCCTCCCCTAGCAGAGCCCTGGCTACCGTGTGTTGCGGCGTCAAAATCAACGTGACGGCCAGTAGAAAAAATTGGGCGGCAGCACAAGTCCGGATCATAGTTCGCTATTAAGTACAGTACATGAAAAATCTATAGAGTCTCGGTCACATAGAAAAGAAATGGTGTCGTCTATGGTGTGTGGGGTGTGGTGTATCCGCCGTGTATGTACAAATTGTGGCCTTCTTCAGTATCGATGTTATCCTAAACAGTAAACACTAAACGGTAAGCGAGCTAAAGAACTGGTTGAACGAAAATGGTGTAGCGCTATGTAGCGTTTACACGGTATCTAAGTGGTTAGTTGAACAGTGCTTATGGATGTGCCGAGGAACGGGACAGCGACCGTGCGACGACAAGCTGATCGATGATCGGTGGTGGCGGGCGGCACGCGAGCGCGGTGTGCCGGAGGATGCAAGAGTGACGGCGCTTTGACGCAGTGGAAAACTGGAAATGCTGCAGCGCGCACGGGGTATAGTAGCCAGCCGTGTGTGACGTGATGATATTGTGAAGTATGCCGTACCCATCCATTATCCATCACTAATACATATAGACATTCAGTAATCAGTATATTATTGTAAGTACGTACTACTGAGGATGTATACGGTGCTCGGGTGTATGATACCCTGACTGATACCCGGCCGCTAGTCCTAACTGGCTAGATGAGCCGCGTTGCACCCTAGCCGCCCGAGGTCGAGCCCGTGTTTCACTGGGAGGGAGGCGAAAATAATCCCCTCATCTCCCCTACACTAAACTGCAGGTCTAAGGTTACACTAAAGAAATGAAAATTCTGACTCATACTTAGTAGTAATGAACACTCAATTCTCTTTCAGAAACCTCCTGCTGGATGCCTGGATAGATAGTGGATCTTTGGAGAATCCCTTCCATCCAATAATGTAGGAGTACAATCGTTCACGCTCCGTACAACTGACTCGGTCAAGACCATGACTGGATTCGACCTGTCTCTGACTTTCTGGGACCAGCCGCCAGCGTTGTCCAAATACGGTGTGTCATCATATACCCACTCACCACTCTCCACTCGCCAAGGAGAACAGGAGAAGTACAGGCCATTTGTACCCCTGCACGAGCAGAACACGTGATCTGCCCGCGCGCGACAGTGCCCACACCACGCACTCTTCTTCTGTACTGAATCACGGATGCTCCCTATATAACAGAGCCAAGGACTGCCAGCCTGCAGAGCCAGACACCACGCACGGACCACTCGGCCCGCCTCATCACGTAGCTAGCAGTGCACTAGCAGCGAAGAGCTGGGGAGTCGAGTGAGAGGACACGGTGTGACTCCGGCAATTCGCTGCTGGTACACCAATAATCGAGAGCCAGAGTCCGGCCGGCACGCCGGGACGCGGCAGGTACAGAGAACGAAGCTAGCGCCAAACTGACAGAACACGCCTGCTATCGGTAGATCTACACCACCGACACTTGGCCACCATGAGCACGTCGGGCACGGACGCCGCCGTCCCGGTCGCCGTGGCGCCGGCGAAGCGCCCGCCCATCAACAAGTACGCCTTGGCCTGCGCCCTGCTCGCCTCCATGAACTCCGTCCTCCTCGGCTATGGTAGGTTTGTGTCCCGTCCAGTACGGGAGTGCATTTCATTCCGCAAAGCATGCACGTAATTAACACAGCTGTGTTCTTCGTTTGCTGGCCAGACATCTCGGTGATGAGCGGCGCGCAGCTGTTCATGAAGGAGGACCTCAAGATCACGGACACACAGATCGAGATCCTCGCCGGCGTCATCAGCATCTACTCCCCTGTTCGGCTCCCTGGCCGCCGGATTCACCTCCGACTGGCTCGGCCGCCGCTACACCATGGTGCTGGCGGCCGCCATCTTCTTCACGGGCGCGCTCCTCATGGGCCTGGCCCCGACTACGGGCTCCTCATGGCGGGCCGCTTCGTGGCCGGCATCGGCGTCGGCTTCGCGCTCATGATCGCCCCCGTGTACACAGCCGAGGTGGCGCCCACCTCGGCGCGCGGCTTCCTCACCACCTTCCCGGAGGTGTTCAACAACTTCGGCATCCTCCTCGGCTACGTCTCCAACTTCGCCTTCGCGCGCCTCCCGGTGCACCTCAGCTGGCGCGCCATGTTCCTGGTCGGCGCCGTGCCGCCGGTCTTCCTGGGCTTCGCCGTCCTCGCCATGCCGGAGTCGCCTCGCTGGCTCGTCATGCGGGGCCGCATCGACGACGCGCGCCGCGTGCTGCAGAAGACCTCCGACTCCCACGCCGAGGCCGAGGAGCGCCTGCTCGACATCAAGAAGGTGGTCGGCATCCCCGAGGGCGTGTCCGACGCCGACGACGTGGTCGCCATCGTCCGCGCCAACACCAAGGGCTCGCGCAACGACGGGGTGTGGAAGGAGCTGCTCATCAACCCTTCCGCCCCGTGCGCCGCATGCTCATGGCCGGGCTGGGGCTCATGTTCATCCAGCAGGCCACGGGCGTGGACTGCGTGGTCATGTACAGCCCGCGGGTGTTCACGCAGGCGGGCATCAAGTCCAAGACCAACTCGCTGGGCGCGTCCATGGCGGTCGGCGCGTGCAAGACCTTCTTCATCCCCGTCTCCACGCTGCTCCTGGACCGCATCGGCCGGCGCCCGCTGCTGCTGGCGAGCGGCGGCGGGATGGCCATCTTCCTCTTCACGCTGGCCACGTCCCTGCACATGATGGACCGGCGCCCCGAGGGGAGGCCGCGGCGCTGGGCGCGGTGAGCATCGCGGCCATGCTGGCGTTCGTCGCGTCGTTCGCGTCCGGCCTGGGCCCCTGTCGCCTGGGTCTACTGCTCCGAGATCTACCCGCTGCGGCTGCGCGCGCAGGCCGCCGCCATCGGCACGGGGCTCAACCGGATCATGGCCGGCGCCACCACCATGTCCTTCCTCTCGCTCTCCAACACCATCACCATCGCCGGCAGCTTCTACCTCTACGCGTGCATCGCCGCCGCAGGGTGGGTGTTCATGTACTTCTTCCTGCCGGAGACGATGGGCAAGAGCCTCGAGGACACCGTGAAGCTCTTCGGCAAGGACGCGGACGACGAGGACGTCGGCGGCAGCCAACGTCATGTGACCAGTAAGAAGCAGCCCTCCACTGAGCTGAGCGCTCAGCAGTGAGTGATGTGCCGTGCAACGCGTGTCCGTACACGTGTCGTCCCGAGTGTGGCCGAAGCTTATAGGTTCCGTAAAGCTTCGATGATATCGTACACTAGTATATTTTGTGTGTTCATGCGTGGTGAACCTGTAGATTTTGTAGAGTTTTTGTTCATCTCGTGGCGTGCGTGTCCGTAGGTAGGGACCGAGTAGGGACGCAACACACGGGCATAAAATATATACATTCACCTGATATTCCACGTGTGAAAATATCTATCTGCCTTTGTGTTCGGCCTGCATGCAGGCGTCACGATGCACAATCGGATTGTTGAGCATGAGCCCGGTGACTGGCGTCCTCCTTTATTTTATCACTGGTAGTTGAATCACACCTTCCTGCAAACCTTCTGCTGATAGAGTTCTCAACACCTTGGATTGTTTCTGACGTTTTGCGCCAGCGTGACAAATACTTCATGTTTCGGTACTGTGTGTGCTGCTCAGAGCGTCGGATTGCGATGGCTCTTGTCGCCCCTT
>JADLZK010009611.1:0-90286 GCA_015847255.1 Hyparrhenia diplandra | reverse complement strand
TCAAATCATCCACTTAGAGCAAAGGATTAGTCCACAAGTGTCTTCATCAATTTTCAAAACCAAACATGAGATTTCAGATGGCTAAGTGTGAAAACCTAGAAAAGGGGATCCTTTCTATTGTGACATTACTCCCCCTTTTATAGTGTAAAGGAGAGATAATGTGTACAATACGTGTCGCGCGATAAAAAGCTAAGGTGTCTACCGTCCGGGGGCGTAGGTGTATCATGCCCGAGCCCGGACCTCGGGTTCCCCTAATGGGGATGCCCTGGTGCGGACATGTGTCCCTGCGTCTCCTGCATCCGTGTCCGTCGCCCGAAGGGGGGGGGGGTCTCCCGAGGGCCCAATGGGGATCCTCTGATCCCATCGTGAATCTTGGCTTGTCTGGACTGCGTCGTGGTGTGGTGTCAATGTCCCGAGGGTCCTTGGACTCGTGTCGAGGAAGAGAAGCCGTTAAGCAAAGAACAATGCAGTTGTGTTTCTCGTGCGGTGGTGACGTGTGAGGTAATCGCTTCCTTTACGTCCCATCATCGAGGGATGCGAGGAGATAACGAGGCAGGTGGATTGACAGGGCAATCGATTGCCCTGTCACCGTAGCATGGGAAACCTAGGCATTAAATGTGGCTGTTCCCCACTACCAAGCTGGGTTTCCCAAGGTGCGCCCGAGGTCGTTTACCCAGAAAAAGAGAGAAGAGCCACGGTTTGGACTCTCCTACCCTCGGGCGAGGCTGAGAAGTCTCGCCCGAGAGCCATGGTCCTCGGGCGAGGTAGGAACTGCCTTCGGGGAGCCCGTGCCCTCGGGCGAGGCGGAACTTGGCCTCCGAGGCTCCCGGCCCTCGGGTTAGGAGCAGGTTGCGGTGAGAGTAGGCCGTATGGGCTGATATTGTATTGTTATGGGCCAATTTGGTCCACATACTGATGGGCTGTAACAAGCCTGTTGTGCAGATTGCTTTTTCTAGTCCTCCTTCTCTATTCTAACGTTGGTCCCAACGACTCTTATTTTTATTTCTATAACTCCTTGGGTTTCACCCTGGGCCCTTCTGGCCTGGCTGGGGGTGACTTGGCAAGTTGGGCTTCGTTAGAGGAGTATCTGGAGATGGGCTGCTTTGGGCCTTTAATTGGGCCGAAAGGATGTCCTGTGTGTTAAGTCCTTCTTTGTCAATTTGTTGGCCAGGGGCCGGCCTTCGTCCTTCCGGCTATCTCTTAGCCCATGATACGTCTTGGGTCGTAACATCCGACATCGTCTTCCCACCAGTCCTTCTTTTTGGGCCTTTGGGCCGTGCCGTCTGTCTCGGGTCTATTTTTTACCTGTGGGCCGATTATTTTCGTCCCCGACACAGATCGAGGCCCAATAACCGGCTTCATATATATAATGCATTTTAGGGTTTCCTCACTCAGCCTAAACAAACCCTATGCCCGCCAGCGTTCCTCGCATTCTCTCGTTCCCAACCCAAGCTCGACACTCCTCCCTCGGCACCGCGCCTCCCTCCCACTCCTCTCCCTCTACCACTCCTCTCCCTCTCCCCACTCCTCCCGGTGGATCCCTGTGGCGGCGCCCGGGGCGGCGGCCTGGCGGCCGGGCTTCAGCGGTGGTCGGCGTGCGGGCTCTGGCGGCTGGATCCGTGGCGGAACCGCGCCCCCGATGCCGCTCTTCTCCACCTCTTCCTCCTCTCTTCACTCACCATGGCGCGGGCGGCCATTCTCTCTCCCGCGGTGGCGAGCAACCCTCACCACCGGCCGGCGGCGCGCGAGCGGTGTGGGAGCGGCAATCAGCGGCGGTGGCGGACGGCGGCGTGGGGGCATGGATCCACGGTGCGGAAGTGGCGCCGAGCAAGCGGCGACGGTGGATCTCGCGCCCTACCTCCCGCGGCGGCGTGGGGCACGGTCGAGGGTCGACCACCCTCTCGTTAGCGGATCCGTGTCCTCCGACGGCGGATCGTGGTCGGCCACCCTCAAGCGGTGGCTCCTCGGATGGCACCGGGCGGGCGGCGGCGCTACCGGCTCGGGCTATCGGGCTCGATGGGCTTTTTTTATTTCCTAAATTATTTTCCGTGGGCGGGGCGTCTAATGTGCACGCCCGCGGTTATCCATTAATGGTGGCAGCACGGTGGGCCGCCACGGTTAATCCGTGGATTAACCATGACCACTGTAGGGTGACGGGCTCTAATGCCCACCACGTAAAATTAAAATAGCACGTCACCCAAAAGATTTTTGGTACTAGTGTACATCACTTTGTTTCATAATTTACACTTTGAAGAGATTATTGTAAATATAGTATTAAGAAGGTGTAAATATAACTAGAAGAGAGTGGGAGCGGGAGCAAACATGACACACCGGTCTCTCTCGGAGGAGGAGAAGAAGCAAGCTCGGATGGGAGGAAGAAGATGAAAATGATGTGTGGGTCCCACATGTCGGTGACTTGAAAAAAAAATCGTGAGTGGGGGGGGGGAGTTTCACCCGGGTGACATTTAGATTTCCGTTCGCGATAAAAACATAAGACATAGCTGGCATGAATGCATAACATAAATGTATTCATGTTTTTCAATGTGAAGTTTTAAAACATGTTTATACACTTTTAGAATGTTTAGAAAAAATCTAGTTTTTTTTTTTTTTTTTAAATCTTGTTCTTATTTTTTCTAGAGCTAAATGTAAAATTTCAAGCATTATACATTTCATTTGCTCTAAGTATTTTATTTGTATTATTAATATCCCAGTGTATCTTTTTTACCTTTTTCAAAAAAAAAATAGAAACTTGGAGACATTTTTTTTTTGTTTTAAAACAAGTTATCAAATATTTAGCAGATTTTCTAACAAGAAAAGGACAAAACTGCCTTCGAAATAAGGTAATTTAAATGGAGTTGAGAGTTCAGAAGGTAAGATGTTTTTTTAATCCCAAAGATGTTTGGTTTTAGAGTTTGAAGAAACAAAATCATACTACGATAATTTATATCGGACGCATTAAAACTATAATAAAATAGACTTTTTGCTCGCGACTTTGGCGAATTTGGACTCGATCTGTCAAGCAGGCTGCCTAGTAGGCTAGACTACTTGAATGAGCCCGATACACGGAGACTCCTCGAGTAAGCAGGCGGAGCGGTCCTTTAAATGGGCTTCTGGCCGTCTCATACTGATACTGCAGCTAGCACTAGGCCCATACTGTACACATTTTCTTTGGGCTCAGCTCGCCCTGCCCTGCGCCCCTTTTGCTGCTTCCAGAAAAAAGGAGTACCCCTACCTTCCAAAATATTTCTGTCCGACCATGGTAGTCGGTATAAATTGCTTGAATTCGATCATGCCAAATGTGCTGCCCTGCGGGTCTTTGTATCGTGGAGAGCGGGAGCATGCCGCATGCGCGTGTTCGCAATGATTTCTCTCAACTCTGGTGCAGTTTCACAAAGCGAGATCAGGTGAAACAGCGCTTGCATTGTCAGAAGCCACCGTAGGAGTACCCCTATTATGCGTCCAGGTAGGTAAAACAGCGCTTGCATTGTCAGAAGCCACCGTACCAGTGCAAGAGGAGACGTTGCAGAATCTTTTCAGGATCTACACTTTGGCTCGATCTTTTATGCCTTTCCGGTCGTAGCCATTTTTTTGGGTTCAGCGGAAAACACGCTTTTTACCAGATCACTACAATTCAATCAAACTATTTATTTTTTTATTTATCTTTATGACTGAAGAAAGTCCAGCGTAACGTTAACAGCACACACTCTGCCGACGTGATGGTCACTTGTATGACTGAAGTGCCGACAGTCAACCGGCACCGCCCCCGACGTGAATTCATTTTCGTTCGGTATCTCTGTAGTCCATGTCTCCAGTTTCCACCAGCACATTTCTTCTTTGTTTACCGAGAAGTATGCCGGCAAATCTTCCTGATACCACAAGACATATGTCGAAGCCCCGACCAGGTTCCCAAAGTTTTCTCACCTTTGTCAAATGGTAACTCGGTCCCAAACACTTCATTGAAACATGCAACACTGATATGCATGGACGTCTTATGAGCCAAAAGTGACAGGGGGCAAAGATTTCCATGGCATCGAATAGGAAATGCAAAGAGAAGCTGACTTTCTTTTTAATACTAATGGAAGAAGAGTTCTGATCTCAACCTCTTCTAAGAAGTATCCGTCCACACCAAAGTATAGAACATTCTACGACAATCGTGACCACTTGCGCACAAAAAGTTTCGCATAAGAAAAGGTTTTACATTATTGTCAATTCTAAAAATTAAGCGGCAGCCATGAGAGCAAGACTAATAATACAGTCAACAAAATAGTTGTAAGGCTCCTTAGAGCCTTCTCGCAGCCCACCCATACAATAGTTAGCTCTTTAGAGTTAATACATGGCCCACATGTCTCTCTCACAGAGTTCATTGGTTCTTGTGCCCAAACCGGTTATAAGCTTACAGCCCGCTTCTCCTCTCTCTTCTCCCTTCTCTTCTCCACGTCAGTATTTAGCTGGCTTACAACCTACTATAATACTTGCTCTGAGCCCAAGATCATTGCCAAAAAAAAAAAACATCCACAACAACCTAATAACTGCATATATATATATAGGGCATTGTGTCTTAAAGATGATCGTGCGGGCGATAAACGCACTGCACACCCATCTCTCTCTCTAGTGAGCTCCTCCCGGCAGCACGGCCGCGCCCCACTAATTCCGTGCCCAACCCACCCCCTGCTTCTGTGACTCTGAAGGGCATAGTCGAGGATGAGAACGAGGAGGGAGAGGGGCGCAACCGCCGGTGAGGATGAAGGGAAGGGGCGGTGCGAAGTTGAAGACGCTAATTGGCATAACACACACAAGGTTGTGTGTTAGATGTGCCCTGCATATAGCTGTTGATTACAAATTAATTCTCGCAGTAAATATGGATTGAATTTTTCTTTCGTTTCTGCTTCATTACAACAGTTCGCCTCCTTAAATGAGACATGTAGAAGTACTTTAGATTGATGGTCTCACCTATTTCTTTTTTTTGGTCTCACCTCCAGGAATATATATGTCCATCGGGCCGTGCCGGGCCCATATATGTGTCCATCGGGGCGTGCGAGGCGGGCCCGTGCACGGCCTACGGCCCCGGCAAGGCCTGTTGGGGCCATCGGGCGGCCCGACAGCACGGGAGTACGGGGAAAGCCCGGCGACGCGCCGCCGCTCGCTCCCCCTCTGCGCCCCCGCCGCTCCCCCGCTGCTCCTCGCGGCGCCGCCGCATCGCGCCGCCGGCGCTGCTCGTCCTAGCGGTGCCGCCTCGCAAGGTGAGGAGGAATCTTGCCGCGGTCCCGCCGCGTCGAGCTCGTCCTCGCGGTGTCGGGCTCGTCCCTTGCCCGACCGTGAGGGACGGCGTCAACCGACACGCGTGTACATCCGATCCGGTCAAAGCTCGCGCCGCCCGAGAAGCGGCGTCGCGTTCGCCATGCTGCTCTTGTTGAGGCGGACACCGCCGCACCCGGTGCATCGAGACATCGCCACATCAGGCGGGTTCTTTGTGACAGAACCTCCTAATTACGGGCCCACCTGCGGTGTCATTGTCCCAAAGACCTCGGCGACTATGCATATGCACCCAATAACTCAAGAACTGTCGGGTGTCATCGGGAACCCCGATTACACCTCATACCCCGATCAACAAAGGAGTAGCTACAACATTACAACATTTGTTACAAAAATATAGATCGAGTGCGGAAGATTAATAATATTAATTTTACAAAATGTGAATAAGTTACATTTGAGTAAACTTAACTTAATTGCAGGAATAGAGCAAAACTATAGGGGATAACCAGACCATGTCGAGCCCACCGACATAACCCTGGTAGCAGCATAGGTCAACACCTGCAACAAGGGTTAACAAACCCTGAGTACACAATGTACTCCGCAAGACTTACCCGACAAAAAGAAAAGACTCCAAGGATATGCTGGCTTAAGGGAAGTAGAGCTAGAAAAGGAGAGTTTGCAGAAAAAGCTTACTAATAATGGATCCTTAATTTCAACATTTTTAGCATCAATATTCATTGAAGCATAATAAATCTAGATTTGCACCTGTTCTAACTCAGTCACTTCTTTTAAACATCACATCTCATATTCATCTAGTGTGCATAAGAGGTTATCCTAAAAGCATGCTTTGCAATGCAATGATGACATGATCAAAATTTTAATTGCATATTAACATCTGGGATGTTACATTCTTGGCTACCGCGACAATAATTGGGAGGAGTTAGCAAGCCTCACGATCATGATGTGGAGATGGGCTAGGCCAAAATTTCTTGATTGTTGTAATTCATCGGGCCACCGTGCCGTGCTTGTCCCGTGCCACGGGCCAAGGTGATGGCCCGCGCGGTCTGTCACCGGGCCGTGCGTGCCTCGGCCAACATCGCCGGGCCGTGCCCGTGCTCGGGCGGGCCAAATTCCGTGCCGCCGCAGGCCGTGCTACCGCCCGGCTCCGGACTGCATGCACATATATATATATATATATATATATATATATATATATATATATATATAATAGTTTCAAGAAGGGACCCTCCAGGAATAGTTACGCTCTTTCTAAGAGAGAAGAAATAGATATATCCTACCTGATAGGACCATTCGATCGATCTCGTTACACAAAAATAAGAACAGCCTCCTAGCAAGCACTCAACGTACCCTTTCAATTGCAAACAGAAATTGTTTCGCAAATAAATTGCAAACAAAAATACAGAATGAGGAAAAATCAATTCCGGCCGGCAGTGTCAGCCCCTTCTGCCCCTCCCCGACTATTTGGTCCACACACACACAGCTTGATGCAATGAGCGTGATTCACGGGGGCACTGGAAACGCGCGACCCATGCCATGCATGCGCAAGTCCGGCCGCGCGCGGGCCTCCCCAGGTATGTCTGGGGCTGGGACTGCGGTCCTCGGCAACGAGCGATGGTTCCAAAAACCTCGCCGTCCGAGCACCGGCAAGCATTTCTGCTTCACTGCTTTCCGTGTGTTCCCGTGCTCCGGCATCTGACGTGTTGTATGGGGAGACGGCGGGCGGTGTACGCTTTCCTCGATTTGGTGCGTCAACGCATATAGGCAGGTCAAGATGCCGTACGTCTGGCTCGCTGCCGTGCACGTCGATGCGAGTGGTTAGGCTCTTGTCGGAGCCCACTAATAACAAGCTGAAGCTTACGTACCCGGTGACTTCGATCCGGTCTCGCCTAGCATTTACTCCCACCGTGACTTCTAAGAAATAACTTACGTTGTATATATTTTTATAAATTGAATCAAACTAGAAAAACCACTTTCGTGAGAAATGTTTTCTCTCTCTCCGATATATACTCCATCCGTTCGAAAAGATGTTTGACCGTTTTGTTTATTCAAAAATTTATGTTAATTATAAAATCAACAAATTAGTATTAAAGTATCTCAAATGATAGATAAGTTATAAAAAATAAATTACATTTATAAAACTTTTTAAATAAAACGAATGATCAAACATGATGTATGAAAAACTTAAAAGCGACACTTTTTTTAGGACCACGGGGAGTACACTCCATTCAAACTCTTTTTGGGACGAGAGAGAGTACACAACATTCAAACTGTTTTCGGGACGTGTTGACACAAACTAGGGTTTGCACCAACACACCGGGAGGGCCTTGGACGCCCACGAGGTTGCGATCAATCTGAAACGATCAGCAAGACTCGTAGCTTGACCAACCAAAACGATCTAGACAGCGGTAGAGGCGATGTTAGCTCGATCTCGGCCGAAACAGACTTTGGAATAATCTCCGGAAGGATCCGTGGGGAGGATGCACGCGAAGGGTCTTCTAGGGTCGGCAAGGCCACCTAGAACGCCAGCGAAATTCGTCGAGAGCTTCATCGAACAACAAATTAGGGTTTGGAAGAGGTAAAAGTAGAGATAGGGTTTTTGTTTTGACGATTGGATGTAGATGGGATCAAATCGGCCATGAACCTCTCTCATTATATAGAGGGGGGTCTTATCCCTTTAGGAACCGCCTTAGGTGCATTCCCAAGCACTAGGACCTTCCAAAGACCCATCTAAAATCGAATTGGTTCGGACACAACCTCTTCACGCACACACTGCGAAGGCGCCGACGCTCGTCCGGGCGGTGCGGCCCGGACACAATCCACTACACCACGGGCCGAGGGGCCGCGGGACGCCGGATCGGAAACGCGTCGGACCTTGATCCAGTAAGGGCTACGCCCGGGGTGGCCGCCGGACCGTCCGGCGCTCATGTGCGGACGCGCCTAGTGCGGGCCTCGGCGTCCGACGCGCCCTCGCTTCATGAACCGTCACCTCTTCTGTCAGATTTTTGATCTTTTGATCTTTTGGCTTTCCCTTGACACGTCATGTGGAGGTGTCCTGGGTTTCAGCAATCGTAAACTGAAACATCAAGGAAACCTTCTCAAGTTTTTTTCCATAGGTTACACATACCAAATCACGACGACATGACAAGTTTCGCAATTTCCGGACTTGGTTTGGTTTTTTAGAATTTAAAACAATCCACCCACAACTAAATCGTCATGTTACGTGAACTCGGCCTTGATATTTCATTTGAGTCCATGGATGAGGCCTCACATTACACTCACTAAGAAGAATATCATTTTTCCATTCACCTATTCCACTTATTCAAATGACTTGTAGTTCACATTTGTCTTTCAATTTTTTTTTCCAAAAAAACGAGATATAAGTTTAAAATATAGCAAAAAGTACAAAAAATCCCAAATTTCAATATGTTGTGAATAGTTCTCTACCAAAGCTACAAAAAAAAAAATTTGGATACGAAAATAAAAAAAAAAAAGGTTACCAAAGCGCCCGGAAGGGCGCTTGGTAGACCTAGGCTTTGCCAAGCGTACCTCGGCCGCCGCTCGGCAAAGTTAGGGTTTTTCCCCAAGCGCCAAACGGTAGGGCGCTTGGAAAAGGTCACGGCAGGGCCGACCGTTTCCTTCTGTCGCCCTTTACCGAGAGCAAATATTTTCCGAGAGTTGGCGCCCGGCAAAGAGTCGTCGTCACCGAGCGCTTAGATTCACTGAGTGTCGACGCTCGGCAAACCCCCGCCTTTGCCGGCGCCGTTGTTCACCAACCGCGCTGCTGGCGGCCATCGACAAAGGTAAGCCTTGCCGAGCGCCCGTGTTTCGGCGCTCTGCAAAGGCTGTGGCGCTTGGTAGCGAGGCCGGCTCCGGTAGTGGGAGTACTCATATAATGCTTACAGTGCTGTATTTGCACAATGGTATATTATATAGTAATTTTGGAGATCACTGACGCATCCCGCCTGATTAGGATAATTTGTAGTAGCCGTCTACTCACCAGGCAAACACACAAAAGATAATTTACTTAAGATCTTCCCTAAAATTAGCAGTCATGCCGGGAACTATTATATTCCAGCGTACGCGTTTGCAAGTTTTGCTTTAGCTGGTTAAATCATACGTGTGGCGATCCAGTGGATGCCCATGCATGCACTACTAGTTCCAACCTGACGATCGGGTGCACTATCTCTGTAAAAGCTCACTAAGGGCACAACCAACGCGTATCGAAAAAGTCATTAGCCTCACGATAAAGCAGATGTCCAGGTTGGTATCATGGTCTGAGGCCTACGCTCTTCACATCGCAGGCTACAAGTCCCATCCGCATTTGCAGGATGTAACCTTTTCCTTTTCAGCATTCATCAGGTTGTTCGTTAGTCCCTCCATCTTCTCATCGCACGCTCCAGCCGCTGCTCCGTGCTTTTGTCAGGCCTACGACGCCTCTGCAGGCCACTCTGAACACCTGCGAGGATACAAGCCGGCCTGATCTGGATAGTTGGTGCACATGTGGAACTTGAGGCTATAGTCCACGTTGTAGCGTTGGGGATGGCCTAAGTGTTGCTGAGTGACGCTCAATGTGTCTCGTCATGTCTGCATGAGCTTTTTCTGCTATCTACTCCCTTTGTCCTTTTAAAAGTGTCGCTCGGGAAATGTGTTTGTGAGGGAGGCAAGCTTTTCAAACGACACTTTTAAAGGGACGGAGGGAGTATGGGAAGTTGACTATGGCAAATCACTCTAACGTCACCAATCCTATGTCATATGTGTTAGGCTCCCGGGATCCAATCATGTCATCACAATAGCTTCATCCTCATATTGTTATTTGTTATACTATTACTAGCGTGGAACGTATTGTTTTCTTTTTCACCTTTTGTGTCCTCTATTAACTGTGGTATGATTTCTCACTTGTGGGGATGAAACCAGATATTCTTCCAATATCTTAAAGAAAATCGCAACCTTTTCAATTTTTTTTGTTGTATATTTATAAGAGATGTGCTGAAAATAAAGACATAATATCATTTTGTTTTATTGAAGGATAAAAAAAATACTTGTTCACAATTTAGCATATATGATTATATAATCATCACTACTGTTAGCAATAACCATTAGATCTAACTTGTTTCTAAATTACTTTATCTATATTTGTGTCATCGAGGAACAAAAGTAACAACCGTCATGTTTAGTCCTAATAAATTATACACATATGTCATTACAAAATATAACAAAAACTTGGAATAGATCAACTTTAATGCCAGCCATCATCATGGAATAATAACCAAATCAACATCAATAATTGCTTCAAATTTACCCTATGTTGTTGTGTAAAAGTAACCCAAGAAAGTCAAATATATGTTTCTAACTCACCATTGTTAGTCACCTTTTGGATCGTTCCATATTCTTTGTACACCAAAGTATTAATTAATTAAAATTTTCTCTCAATTATTTGTCATAAAGTCTAGATCCAATATTAAAGAGAAAAACTCATCTTCGCTTAGTTCCTCGAAGCCATTTTCTAGCTACCTTCACCTTACATGCCATCATTAGTTCAAGCCTTATCATTTTTCAGCCATTTGAATTATAATTATTAAAAATATTATATTTTCTTGAAGCAGCAATGCCTAGTCACCCTCGTCCTTGCAGTAGCATAGACTTCCAGTCACACACTCTAGCGGTAGCAATGCAGTAGGAGAGAATGAGGGCCTTACTATGGCGGTAGCTCTATATGTCACCCATGTTGTCGCAAGTGGCGACACCGGGGCCTCAAGTGAGGGGTTGACAATACTCTAAACACTTTAGAAAATTATTTCACCTTTGCAAATCTATTATAGATGGTCATCAAATTAGTTTGGCCCAATTTTAACAACCAACGACAAAAAACCGATAAATATCTTGAAAGAAAGAGTCTCCCTATGGTAACAATGTTTTTGGCCCTAGGGGGTAGGGGCATATGCCCCCATGAAGGGCTTCAAGTTAGTGGAGGGTTAGCATACATGGTTTTATAATGCTATTTGTCACAATCTGAGGTTGATGCGACAACTAAGTTAAGCATGTCACTAGTACAAACAAAAGCCTTCACTATTGATTTACAAACAAGAAATTGCATCATCAAATAATTCTTGCCACGAGGAAACATAAATGTCATTAGGATTGAGTATGCAGTTTGTTGGCTTATGGCTATGCATGGTAGATGGTACTCCTGTCAATTAGGCTAGAGAAGAATATATTTTTTGTTTTTTAGAAGATGTAATAGAAAATGTTTCCTCGTAGACTAGTTGCTTGTAGTTCCAATATATTTTCCGGTGGGCAATGATCATCATAATACAAAAACCTATTGGAAGGAGGAGGCTTTGTGAATCCAAGTTGTTCAATGCTAAATGTTAAACAATTAATCATCCTTTGTTTAGTGTTTAGGCCTTTTATGCAGTGTTTAAATGTATTTAGACGAGCTAAATGATTTTTGTACAGTAATACTAAAATATACATATTCATGTATGTAAAAATCAAACATGCTAGAAAACATACATATTTATGCATGTGTAAAAGAATAAATATTCTACCAAATATATGTTTTGTGAAGAAAACTGAATCTGATTCCACCTCATATACTTATGGAGTGAATTTGTGGGTGCCAAATATGGTAGTGGTAATCCTCCCATTGACTAGACACTGAGTTAAATAACAACACAGGTGGCCATTGTTTACTGTCTAAACATTATTTCAATGGACTAAACGGCCATTTAGGCGAACAGTGGATATTGGAGAGATCACCAAATTTGAGGAATGTGCGCGGATCAAATTGGTGCCCACATTTCAAATTCTCCAACCAACTTTGGTCTGCTGGATAGCAACATGTTCGTACCACAGAGATACCGGCATGAGTTTCAATGGCTCCGAGGCGTTTGTCACCTCCGTTTGTATGAAGGTGGCAAAGCACTGTCTATCATGGTAGTTTCGTACGTGGATGGGGTCATCCTCGTCCAACAATGGTAGCTAGCAACTCTGATTGAATGTTTCCACTACCTCATCCTCTTCGTAATATGTAGGGTTCATGTTTCCCAGGGCAAGCCCCTTGGTCTGCCTCCTATTGGGCAAGGCAAATGGCCAAAGCAACTCTTATATTTTTGTGTGCACGAAGCAAGACGGCTACGGGCAACAGGGGCGCCATTCTCCCTGCCCCCAACCACAAACAAGACAACAACAACACTTCTTATGTAGTATAGTAATCTATTTTTATTAATAAGTATGATAAAATTGTCGTATACACTCACTGATGTCTTGTGGACATGGCTATGGAAATTTTCGCCAAGCAATGATTGTCGTCGCTAAGAAGGCTTAGCGCTCAGAGTTGAATCATTTTCCCTTTGTTTGGTTTTGCTTTTTTAAGAGCTTAAAAAACAGAAGAGTGGTTTTGTAATAAGAATTGGTTGCGTACAAAACTCTTGCAGAGGCCGGATTGAAAATTCTTTTTTAAATCACCCACAACATAACTGGAATAAAACACTTTGATTCATCATTTTTTTGCCTACATATACTAGGATCAGTTTATTGAAATTTTTAGGTTTTACTAAATGCGAAGTCCTTGGCCCGAATTCTTGGCCAGCCTATATATAGTCATGGTGGGGCTGGTCATGGCGGGGCAGGGGCCATGCCTTCTGGGTCATGCGGGCCTATATATAGTCATGTAGGGGCTGATCACGGTGAGAGCGCGACACCTAGAGCTTTTGTCATAGACCGCAAGGATTCCGGCGATCTGAGACACGTCGGCAAAACTTGACGGCGACGATGATGGTGTAGACGGTGGTGAGGGCTGTTGGGGGCCGTAGAGAGGAGGAAGAAGAGGGGGAGGCGTCGGCGATGGCGGCCTTGGGCGGGCGGGGGCGGCGCTGTGGCGCTGGGCAGCGTGGGCGGCGAGGCAGCGTGTGGGTGGTGCCGGCGGCGGCAATCGGGGCGACCGGCGGTGGCAATCGGAGTTACCAGCGGCGGCAATTTGGTCGTCGGGGCTGTTGAAGATGAGGCAAAAGAGGAGGAAGACGACGGGGCAGCGGCGACCGCCGCCGGGGCGGCGGTGGGCAAGGCGGCGGCGTGGGAGGTGACAAATACCATTGGGCGTTAGGGGGGGCGGGCGCCGGGGAAGAGAGAGAGGGAGAGAGGGAGCTTAGGGTTTTGGGTGGTACCCCTTTAATTTTTCTTCTTGATTCCAAACGATTACATGCCCCTTGTATTTATAGTCCGAGGGATACTTGCCTGCTAAGAAAGTTCTAGAGGTTTCCTTATAGATTTGAATACTTCTTTTACAAGCAATCTTATTCCTTTCCTATTTTATTCCTATCCTTTATTTCCTAAATATTTCTTTACTTAACAAAGAAGCTAATGACGATGGCCTGCTCACGGCGGGCTGCGGCGGCGCCTAACCTTTTAGCGCCAAGACGCTGCCGGGCCTTGGGCCCTGGGCGGTGCTTGCGTTCCCCCTTGTTGGGCCCTATTCCGGCGATCCCTTTTCGGTTCATGACAGCTTTTTGGACGTGGAATTACTAGCTTTTATTTACGGTGGAATAATAGAATATCTATGATTTTTTCCTACAAGCAAATCACGTAATAGATCGGCCACCTGTGAAGGTTAGCGCCCCTCCAACGAAGAATTACTGGCTTATTTTACCGGCCTGTTAATAACTATATATTAGCGCAAATTAATAGGTCCAACGAGCCCCATATATATCATCTTAGTTTGTGTCTCGAGCAAACCCCGGCCAGTTGTTCCGTGACGCTTACTGCGCGCGTCAACTCTGCTAGGTCGTCTCTTTAGTCTTTCCTTAGCTTCATTCCCCAGCCTTTCAGAAACAATTAAGCAGCATAGTGATCTCTTGCAATCCGATGGGAAGCCAGCTTCTGTCCACCGTCGAGCGTCGGGATGTCCTCCCGGAGAGCTATATCCGGCCGGAGTTCGACAGGCCGCGACTCGCCGAAGTGACGACGGATAGCGACGTCCCGCTCATCGACCTCGCGTCGCCGGATAAGCAACGAGTCATCGCCCAGATCGGTCTGGCTTGCCGGACCTATGGCTTCTTCCAGGTCTCTCTGCCTCTCGCCTTAAATCATCATCTAGCTAGTTTCAAACACACATTAGGTTTTGTTCCTGGGCCGTGTATGCTTCAGCGTTCAAACATCTGCACAACGCAGCTTAACTTCTTCGATCGGAGGCATTAGAGAATGTCTCGGCACCTTGTCAGCAACGTACATGTGACATTACTGTGCATGCTCTTGTTTCTAGGTCATAAACCATGGAATAGAAGAGGAGCTACTGGAGAAGACGATGGCCGTTGGTCTGCAGTTCTTCCGTCTGCCGCCGGAGGAGAAGGAGAAGCTGTACTCAGATGAACCGTCCAAGAAGATAAGGCTGTCCACTAGCTTCAATGTCCGCAAGGAGACGGTGCACAACTGGAGGGACTATCTGCGCCTTCACTGCCACCCGCTGGAGGAGTTCTTGCCCGAATGGCCGTCCAATCCTGAATCCTTCAAGTAAGCTTGTATCACAAGCTAAGTATTACTACTACTTATATGATATACTCCCTCCGGTTTGGTATTAGAAGTCGTTTTGGATAAGGTTTGGGTAAAACATCTGAAATATAAATCATCAATAACTTTTAAGTTGTTTAGTTTATAAACGTAAAAAATTCTATGCGTAGATTTGTCTCAAAAAATACATTGATAAAAGTATACATATATCACATCTTCATAAATATTTTTATAATAATAAGAGGTCAAACTTGTGTTTTGAGACCATATCGCTGTCCTAAACGACTTCTAATACCATGAGTATCTTCTTAGTACAGTATTTGTGCATGTCGTCATATAGCAGGCTTACTTATGTCTATTTCTTAGCCGTTTTCTTATATATATTGGACCATGACTACCATGACACTAGGTATGCTTCCGTAATTAAGATGACGTCTGCCATTATATGCTTCCGTAATTAAGATGACGTCTGCCATTCTGCCAATCGAGTTAACGATCACCAAAGGGCGTTTAGATTATGCATAGTAGCATTCGATATATGCTTTTTCCTGCCACTAGCCACTCACAAATATAAGTGACGTTTTGGATACGTACACAGTTTCAAAGACAACTTTGACTACTGCTTTTTATTAAAAAATTGTGCATAGAGATTATATCTTTGTTATGGAACTTTCGACAAAATCTACTTGGATTATATTCCAAATCTAACACATAAAAACATATTTTGTGACGAATTTATAATGGTCGATTCAAGAAAAAAAAAAAATATCACTTGTTTGTGATGGAGTACTCCTATGTATTATAGAATGGAAAGATTATAGCATAAAGAAAGATGCATAGATATATATGCATGTAGGACAAAGTAAATGTGCACTCATATGCATACCTGGCGCGCATATTATCATAATATATTATTTATTTATAAACACTTTTAGGAGTGCTATGCTTCCTGGCTATTATTTCTAAAGTAGTCTAAACTGAAGACGTGATGGTGCAATGCAGTAATACATGTTGTAATTGCTTTTATAATTATATAGAGCTATATATGTAGAGAGAGAGAGAGAGAGAGAGAGAGAGAGGTGTCAGATCTAAATTAAATTATCATATATATTTAGTATATTTATCTAGTTGTGCTCTAATAAAGTTATTATAGTGAATGATAGAATTCTGTGATTTATAAGAAAAACAAAACTACGAGCTAGGATATTCTCACGTAATGTAACTATTTAATTATAGAATAAGATTTATTTTTATATATGTACAATACTTGTATAAAATTCATTTGGTAGCCATTCAAGTAATGCACCATATGTGATTACTGATTAAGAAAACTAATGCATCTGCACTGACAACCTGACAGACTTTACGATCGATAACTCTAACATTGAGAGTTCAACATTCTTAATGAATGTTTCATAAAAAAACATTCTTAATGAAAAAAAAAGTTCAAAAGATGGACACACACATGTGCTACTCCTAATGCGCAATGTAAACAACTACCTTTATAAAAAGAACAGCAGGGTTGAATATATATCAGAGGAATTAACCACCACCGCTGGGCCGCTGGCTAAGGTTTTCTTTACTGTAGACAATACAAAACGGTGTTTTACTTTCTCACTGGTTTTACAAGAAGTAAGTACGTACTCGTCAGGGTCTGCCGACGCGACAAATGGCCCCTGGTTTGGCATCCACTAGCAGCTGGCGCTCAAGAAGAGAACCGAGAATTGAATGGCGCAATTTTAGAAACTAGATAAGCTACATTTTCTGGACTTGTTCGGTCTGTTTGCACCGAAGCGAAAGCATAGAGATAACGATAGCATCCATATCCGACACGTCAATCTGGTACCAGTCACCACCATCATAATATAGAGTAAAGAAAATGTATGTAGAAAAGCCAGAAAGTTTATAATTTGGAATGGAATAAAATAGGCAACTAAAGTAGGAGCTTCACTTTACATTGGCATATGGACACTTTATGCTTTATACTATGTGTTGCCTTAGATTGATGTCACTTCTATTCCTTTTGTCCCTCGCACGGTTATCCCTCTCCAGTCACACCGGCAATGTGTAACACGACGCGCTTGCAGTGGATGATAGCACACTACTGAATTGAGCCAGCGACATATGCTTTTCCCCTTTTTTTTTTTAACTCTATATGTGTGAGGCTGGGCTGGGAGGGGCGCGCACAACAAACATATATGCACGTCGGATCACCAGGTTTAGGACGTGGCTTTTGTCTTCGATGCACGGATCGCAGTGCTAAGCTGGGGGTCAGGGGATGATTAGTAGAATTAATTGTAGGAAATCACAAGACGACAATGCGTGTATATATAGTATATCTGATCACTGATCAACAATTATGTAGTATAACTACCAAATACTGTAGATGTTATTCTTGTGGGATTACTAGCTACCATTGCCTCTTTTTGGTTCCAAACTAACGCGCATTGCCAATGAGGCATTAATTTTCAAGTTGTTTTTCGGCAGATTTTCAATCATCACGTCAGCGCGTACTTTGCCCCGACAGAGATGATGCAAGTCAAAAACATCTAACTGCTAATAAGAACATCACACGAACACGTCACTCTTTTCGTCAAAGTAATCAAAGTCTCCAACTGCGACCTCTCATTTGTCTAAATTTAACGTCCCAACATTATTATTGATAATTACTATTCATGTTTTTAATTCCTATTGGTATTTCCCCTTGAGTTACACCTCTGATTGTGTCTGACGTATATGTTTAGATGAAGCCCATGCTCGGCCTCCGGCAGCGCGTACTGCCGCGAGGTCGGCATGATCTCCCTCAGCCTAGGCCTCGAGGAGGACTACATCGAGAAGGCTCTCGGCGAGCAGGAGCAGCACATGGCGGTGAACTACTACCCGAAGTGCCCGGAGCCCGATCTCACCTACGGTCTGCCGAAGCACACGGATCCCAACGCCCTCACCATCCTCCTCCAGGACCCCAACGTTGCCGGCCTTCAGGTCCTCAAGGGCAGCGACCAATGGATCGCCGTTAACCCCCTGCCAAACGCTTTCGTCATCAACCTAGGCGATCAGTTACAGGTAGGTAACGGGTTCGTACGTAGTGACGCTGTCGTTCTCAAATTGAATCCTTGGTTTACTGAATCATGTCCATGCAGGCGCTGAGCAACGGCGCGTATAAGAGCGTGTGGCACCGTGCGGTGGTGAACGCTGCGCAAGAGCGCATGTCGGTGGCATCTTTCCTGTGTCCGTGCAACAGCGCGGTGATCAGCCCCGCGGCGGCGCTCGTCCGCGACGGCGACGCGCCCGTGTACCGGAGCTACACCTACGACGAGTACTACAAGAAGTTCTGGAGCAGGAGCCTGGACCAGGAGCACTGCCTGGACCATTTCAGAAGCACCCATCCCCAGTAAAAGACGGTTTTACTACTATATTGCACGTACGTTTGAGGCTTTGCTAGCTTGAAATAAGTTTATTTGCTCTCGGTTTTGTGTAATAAGCTTGTCCTAGCAAACTGCTTTCTTGTACTTTCAAGTTTGGAAAACTTTACCTTGTCAGTACCAGCAGCTCTTTGTATTATACATATGCCATATGATACGCCGCTATGCACGCATGTCATGCCAAAAGGGCAAACCCTTGTTATGCATCTTTGGTTTTGTTGGGGTACTAATATGACGATCAAAGTTGGATTTTATTTTTATTGGGTGCAGAGTTTGATTTTTTTTTTTTTTTTTTTTTTTTGAGAAATTTGCTGATCCACAAATATAAGTGTTTATGCCAATAAAATTTATCCATAAATATACTATTTGGATCAGGGCAGCTAATTGTTAGAGGGTTTATTAGCTGACATATTACCTTAGCCTTGTTTGGATCCCCCAACTAAAAGTTGAAGGTAATTAGGTAATAGTGTCCGTTAATAGTTTTAAATTAGCTAAATAATAGTCCATAAATGTCTCAAATGAGAAGCTTCAAAACTTGGCTGGACTTTTGGTTGCTCAAGAGAGCTTTCACTTCTGAATTGCATATATATATATATATATATCGTATACTGTATGTATATATATATGTTGTTGCATAGAGCAAAGAACAAAGTAGCTCCACATCAAGTTCATGGGTAGAAAATCTTTTGTAACTTTCCCCCAGTTTTCTTTATTTCATTCATTTGCTTATTTTATTTCTTTGTCTCTTGAATTTTGTTATTTGTTTTCCTCTAAACTTAAACACTTATTAATATTTTTATCGCAAAAAAACACTTATTAATATTTATGCTTAAACATTAGGGGCTTCTTGATCTCATCATGATTCCTGAAGGAAACAGTCCATTTTAATCTATTAGTTAGGCTATTACCTAGGGTATTTGGATCTATTAGAACTATTTTTTTTGAACTTCATTACAACTAATTTCAAAAGGTGTAGGAAGTATAGTTTGGTAATGTTTCTAAAACTACTTTCTTGTCATGGACCTCACATATAGTACTTTATCAACAATCTATTAGCCACATCATATATTTTTATTTATATAGATAGGGGGTAGGATTTTAGCTACTTTTTGTCAAAGGCAACACTATTTCTTATGGTGAAACTTACCTATCTAGCTTAAGTCTACATGGATGTTGGTCGTCGTTCGTTGGGCATCTGTTCTCAGCCTTTTTTTTTCAAGTGTTTGGTTGTACGGTCATCCATAAAGTGTCGTACAAGTTTGGTTTTGAGATGTGGAGTTATTCACAGCGTGGGTACAATTACATGAAAATCAGTTTCGGAAATTTCTATTGTAATCCGTGAGTGCTTGTAACGTGTTGATGTACCTAGTTTTTATTTAATACAATTCTTCTTTCGTCCTAAAAAAAAGAGGCTTGATTTTTTCTAAAATTATATTAGAATTTTATGATGTTTTTATTATAGTGATAAACGACGTACTTCCAGCTCAGATTTTTCAGAGACGAGGGTACGATTTTCATGTGACCTTTCATAGAGGTAAGTACACATAAGTGTCTAAAAACATTTACTTCTATACTTTGTGACCGTTCAAAAAAATTATTGCTAATAAGAATTGGGACAAACAAATCAACCTTACAGCGGAATTTGTCAGCCTAACGTACATCATCTTCGGAGAAAGCCACTGCGACGAGCCTAGCCGTTCAAAACTTGTAATGTTCAGGGTGTCCCCACCTGTCCCCACCTAGTGTTTGGTTGGGCCCAAGGGGAATCAAGACTCTAATCCGGAGCTGGCATCCAAAGATTTTGGCAGTTTTTTTTTTTTTTTTGAGATTTTTGCAGATGCTTAGATAGTGAGATCCCACAGAAACCAATGTTGTTTGCCTACGTTTTTTTTGTTCGTGGCCGGCGTTGATCATGCATGTTCAGTCTAACGCTCCTCCGGGCCTAAACCGGTCGAGGCAACTGGCCGACTGGAGGCCCATGTTCCAGAACTCGTCGTAGTACTCCTGGTAAGTGAATGGGCGGTAGGCCAGTGGGTGGGCGTCGTCCACCAGCGCGTCGGCGGGCGCGATCACCGCGTCCGGGGACGGGCAGTAAAACGTCGGCACCGAGATCCGCTCGCTCTCGCTGTTGACGATCACGCGGTGGAGCACGCTCTTGTATCGGTCGTTGCTCAGTGCCTGCGGGCATCCAATCCAATACAATAGCGAATGAATTTGTCAGTTCAGCACGTCCAGATTACGATACGATCGTCTTACACTGGCAACAAGAACCAGCCAGCAGTTGCAACTTGCAAGTGAATTGAACTGTGTGTGTATCGGTTACCTGCATCTGGTCTCCGATGTTGATGACCAGCGCGTTGGGCACGGGGTTGACGGCCACCCAGCGGCCGCCGCGCTGCACCTGGAGGCCGGAGACGCCGTCCTGGAGCAGCAGCGTGATGGCATTGGGGTCCTTGTGGCCCGGCAGCCCGTAGGTGAGCTCCGGCTGCGGGCACGGCGGGTAGTAGTTCACCGCCATGTGCTGCGCGTGCCGCCCCATGGCCGCCACCATGTGGCTCCGCTCCAGGCCAAGGCTCTCCGATATGGCCTCCAGCAGCCTCAGCGCCAGCGCCCTCGCTTCCGTCGCGTAGGTGCCCACCACTTGCCTGTAAGTGTCACGACCACGACTTGTCAAATTTTGCACATGCGTTGAGCTGTATTTTTCGGCGAAGGGATAGCAACAACACGGTCGACTTTCTGTCACAGTCGTCGTTCAATTGCCCCTTGTCTTTTTCATGGTGTTAATTCGGGAATGGTCAACGTCGAACATGTACTCATTTCAAGTTTCAGTTTGAAAAGTCCTCCCTTTTGAAAAAGAAAAAGTTTGTGTTTGACAAATTAACAGTTCAAGTTGATTTGGTACGAACGGACCATAGACACCATTGTGCAGAGAAAAATCAGAAAGCCGTAAAAGTCAGCTAGCTGCACTGCAGATCAAGAAAACACAAATTAAGAGAGAATGGATGGTCACCTGAAGGACGGCGGGTTTGATGGCCACTGGTCGACGAAGCTCTCGAGCGGGTAGCAATGCAGGCGCAGGAAGTCACGCCAGTTGTTCACCTTCTCCGTGCGGACGTTGAAGCTGGTGGACAGCCGGATCGCCTTCTTGGGGTCGTCGGAGTAGCACTTGAGCCGCTCCGATTCCGGCAGGTGGAAGAACTCCCGCGCCACGCGCAGCATCCCGTCCACCACCGCCGCCGGGATGCCGTGGTTCGTCACCTGTTCACGTACGCTAACCATTGTTAATCTGGTTGTTAATTTGTTCCATATAAGGTTCTTCGTGGTCCGTTACTACGGCCTTTTTTCAACAGAAAAAAAAGGGGGTCTCTGTTACCGGTGACGTAGTACACACCACGTCAGCAGTACGTACCATGAAGAAGCCGTCTGATTCGCAGGCCCTGCCGATGGCCTCCACGACCTTACGGCGCTCCGGCCCGTTGGCGTTGATCAGCATCTTGAGGTCGATGAGCGGGATCCCGGCGCCGGACTCGTTGTCGACATTGGCGAGGTCCGGGCGGTCTTCGACTGGCCTGATGTGGCTCGATGGGACTTTCCCGATCTGTGCCACGAGATCGCTGAGGAGAGGCTTCTTGGAAATGGCTGGGGCCATCCTAGCTATATTACCAGCTCTCGGGGCAGCTGGTAAATTTTACTGGCTAGTTGCTGTGGTTGTTGTTTAACTTGTGCAATGGCGAATTGGTGCTGGTGATACCATGCTCGTTTGCTGCTGTTTTTATAGGCATCACGGTGGTGGCGCCGCTATGCATCTTGTCAATATTATAAGAGTACTAGATTGACTGCACGGCTGAACAGCATTGTCCGACGACCGAGACAACACACCGGCCGGATCACTTTCATCCAGCTCGAAAAAATGCCGCGTGGTTAATCTTGGTGGCAGCCTGGAGAAAGGTTTCCAGTCGGCCGGCTGCCGACCACCACTACTCGCCGAGTCGCCGTGCCTACCCATGCCAGTATGCCACCTGACTACCTGAGAGCCGGCCCTCCCGACGCTCGTGACGAGTGACGACGGGTCGCCGGCGTGCCGTGAACGTCAGCGCGCAGTTAGCCCTTTGGCCGGGAGAGGGTGAGTCCGACACGCATTCAGGAGGCGTGTCACCACTCACCAGGCCCCCCCCCAAGGCCCGTCATCTGCCACGCATCGCATTACGTATAACGAAAACGATGGAAATCTAGCCACACCACACTCGAGACGACACATCCAGGCTCCTCGAGGTATCACCGTCGCCGTCCCGGAGACACAGCACCGACACGCGCTCTCCTCGGCGGTGCCCACCCGCATGGCCGCATGTGCCGCGGCGGGTGCGCGCCACCGTCCCCCCTGCTCTCGATTGCGGCCACTACCGGACGGTGGCCAACAACCCTTTTTCTGTGATCGGCGCGCGCGCGCGCGAATCATATGGTTGTTGAGCCGAGCGCCGGGAAAAATATCGGCGCGCGCCCCACGCATCGCACGCGCTGCAGCCGCAAAACACAGTTCGGTAGGGGCCGGCGTGCTGCCCGTCGTCGTCGTTCCGCCGTTGAGGACCTCGACGTGTCCGGCCGCCAGCTGCCTCACGATCACGATCACGATCAGGATCACGATTCGATCATCTTTCGGGGTCGGGGGTTGGGGCTAGCCTATAGGCTAGCTAGGCATAGCACCCCCTGTGCGAGAGAAAGCACTGTCTTGATTAATTGGAGCTTGACGCGGCGAGTGGCCCCATCAAATCAAATCTGCCGACGTGTGTGTGATGGAGGTTGCTCTCGGCGGATCGGCGGATCCAAGAGCAGAGTCCTAGTGCTGCGGAACTTGGCATCTCGGTGAGATTGAGAAGACGGCCGGCATGGGAGATTGCTGAGCTCGATGATGATGTTGGAGATGCTGACCTGCTGTCGTAACGCCCCGTGACGTCTTTCCGGTGACCTCATCCATGACATTTTTTTTTTCTTCTAGTACGTGGAGGCTACTAGTAGTAGGCTACCGGCTACGTGTATGCAGTAGGATACCAATTCCAACACTGACTGGGCGGCGTCCAATGCGGCGGTTTATACAAAGGCCTGTTTAGAGCCCCAAATTCCACTCCAAATTTTACTATGCAAAAAGAAGATTCTTCATCACATCAAAATACCGGCACATGTATCGAGTACTAAGTGTAGGTAAAAAATAAACTAATTGCACAGTTTAGATGTACATTGCGAGACGATTCTTTTGAGCCCAGTTACGTCATGGTAGGATAATATTTACCACTAACAAACGAAACGTGCTACAGTGTACAATGTGACATGCTACAGGAATTTTGGTCCAAATTTTAGTGATCTAAACACCGCCAAAAGTACAACGACTGGCGGTGGTGGTGACGGTGGTGCCGTGCCGGCGTTGCAAAAAGCTTCCAATGGTTCCGTCCGGCCACCGGTTTATTTGTTTATCGTCTGCGTTGCGGCGGCATTCCATGTTCCACGCCCACGGTAGGCAGCAGCCAGCCAGCAGTGGAATTGGAACCAATCTCGTGAAAGACCTGGACGACAGGAATCGGCTGACGGGACGAAAGCTGAGCCTGAGAGGAGGTCCATCCTAACAAAAAGTATATTATTCCGTAGGATAGTGGTGGTTTACACAATTGCAGTCCTAGCAGGCCCTGCCGCCCTGTAGTAGTGATTTGTTATCTCGGTTAGCACTTCGGCGCATAGGGATGGGAGGGGACATATGGTCATGCATTCAGTTTATAATATATAATCTACTCAGCTTTTCGAAAATAATATAATCAACTTTGTAAGAATGCGTTGTGACAACTCCCTGTAGAGTACCGTTGTGCTGCCAAGCGATCGTACCAACTTTTTTCAGCAACGACAACAATCAATAATAATAACCTATACAACGGCACTTGTATAATTTATGCAATTTCTTAATCGTGTTGTTCGTTCAGTATACGGCAATTTATGCTTTTATAAACAGCTTAACCAATTTGTGCTTTTATAAAAAATACTTCAAGATAAACTTTGAATGTTTAACTTAGACCTTGTCAAAAACGTCTTATCGGGAGTCTAGAGGCAATAATCGACTTATGTATGACTTGAGACCAACTGTTGGTTTAAATTGACAATGCTTGATTGATTCTTTAAATATATCCATTTTTATAAAATATATTCCCTACTCTGTTTTACGTAGGATTGATAAGCTAGCTCGAAAAGAGATGTAAAAACTTAAAAAAAAAATTCGGAACAAAAATTAAAAGTTAATCAAATTATTATATGTTAGTTTAGGACATTTAAAAAGTCGTATCAATCAATAGATTCGTACTTAAAGTGCCTTTAAGATATATGCACTTTTTTTTGGCACTGACAACATAATGTAAAAAGAAACTAAAAGTTAAAATCTATTTTTTATGACTTTTCTTTATAGAAAAAGACACCTAGATGGAGGGACTAAAAAAGTACGGCGGAGCCATCCACCTCGCACCATGGACGCACGAAGTTCTTGAACGAATATATAGTTGTCACACTAGCTGCCTTTTTTTTTTTTTTTTTTTCTTTCCCTTTCATGACGTCATACCCACCGAACGATACTGTAATATTATGAGTGCCTTTCTCGAGGTTTTCATGCTCCATAAACAAATACGTGCGTATTTCTGCAAAACCAAAAAACAGATCGAAATAAATGGCAACGTGACTGGTGTGTGCCGCTGCGGGCCAAATAAATTTTCGGCGAAATGGACGTTAATGTTTTTGTGCTTGTACGGTACCAATGCAGTTGAACTTGGGCCCTGTTTAGAGCCCCAAATTTCTCCCAAATTTCACTTGTGAACTTGATCAATCCGTGGGCGGGCATATATGGAGCCAAATATTGGTAAAAATTAAAATAATTACCAACGCTTCCAGAAAAATATGATAATATTTACCACTTTCGTTCCCACCAAAATTTTGCAAGCAAAAACAGGCCCTTGATAACTCCGGCTGCCAACCCCAACGCTCCATGATACACGTTTCGTTTAAATTTGAAGGCAAAAGTATACTGTGCATGGGTTGAAAGAGCGGCTCCGGTGGGTGATTGCGCGACCAGACCTTGGTGGCCATCGGTGGGCCACTGGCTGGCGGCCGCACTTTGCCCGTTCTCACCAGAAACATGTCGACTGGGCCACCAGATGATTCTAGACCGAGTCAGCCGCCAGGCCTAGGGCTCTCGCGGAAAAGAAAAGAAGCCCGAAGCGGGCGACGCCGCCGCCGCCCGCCGCCGCTGCGGCCCCGTTTCTCGCCTCCGGCCTCGCTGCCGGTGGTGACGCAGGAGCGGGGTCCGCCAATAGATCTCTGCTGTCTTCGTGAGAGTCTTGGTCGAGTCCACCTAGGTCTAGGGTTTGCTCGCCGTCGATGTTTGGCGGTGGAGTTAGGTCGTACCGGAGGAGCGTGACTCCTTTGCGGTTTGCTTTTCTTGGCGACGCCGGCGATGCGGAAGCGACGGCGGCGCAGCGGAATAAATTCTCGCAGCTTCTTCCGTTCTCCGATGGCGATCTTCTCCGACGTCAACGGAGAGGCTGTGGAGACCTGTCCAGGAGTCGAGGGCCGGCGCATCGTCGTCTTCTTCAGGTGATGATGTTGTTGACCCTGTTAATCTCAAGGAACATGTTCTCTGGTGAAAATCTGAGCTTTGCTCGGGTTGCCGGCGGTGGAATCGAAGGATGCGTCATGGGAACGGGAGTTGGCCGATGCGCTGGGAGGCGCTTTATTCGGCCGATTCGCCTAGAAGTAAGTCCTCCTCTGCGGCCTCCACCTTGTGGAGTTTGGCTCTGTGCCCCACGACGATTGGGAAGCGGCCGGACGGCGGTGACGAACGGATCTCTAAAGGCTTCGAGGAAGATGAACAGTTTTATACTTCTTTGTAATTTTCCTTTTTTTAGTATTTCTGTTTGTAAAAGGGTCGGTGTAATGCACCAAGATTAATACATGTTCCTTCTCAAAAAAAAAAAAAAAAAACCAACTAGGAATAGTGAAGGCAAAGCAATCCGGCGGGTTTTGAAAACGGACCAAGTCCAGCCCATTATATAATGGGGCAGATAGAAAGAATGTGTGTAACTGGGCTGCAGTCATTAGAGCCCGAGAGATTCCGTGCCACGTCAGGCCTAATTATTACAGAACCTGAAATCGAAGTTCAGGGAGGGATTGGACCTGGCTTCGGACTTGCTAGTTACATCTTTTGGTTTGGCTTCGGATTGTGACAATGTCATGAGAAGTCTGAAAGGAGGAGGAATGGCCCTTATGGGCAGATTGTTAAAGAGATAAAGGATAGAACTAGTAGTTTCTCAGCAGTAGAATTTGTTCATGAGAACAGACGATCCAATGTTGATGCTCATCGTATCGCTAGTAGCCTAGTACTTGCTGAGGCAGGCATGTCTGGTTTGTAGAACCGTCTTTCGGCGTATGTAATCATGTTAACCTTCCTAGTTAATCTATACCTACTAATAAAGAGATAAAACTTCAGTCCCACCTCTTTTTTTCACCACCGTTTTCCACCTCTTTTTTTTCACCACCGTTTTTCTGCCCCGACTCTGTCCTCAACGCCGGAGATATGGATATGTACGTTTACATGTGGCCTGGTTTATTAATGGATTTTAGAGCTACGTGTTGAGGAGATTCGTTGCAATCTGTATATTCCTTTCTTGGTCATGGAGTTGATCCCGACTACTTGAGTTTAGCCCTTATATAAACTGACCTTGGCCACCAGGGGAGTTCCTTGAGCGTTCGAGTTCCTTCCGTTCTCACGCATCGACGCCCTGACCCTGCTCTCACGCCTCCACACATCACGCCGACTCCCCTGCTGCTCAACTTCGCCGACCATGCCGCTTTTGATCGAGTGCGCGACCGATCAAGTACTCCGACTACTTTCGATTACGTTACGTATAGAGATCGATCCTGTGTGTCGGTCATGATACTCACCTAATTGGTTCTGATTTCCTTTGTTGTTCACAAGTTTTGCTTTTTTCGATTTCTTTCCTTCTTTTCTGGGCTCGGTTAAGTCCGGTTACCTTTTCTTTTTCCATACCGTTTTATTTATTTTCCACACATTCTATTGGGCGACGTGCGTGTTTCCATTTAATTATTTTTATGTTTTACATTCAATTAAATATGCATGTGAATATGAAAATACGAAAGGTACATAAATCTATCTATATCTATACTTACTAATAATAAATTTATAACGTCCAGCTTTCTAGACAGAGATACGAGTCCAACTCGACTATGGATTGCATTAAACAAAATCATACTAGGAAACGAGTCCTAAACAGAGATACGAGTCCAACTCGACCATGGATTGTATTAAACAAATCACACTAAGAAACGAGTCCTGATTGGACAACTGAGTTCTTTTTACAAGAACATGGAAAGATATCAAACTAGGTACGGCTTATATAAATTTATATTATGGATTTTGGATTTATGATATCATTTTTTCAATAGTATTCAATAGTTTTTTTTTTTTTTCCCCGTTGCATCGCACGGGCACTTTTTTGCTAGTGAATGAATAAAGTGTGTCTTCTCAAAAAAAGAGAGATTCCGTGCCACGTGACCGTACCAGTCACATACTCCTCCGTCTATACCCAGCAATGTCATCTGAGCTAGCATATATTTAATTTAAAATCTATTTTCTCGTTTTTCTTAGCTGAAACGAAGAATTATGAATTTTTAATATTAAAACATATTTAATTGTTTTTCAATGTATAATTATTATAGAAAAATATTTGGATACTTTGTTAATTAACTATGACTAGTATAGTGCCCGTGCTAACGCTTACTACGCATCATCTATCAATACAAATCAAACAAGCAACAAATGGTCAGTAGTGATTAAATTTGGAAAAGAATTTGAGATCGTGCCACTTGACTCAAAAAATCACCGAAGTAACAATTTCTGTAGCAATTCAAAAACATTCCTTGTCCAGCGTGGCCCATAACATCTTGTGAACTGATATGGAATTTTCTCAATCGTGAATTAGCAGCATATACCTCTGCGACATGCCAACCCCCACCTCCGCTGCTACAGCAATAGTGGTTCATCGCCGCCCATCCCAACAGGAGCAGCGTGCTGAGAAGGCGAAGACGTGGCGGTGAAGCACTGAAGCTCCTCGGTTGCCTGCCAGACTTTTGGGCGGCGCAGTCCAGGCAGCGAAGCAAAGAGCTTGTATATTTTGCAGGCTTAGATGTTCCGTTAAATTTAACAGGTTGATTAAGTTCCAAATAAGCTAAAGAAATTACCAAAAGTTTTTCATGCTTCTTGATCTACATCAGCTTTTTTTTTTTGTCAAGCAAGTACTTTGGAAATACTGACCTTGATGGATTAGATAGAGAGCAGAGAATTCTCAAGGCCTTAAACAAGAAATGAAACATACTTCTCATTGGCGTCGACTCTGTCTCAGAAAAAAAAAAACATAGTTGGATGATGAGCTCAATCGCATTATGTATCATTATACCACTGTCATACTGCAACTGTTACCTATTCTGACAAATGCACATTACAGGAATTTGTACCTTCAGAATGAAAACTCCCGTAGCATATACTGTTCCCTCGGCCCCTTGAACAACATGAAGTTGCAGTGAAATGAAAATTTAGAGATGATTAAAAGTACTAAGAAAATTAGAAAAGTAAAATATAAAATACATACTGGCTTCAATACTTGATAATGATGACCAGACATTCAATCTTCAGGGTGGATCATCCATTTAGAATGTTAATCTCTTTCTGCATTGCCAAGTGTTCAGCGTTGTGGCATTATCAACAAACTGACAAATGCTCATTGTCTGGAAGTGATGGGAGGGTTAGAGAACTTCTATAGGTTAGTGTTAACTATTCTGACAAATGCTTACTGTCTTTGAGGTATTCAGTTTGAGAATGATTGTGAAGTAGATTAAATGCTAATCCTAACACAGTGTGTTCTTTATGGATAAATGGGAAATAAAAACGGCACAATCAGTTGGCGGCAACAATTTAGAATAGGTGAACTCTGATAATCCAAGTTCTACATTGGCTAGCAAGTCAGCTACACCGGTGATCGAGGCATTAAAATGCCTAATAAGAATGAGCGTAGAGGGAAACAAAAGCAAAAAAAAAAAATCACCATGTTCGTGCAATCTGATGAAACACCTTGCTGACCATAGGCATTACAGGGGATGGAAGCACAGGCAGGGGCGGGAGCCAGGATTCAAACATAGGGGGCCATGGTGTCCGCAAAATTTAGAATTCAAAACATGGGAGCTAAGGTATTCATAATGATTTATTAAGGCTCATAACCAATAATCTTTAGTTATTTGCTAGCCAAAGAATGATAATATATCCACATCAAATAATCCACATCAAATAGAAACTATAAAAGTGATAAAGTATGATAACAAGTTAAATAAAGGCTACTTAACTACATAGTCATTCCAAAAGTACATTTATTTAAATTCGAAGGTATAGATTTTACAAACATTGGTGTGGTGGTTTAGTGAATAAAGTAAAGTTGCATGTTAGAAGTCATGCAAATTGACGTTTACACCCATGCAGTCTATATTAAAATTTAAAAGGGCAAACTAAATGCACTAATTACATGATTATTAGTTACTAAACATAGTCTATAATGCAAACTAAACAAAATGTTGGGGGTGCCTGGCCCCTCCAGCCCCTCCCCTCCCTCCGCCCATCGAAAGCACGTGGTGATTCAAGTTTAACCGCTATGCAGCCTTGCATTGCGGTTGGACCATGAATAACATTGCACTCGAAAAACATCCGACCGACCTTAGGCTGGCCTTCCGTACTGGCGGGCGGCGTGTTGCGCGCGCGATGGGGTGTGGTGATCGCGGCCGAGAGTCGCTAGCGACACGGCGAGGACCGCCGACAGACCATGGCGGGTGAGGCCGGCGGTGAGCAGCCGGAGCTTGTCTCTCACTAGGTGTAAGGTCCCGGATGGCTAGAGGGGGGTGAATAGCCTATAAAAAAAATTTCTACAAGCTCAACTAAACAAATCGATTAGTATAACAAATGGCGATAATGCGGTTTGCGCTTAGCTCTAATGATCTTGCAAGCCTTCTAGTGACAAGACTAAATATTTCTATGATCTCTAATTCACACAAAGTCTATGTCACTACTCTAGCTAATGAGCAATCCTAATATGGTCCTTATGCTAGCATGAACAACTACACAAAGCAAGTGGTAGCCACTATACAAGAACAACTATGAAAGTAATTGCAAGGGAGTGAACTAGATATACCAAAGTGTAGAGGATGTCAACCAATCACCGGGAAGAAGATCACTTTCGAAGGTGATGATCCAAACACGAGACAATGAACAAGTCGATTTGTTCACCCGGAGTTCACTTGTACACCCGACAAGCTAGTCTCCTGTTGTGCCGACCAACACAAGGATGGTGTTTGAGCTAGGCGGTGCCCTTGCTAGCCTCAACACACCACTCACAAGTGAGGTACCCAAGACACGAGCAATGTATTCCTTGCACTTTGTCTTCCCGACGAGGAGTGCGTGATCCTCTCACAATTTCGTCCGGAGGTGGCCGAAACAATCTCCTCTTCTTGCCAACAACTCCACCAAATCACCAAGCCGGCTAGGAGCGGTGTCTCCAAGAGCAAAAGGAAACCAACCGGCCGAGGACCTAAATATTGGGCCCCGAGACATTCTCCAAACTATGAGAATCACGCCCGCCTGCCAAGGCCCAAGAAAACCTAGCCCGCTATCATCCCATCCCAAGAATGAGGGACGGCCCGACGGACGATGGACTGTGCCATTGGCCACGACGCTCACATAACGACGAAATCGCTTCACGGACGGCCCACAAAGCGGCCCAAATGGAGTCACCACGACGTAAAGAGCTCATCACGCCACGGCGACAAGGTCAAGGACCTCCGCCAAACAACGAACCATGACGCCCACATCGACAAAGGCCCAAACCATGGCTCGGACTCGACCATGCATCTCCGACATTCGTCCGGAGGCTGGCCTAGCTCACCACCCCCGAGAAATCTCCGCCCGGGTCCGAGGGTGGCCTAGCTCACCACCCTCTGGCGCAAAAACTCCGCCGCCCGAGGAGACCAGCTCCTCCATCCTCGGGTGAGGCAGCCCAACCAGCCCGTCTAGGGTCGCCACCCTGGGCGTGGAAGGTTCCGGCCCGAGGAAGGGAAACCGCCGCATTCAATGCGTCGCGAATAAAGGCGGCGCCCGGTGCCATCGATTACGCCAAATCAAATCGAACTGCCAATCGTCTCCCCAATCCGGCCCGATGGGGCCGCAAAGCTGAACCGTGGCGTGTTACACCACCCGCGCATCGGAAACCGTGAATGACACCGTTCATTTCCCGAGCACCGCCAAAACGCCACGTTGGGCGGACCCCGGGCACTTGACACGCATAGCCAGCAACCTCTCGGGACCGGCCCTCGCCATGCATCGGTGAGGGACGCCTCCGCAGACCCCTCGGGGGCGCGCCGACGGCACGCCCACCATCGGATCGGGCCGCGTGTCTTCGTCAAGCAACATCCAAGCCACCCCCCCCCGGCGGTGCACATGCAACCGTGTAGCCTCGGGGAATTAGCCACCTAGGTGTCCACCTGTGTAAACATTATCTCTCTCCTTCTCCTATAAAATGGGGAGTAATGCCTCATTCGAGTCGATTCGATTCGATTCGATTCGAGCCCGCTCAACTCCGGTTCACACGAGGAAACCCGCACACCACCACCACCATAACCACGATCGTGGGGCTTGAGACCCGCTGCCTCTTCCCCAGCGACGCCTATAACCCTACCGCAGCTCACCTTGAGCGAGGTAACACAAGGACACCCCCGCTGGACGTGGGGCCCCGCTGGCCTGAACCAGATAAACCGCCGCGTCCCGCGGTCCATCTTGCGCTACGCCATCGAGGGAGGGTGCACACGGCTTATAAATTCTTTATTGCCCGGCACCCGAGGCACCCACCGCTCGAACGCCGAAGGCTGGCGCGCCAGGGGGCGCCGTGTGTACCCTGATCTCCGATCAGCCCCCATGGCGCCTCCGCTTCAAGTTTCACCGCCCCGGCCGGAGCATGAGCTCCGCGCGGAACACCACCCACTTCAACGCCGCATTTGTGGCGCCGGCCACAACTACGCAGATGATCCTTCCTCGCCCCGACGCATTCGTAGAAGGGAGGGCAAAGATCGCCATCGCGGCAAACCCATCATCACGGCCGCCGCCAAGAAGACGGGCAAAGCGGACCCATCGGCCAGCGCAAAGGCGCCGTCCAAAGCAACGGATTCGAATCGCCGACGCATCCCCCGCGACTCGTAGAAGGGCTCCCGGAACCCTAGGCCCCGGAAATACCTTACCCACCCGCCGTGGTAGGGTACCTCGAAACCCTAATCGTCGGGAAAAAAAGGCCTCCCGCTCCGACATACCGGAGGGAGTCCTGAATCTTCGCCCGGCGTGAAACCTCGCCGAAGCCTTCGCCAGAGAGCACGAGCCGAACCACCCGTCGTTCCACACGGAGCGTTATCCCATGGACATTCACTCGGAGGGAGCGCATCCTCCACGGGATCGCGGGATCGACCCCCGTGCCACCCCCTCTCGGGTTCAATCCTGGGCCCGTCCCTTTGAGCCGAGGACTCCGCTCTACCGTCCGAGAATCGAAACCTCCTTCCAGGCGTTAAAGCGCACCGTGGTAATCGGCGATGAAGACGAGTACTCATGACCCCACGCGGAATGCTTCAATGTCGAGGTCCCGCCACAGATGGCTGGGCCACCGACGCCTCGCCAAGACGACGCGGACGTATCGCCACGACGAAGCTCCAGCGCCGGCGGCCCCGGTCCATCCGTAGCGGGCGCACCACTCGGCCAAAATGCCCGCTACGAGATTTGGGAACGAACTAACGCGGACCGCCCGATCCGCTGATCGGAGCAAACATCCAATGAGCGTGCCACAAGAAGCAGGCCCGGTGGGCACCCTCAAGCTCACGATGGCGGCGGCGGACGGGCGGACCGGGCCGAGAGCCTAATCCCCTGCGATAGCGGCCCCCGTCATCAGAGCTACTAACGCAAGGCGCCCTCGGCCATGACGCCGGGAAATGCTCAGCAGCCTTCACTACCGAGGGTATGCGATACCGGAAGGCCTCCCGTCAACTCTTTGACAAGGCGGCGGTGTAACAAAGTAGAGTTCCGCTCGATCGTGCCGGACGCGCCACGGGCGGCGTAGAGGAAATTGGCGAGTCGGCAAAGCCTCCGGCCCACCCGATCAGAGCCGAGCCCCGGCAAGGCCAGCCCGGGAGCGCCGACGGCAACCGCTGCAACCGCCCGCCCGGGAACGACAGCCACCCGCACCGCGATCGCAGAACCGAGGCGCCCTGACCTCGTGGACGATCGACGGCAGCGGGCCGGCTCGCCTAAGGTGGCTCGCCCCCGGGACGACAAGGGTAGGTGAGGCGCATTGTGCAGTCGAGAGACTGAGGGTACTCCCGATCCGCCCGGCCCCCGTGCCCTCTCACCGTGACATCGAGGGCACCACTCCCCCTCAGCACAAGCTGTAAAGCCCCAGCCATCTCGAGAAGTACACGGAGAGACTCGTCCCGAGGTATGGTCGATTCACTCGGGCTACCGGGCACATGCCGCCTCATAGGCACGATGACAAAGTGATAATCGTGGAATTTGCCCCCTCGTACCTCCTGAGTCCAGCTTGGCTGAACACCTTCCACCCAACCTCATATCAAACCGGGCGACTTGGTGAGAACCTTCCGCGGTAACTTCCAGTGGCACATACCTACGACCGGTAACTCGTGGGATCTCCGAAATCGCCGACAAAAATCCGACCGAATCCTGCGGCGACTACATCCCGCGCTTCTCCAAGCAGCCGACCGAGCCCCCTAATGTGACGGATTCGACGTCATCGGGGCCTTCTTGGCCGGCACCACTTGCCGAGACCCGTGAAGAAGCCGGGCGCCGGACTCCCACCGAGGCAAACGAGTCGATGGACATTGCCACCAAGTTCGCCAACGGTGAGGAGGCTGCTCGGGGCTCGCTCAATCGTGGCTCGCAAGGGAAAGCGCAAGGAAGAGGAGCCCGAGGGATCGCAACCTCGGGAGAGAGCAAGAAGAAAAGAAGAAAGATAAGAGCCGCAAGGGCAAGGGCCACGCCGCCCGCGTACGATGAAGACATGGTGGCTGCGGTCGACGCAGGGGCCCCGACCCCGTCACAAGAAACCTTCGATGACATGCTCAAGAAGCCATGCGGAGAACCATAGTTACCCGTCAAGCATACCCCTGGGAGTGCAAGAGATGCGCCAACATTTTCGCCAAGCTCAAGGCCATCCCGGTGGGTGAGGAGGAAGAGGCTCCCGAGGGTGGCGCCAAGGGCAACGAGGAGTTCGAAGGTGAATAATCGCTTCATGATCTTCGGCGGCACACAACGCAACATGTCCGTCTTGGCGGCAAAAAGAAGAAGGCGTCGGGAGGTCTATGCCACCCGCAGGCCGGCAACCCCCGGCTGCGCAGTGTGGTCGGACCAGGCCATCACCTTCGACGACGGATCACCCCGGACATCCTCGAACCCGGGCTTATCCACGGTGGTGGATCCCATCATCGCCAACACTCGGCTCACCAAAGTCCTAATGGACGGAGGGAGCAGCCTCAACCTCATCTACGAAGAAACCCTCGACCTCCTCGGGGTAGACAAGTCCAAGATCCGCCCCGAGGGCCGGCATTCAATGGCGTCGTCCCGGCAAACAGCTAAAGCCCCTCAGGCATCGACTTACCGGTTTGCTTCGGTGACCCTCGAACTTCGTGCAAGAGACTCACATTTGAGATCCTTTGGGGTCCGCGGTACTTACCACGCACTCCTCGCGCCCCAAGTACGCCAAGTTCATGGCTGTCCCGAACTACACGCATTCAAGCTCAAGATGCCGGGCCGAAGGGTGTCATCACGACGGCCCCCTCGCACCATCATGCATACGAAAGCGACGTGGAAAGCGTGGGTATCTTAGAAGGCACTCGCCATTGCCGAGGCACTCATCACCGATGCGAAGAGAAGCTTTGACGAAATCACGATCAAGCATGAGGCCAAGCGCCGCTACTGAGCTCGAGCCCTCCTCGGGCCAAGAAGATCCCCACTCGATCCCAAGAACCTCAAGGAGAAGCTTCTACCATCGACCATCGGGGACTCGATCCAAAATAGGAAGCCGTGCTCGCGACTTCCTCTCGCCAATGCCAAGACGCTTTGCGTGGGGACCCTGACATGCCGGGCATACCGGTGGGATGTCGCCGAGCACTCCCTAGACATCCAGCCGGGCTCAAAGCCGTCATGCAACGCTTGCGCCATTTTGATGACGCCAAGCCGGAAGATCATCGGCGAGGAGATCCACAAGCTACCGGAGGCCGGATTCATAAAAGAAGTATTCCACCCCGAGTGGTTAGCTAATCCCTGTATTAGTAGAGAAAAAAAGAATGGGAAATGGCGGATGTGTGTGGACTACACTAGTCTCAACAAAGCATGTCCGAAAGTTCCTTTCCTTTTGCCTCGAATCGACCAAATTGTCGACTCCCACTGCGGGATGTGAAACGTTGTCCTTTCTTGACGCGTATTCCGGTTATCACCGGATCAAAATGAAAGAGTCCGACCAGCTCGCGACCTCGTTCATAACACCCTTCGGGATGTATTGCTACCTCACCATGCCCTTTCCCGGGCTGAGGAACGCCCCACGGCAACATACCAGCGTGCATGCAAATCATCTTCGGGGGAACTCATTGAAGGATCGTGGAGGCCTACGCCGACGACATAGTGGTCAAATCCAAGAAAACGCCGGACCTCGTGGGCGACCTCGAAAAACCTTCGAGTGCCTAAACAAGAAGGGAGTCAAGCTCAACCCCAAAATGCGTATTCGGGGTCCCAGAGGGATGCCGGCTGGTTTTATCGTCTCTCAACGAGGCATCGAAGCAAACCCGACCAAGGTTGACGAATCACCAAGATGGGTCCGATCCAAGATCTCAAGGGAGTACGTAAGGTCATGGGCTGCCCGGCTTCATTGGCGGTTCATCTCACGCCTCGGGGAGAAGGGCTTGCCCCTCTATAGGCTTCTCGCAAGAAGTCCGAACGCTTTGCACGGACCCCCGAGGCGAAGAAGCCCTCGGCAACCTCAAGAAGCCTAACAAAACCCACCGGTCCCTAGTACCGCAAAACCCAGGAAAACCCGCTCTTATACGTCACCGCCACTACCCGTGTGGTCGCAGGGGTGGTCGTAGTGGAGCGCCGGGGAAGAGGGGCACACGTTGCCGCTAACGCATCGCTTTACTTCATCGGTGAAGTGCTTTCCGACACCAAGATCGAGGTATTCGCAGATGCAGAAGCTATTGTACGCCATCGCATCGACACCAGAAAGAAACCGCCACTACTTCCTCGCGCACCCGCTTGCGCGTGGTATCCTCGTTCCCCCTGGGAGATCCTCCAAAACCGAGGCCACGGGGAAGAGTGGGCGAAGTGGGCGGCGGAGCTCATGGGCGAAACTATATCATTCCTGCCCGCAAGGCGATCAAATCCCAGGTCCCCGCCGACTTTGTGGCCGAATGGACCGATACCCAAATACCCCCGCACCCATCCAGGCCGAGTGCTGGACCATGTATTTCGATGGATCCATGATGAAGGCAGCGGGGAGCTGGTTTACCTTCATCTCACCCCTCGGGTTCACACGAGGTATGCCATCCGGCTGCATTTTCCCCCGCCCTCCAACAACGTCCGCAGAGGAACGAGGCGCCGGTCAGCGGCCCTCCCGATCGCAAGGCGGACCTCGGAATCCGGCGGTTGGAAACCGGGGGATTCGCAGCTGGTCATCGACCAAAGTCATGAAGCCCCCGGCGTGCCACGACCCCGAAGATGGAGGCGTATTGTCGGGAAGATGCAAATTGGAGAAAAAAGTTCCATGGGCTTGAGCACAAGCATACGCCGAGACGCTTCAACGAGGCCAAGGATGAACCGGGCTAAGGTCGCAAAGAACCCGAGTACCGTTCCCCGAACGGCCCTCACCCGAGACCTCAATAAACCCTCGGTCAAGTACACCCCCCAAGGGGTACCCTGGGCTCACGAGGGCGGCACACAGCAAGCCACACCCGCTTTATGGCGGCCGACCCAAATCCCCACCTAGAAAAACCCGTTGATGGAGTACCCTCACCCGAGGAGAGCTACCCGAGGACAAGACCGAGGCTCGCAAGTTAGCCCGAAGGGCGAAGTCCTTCACACCGATTGGAGAGAAAGGGAATCCTCTACAAGAGAGGAGCCTCGGGAGTATACATGCGATGCATACCCTGGTGGGCAAGAATTGCTCGTTAACACCCACCGCGGGGAATGCGGTCATCACGCCGCCCCGAGGACTCTAGTCGGTAAAGTCTTCAGGCAAGGCTTCTACTGGCCCTCGGCGGTGCGAGACGCGAACCAAGTCGTGCGTACCTGCAAGGAATGCCAATTCTACGCGCGCAGGACGCACCTCCCAGCTCAAGCACTGCAAACCATACCTCTTACGTGGCCATTTGCAGTGTGGGGACTCGACATGATTGGGCCCCTGAAAAGGGCGCCCGGAGGACACACTCACGTCCTAGTCGCCATTGACAAGTTCTCCAAATGGATCGAAGCCCGAGCCGTGGTGAACCCTCACACAGGGGAAACGGTGAAATTCTTTACGAATATCATTTCCCGTTTTGGAGTCCCGAACTCCATCATCACAGACAACGGAACCAACTTCGTGGGGAAGAAGTTCCTCGACTTTTGCGACGACTATGGCATCCGAGTGGATACCTCGGCCGTAGCTCACCCGAAGACCAACGGTCAAGTGGAGCGTGCCAACGGCATGATCCTGCAAGGGCTCAAGCCGAGGATCTTCAATCAGCTGAACCAATACGGGAAAAGATGGTACCAAGAGCTGCCGTCGGTTCTATGGAGCCTTCGAACAACGAAAAGCCGAGCCACGGGATTCACCCCATTCTTTCTAGTCTATGGGGCCGAGGCGTCTTGCCTACGAACATTGAATATGGGTCCCCAAGGCTGCGAGCCTACACGCGAGGGCAACCAGCAGGCGAGGCAAGACTCCATTGACCAAGTTGATGAAGCCCGAGACGTTGCGCTCCTCACTCGGCAAGATACCAACAAGCTCTGCGCCAAGTATCATCCGCGCCAAGAGGTCGAAGCCTCGGGAGTTCCAAGTCAATCGACCCGTGCTCAGTGAAGACAGACAACAAAGGGCGTCACAAACTCACGCCACCCCAGGAAGGGCCTTATTTCATCGCCGAAATATTAAGGCCCGGAACCTACAAGTTGAAGAACGAGAAGGGCGAAGTCTACTCCAACGCCGGAACATAGAACAGCTACGTCGCTTCTACCCTTAAATTCCGCACTAGAAGTCAAACATCGTTGTTTTTTTTTCACTCAATAAAAGATCTACATCTTTTTACGAAAAAAGTGCTTCTCGTGTAAACCTTAAGGGAGTCTTAGCCTCGTCCAAAGACAAGACTAAAACTCCCTTGGGGGGCTACATGGGGACCCCTGGGGACCCCCCTCCCCTTCCCTTTTTCAAAACTTTTTTTTTCGAAAGAAAAAAAGTTTTCTTCGCGCATTCTCGAAACAATCGCTTAAGTTGCGAAGTCGCCACGCACAAATCCAAAGCAAGGTAACCGAGGCAAACGGACCGCCCCTAGTGGCATCCGTATGGACTGCCCCTGGCGTCCACGGTTTACCATCTCACAAAGGAGAAAGCAAGCGACCCGGCCACACAATAAACGAACAAATTCGAGAAACGCAACATAAACATAAATGCACCCGCCAAGGCCATAGACCTCGGGCGGCGCCATTGTTTATATACATCCATCTCACAAGCTCCAATTTTTTCATACAAGGAGAGGTCAGGGGGCAGGGTGGGCTTCATCCACTTGCGCCTCACGCGCCCGACCGACGAGGAAGCTTCGGCGAGCAACACCCTCGACAACCGGCTTCCCCGAGGGAGGCGTCCGACCACCCAGCGGCGCATCCTCGGACGCGGCGTCCACCATCTCCGTGTCCGCCTCATAGGTTGACTCTATGGGGAGTACGGGGACACACTTCATCCTCGAAGTGGGAGGCCAACGGGTCGCAGCGCCGTCCACGAAGTCGCACAACGCCCGAGTCTTGGCGGCATCGCCAACATCCCTCTCGGCAGGATCAACTTCCTCCCCTCGTCGTCGGAACCGGGAAGAAGCCTTTTCGCAATGCCGTCCAAAGCACATTGGACTCCATCGGGAAGTGAGAGCGAAAACGGCCATACATGTCCGCCGCGCCGACCGGAAGGCGCCCGAGCTCGGACACGAGGTAGCCACCCACGACGCCGGGCGGCTGCGTCTTTGGGCCAACCTCCAGGTTGTCGCCCCAAAGCGCGGGCCAAGTCCGACAAGGCCCTCTTCCACTCCCCGGTACGACTTCTGCTCCTGCTCCGGCCCTGCGCCCGGCGTGGCCGCGGTGTTCACGGCCTCGGTCCGGACCTTCTCCGCCTCTGGAAATTGGTGCTCAAACCGAGTTAGCAAGACAAGACGATTGAAGGCAAAGCTCACTAAGGAAGAAGACGTACCTTGGCACTTCAGCTGCCAGCCCAGCATCACGCCGTGCTCATCCATGGCGACTTGCGGAGCTCCTCCTTCTCCTTCTTGAGGGTCTCGCCCTCGGACACCAACTTCGCCGATCGCGAGTGTTCAAGCGTCGCACATCTCCGCTGCCGCAAATCGCCTCCTCCGGGACGGTCCCGCTCGTCATGGGCCTCCTTCGGGACACGGAGGGGCTGGATCCGAGCCTCTTCAAAATCATGGCTCATCGAGCCATGTCGCCGCCACCACTTTGCGGCCTCGGACCTGGCCTTGACAAGCTCGGCCTCCGGGGGTCCGCCGTTGGGACTCCCTTTCCTCGGCGAGGGCGGCAAGCGGGAGGTCTCGCTCTGGCCTCGATCAACTTCACCCGAGTTTGACCAAGGGCATTCCAGTTCAAGACGTTCCGGCGAAGGAGCTCGGACTTCTCCCGGGCGGCGACGGCCAGTCTTGCAACGACAATACTACTCATCAAGACGCATAAGCACAAAGGACATGCGGCCGAGGGATGGCCGTCAAGATACTTACCGCGTCGACTTCGCGAGGCGGCCGGTTATGGTCACCCCGATCCTCGCTAGGCCCTTGGCGGCCCACCGACGGATACGCCGGTGGGTTCTCCACTCCAGGACCCCGGGGCGGTCGTCGACCACCGCGGCGGCGGGCCCCCGGGCGTGCCACCCAGGGTCAAAGGTGGACCGCCCCAGCGGGTCGGCTCAGAGGGATACATCTCCTCCACCGGCAACTCCCAGCTCCGGAACCCGGACCAATAGAAGTCCGGGGGGGCCTCGGAACCCACGGGCACCGTCCTCGTCATGGCGAAGACGGCGCTTCGCCCTAGGGCTGCCGAACCCGGACACGTGGAGTAGCGGGAAGTCGGGGTTATACGCCTCGTGAACCCCGGATCGGCGAGGTCAGCACGAGCGGGACTTGCGCGTCTCGCCGCCATGAAGAGCTCCTCTTGCGAGAACTCCCGGACAAAGGGGCCCGACTCCTCGGGATGGGCGGCGGCGTCACGACCCCCTTCGAATGGCGCCATCTGCTCCGGCACCGAGCTGACGTCATGGGCCACAGCCGAGCTCTCCGTGTCGACCACCATCGGCCGACCCCCACCATCGCCACCGGGGCCTGCACCACCTCGTGGCCTCGGCAACCCGGCCGGGTCCGACCCACTGGGGCTCCGGGGCTGGCGCCACGGGAGGATTCGACGGCGCGCCACGATATCTTGGTCGGGCGACCCCCGGCTCTGGGCCCCGCCAAGGTCGCTGCTAGCCTTCAAGGCCTTCTTGGGGTGCAGAGCCAACGGCGGCCCCGTTTCGGATACTGTCAAGAACGTGGTCGACAAAGCAATCATATGCCAAGAAAATCAAGGTTGCAAAGGCGAAAGGAAACTCACGGCCGAGGATCGCCCTCGCTGCCGACGAGGCTCGGAAGGCTGCGACCTAGGGCGTCGCACTTTGACGTGCGAGCCGTTTGCCCCACGACATTAAAAGGCGCCGAGGTCGGATCAGGACGGGGGTCGCCGCTCGTCCCCTCGAACCCGTGCCGCGGGCCGGGGTACCAGCGGCAGGGTGGCGTCGACTCCTCCCTTCGGGCCTCACCCCGTGACGCCGAGGTGCCTACATGGCCAACGCCAATGGTCTCGAGGACTCGGCCGGGAAGAGCCCTCGGGACGCCACGTGTTAGGTCCCCCGACGCCTCAAAGCCTCGGGCTCGTAACGAAGCCCGACTCGGTCGGGAGCCCCATGGCTCGGTCTGTCCAGAGCCGCCCGCCGTCGTCATCCGATGAATTCCGCAGAACTGGTCCTCCGGATCCTCGTCCTCTTCGGTGGACGAGGTGTCGGTGTGACTTCGCCCGCCTCTGCCGCTCGGCCCGGGCGCTTCTCGCGAGCCACGTTTCTCTTCTTCTTCTCCTCCTTCTTCAACGTCGGCGCCCTTCTGCGCTCATTCCGAGCACGGTTCGCCCCGTCGGCATCCAATGCCTGGGGCAGGCGGGGAGTCGCGGTAATCCCGACGGGGCCCTGCAGGAAGAAAGAGTGAGAACTGCCATAGCGACAATGCACCGAAGCAAATGCAAGGACACCGGGGTCAAGAAGCACTTACCGGGGGGATATACCCTCGGTCAGTGGCGCATGGGGATCTCGGGGATACGTGTCGGGGGTTGGACCCCAACGCATCCCTCACCCTCTTGGCCAGGCCATCGGTGGAAAGCGAAGGCCTGACATCCGCACGCACCAAGACCGGCGGCGGCCTCGGGGGTCATCGGCACATGAGCAAAGGGCGAGCCATCAACGGCAACACCCTACGCCGATGGAAAGCGGCGACCACGGTAGCGGCATTCACGTCCCTTCCCTCGAGCCCGCAGGACCGCCGCCTTAGGCCCTCCAACCGATGATGATCCTCCGAGGGGGACCCCTATCCCACTTCTGTGGCGATGTTTGAGGACACGCCCGGTGTACACGCGGAAGCGCGTTCTACCGTCGTTGCGGAGGTAGAACCACCGATCTTGCCACCCCTTGTTGGAGGAGGTGAGCTTGGAGACGATGTACCCATCGGCTCGGTTCGGCTTTGTCTGCTCCGAGCGGACTTGAGCGCAGCCTCTCCCACGCAACGCCCTCCGTGGTTGGCCCCGCGCACCGAGGCGGTGGTGTAATCCGCCTTTGAAGAACCACAACCTAGAGGTCCCACGCGGCTCGATCCCGGAATCCCTCACAAAAGGGTGACGAAGATGGCGGCCTGGGACATCGAGTTCGGGGCGATGATGGAAGCTCGATTTCATAGTAGTGGAGGACGCCCGAATGAACCGCCTCGCCGCATACCGCCGCGCCGGTGAAGATCATCAAGCTCACCACGTAGCCATCGTGAGGTTAGGCTCCTCCTCGGTCCAATCGAGCAATCCACGCTTCATCGGGTGGTGAAGGACGGCAGCCCTTCATCGACGAGACGCTGGAGCTTCTCCTCCGTCGCCGTCGTCCTACGCCACGGCTCAGCATCGAAACCCTCCCTCACGCCGTCACCGCTACCTGACTGCGCCATGGATAAAAGGGAGGCGAAGGGTGGCAACCGCTAGCAACCCCGATCACACGAGCACAAGGCAAGTGAATCTCTCCTTAATCTCTCCCACACTATCTCTCTATCTCCCGATTCTTTGCGGCAAAAGAAGGCAAGAAAAAGCGATGGCAAAGAGCAAGGGAGCAACTATCCGCCGCCCTATGGCGACCCCCATATTTATAGGGAAGGGAAGGCAAACCGCCGGCCTGGGCAATCGAACCGACTCTGAATGGGCGGCCCATGATGGGCGAGAACCGCTCATCCAACGGCCAAAACGCGTGGTGGAACCGCCGAGCGCATTAATGCACCTTGACGGAGCCCCTCGATCTCCGCCTCGACAAGAAGGCGTAAGGCCGCGTCCCATCAGGCCGCAACATCGCGCCACCTCAGGCGTGGCGACTAGGCGCCTCGTCTTCGGTCGAGTAAAACCGTCCGACCACCCATATCCAGGCGGCCACGAGGGGCAAAAAGTCGATCCGTTGGCGGTTCCCCGCCCCCGGCGGAAACCAAACGAGCCTCGGGCCGACACACCCTACGTTCCAGAGGTTGCGGGCTGGGCCCACAAGGGTTTCTCTGAGTCGCCTCGGGATAACCCGAGCCGGGGATAGGAGGAAATGCACAACCCGGCTATACCCGGGCCCCATGGGGCTCTGGATTTCTGAGCGTGTTTAAGGCCCTTGGGTGCTTTGCTTATAGAGATGTCCCATCCGTGGGAGGCCCACAGGCCCTCGGGGGTTGGTCCGCCCAAACCCCGGGATCTGCTAAGCGGTCCGCAGGTTCTCATGGGGTGAATCCTGGATCACATAGCCGACCCTTGCTCCGGCAAGGGCACGGGCACCAGCTAAACGGACCCGCTACAACGCTCACCGGAGCACGACACATTCGGCTTCACGGGGGCATTGTGACGTGTCTCCCCTCCTCCTCCCTTTCAGGGGGGCGACGGAGGAGCGTATGATCAAAGTCGAGGAGGCCAGGTCGACCTTTGCGCACATAAGCGTGGGCCTCGGGCTGCCCACGCAAAACAAACACGCTCCGCACAAACAAGCGCAATTTAAGAGCTGTTTCAGTCTTGCCAGCGTGCGAGACATAAAAGACCTCGAAGGAATCCGCCATTCCATTCGAGGCCTCGGGTTACTACACCCAACGTAGTGCGGCTCGCCTGCACCCCTTGTAGACGAACCACCCTGAGAAACAACAAGGCGGCGGGAACGGGCGGAACCCCCGGGCGAAGTCCTCACTCGCCGGGGGGCTCGGGGGCTACTTGTCGGGGACCTAAATATTGGGCCCCGAGACATTCTCCAAACTATGAGAATCTGCCGGCCTGCCAAGGCCCAGTAAAACCTAGCCTGCTATCATCCCGCACGGAGGGACGGCCCGACGGACGATGGACCAGGCCATTGGCCACGGCAGCTCACATAACGACGAAATCGGCCCGCGGGCGGCCCACAAAAGCGGCCCAAATGGAGTCACCACGACGTAAAGAGCTCATCACGCTCACGAAGGACAAGGTCAAGGACCTCCGCCAAACAACGAACCATGACGTTCCACATCGACAGCAGCCAAACCATGGCTCGGACTCGACCACGCATCTCCGATTCGTCCGAGGCTGGCCTAGCTCACCAGGCCCGGGAGAAATCTCCGCTTCGTCCGAGGGTGGCCTAGCTCACCACCCTCGGCGCAAAACTCCGCCTCGCCCGAGGGAGACCAGCTCTCCATCCTCGGGTGAGGCGTACCCCAATTGAACCGTCTAAGGGTCGCCGACCCTCGGTGGGAGGTTCCGTCCAGAGGAAGGAAACCGCCGCATTCAATGCGATGCGCCCGACGACAGCGAGCGCCAGTGCCATCGATTACGCCCCATCAAATCGAACGCGAATCGTCTCCCAATCCGACTGATGGGACGCAAAAGCTGAACCCAGTGGCGTGTTACACCACCCGGCACGGGAAACCGGGAAATTTGACACCTTTCATTCATTTCCCGAGCACCGTCAAAACGCCCGCGCTGGGCGGACCCTCGGGCACTTGACACGCATAGCCAGCAACCTCCAGGACCGGCCCCTCGCCATGCGAGGCCGTGAGGGGCGCCTCCACAGGACCCTCGGGGCCGCGCCCGGGGGCGGCACGTCCACCATCGGATCGGGGGCGCTGTGTCTTCGTCAAGCAACATCCAAGCCAGCCCACCCCTCGGCCGGCGCTTTGTGCAACTGGTGTAGCCTCGGGGAATTAGCCACCTAGGTGTCCACCTGTGTAAACATCTCTCTCCATCTCCTATAAAAGGGGAGTAATGCCTCATTCGAGTCGATTCGATTCGATTGATTCGAGCCCGCTCAACTCTAGTTCACACGGAGGAAGCGCACACCACCACCACCATAACCACGATCGTGGGGCTTGAGACCCGCGTCTCTCCCCGCGACCGCCTGTAACCCCTACTGCAGGCTCACCTTTGAGCGCGAGGTAACACGAGCGGGACACACCCCCGGGGCGTAGGGCCCGTTGGCGGGAACCGGGATAAACCGCCGCGTCCCGTGTCCATCTTGCGCCTCGCCATCGAGGGAGGGGGCACACGGCTTATAAATTCTTTATTGCCGGCACCCGAGGCACCCACCGTTCCTCGAAACGCCGACACCAACCGTCTCACAACGATCCCCAAGTGCCTCTAGATGCAAGAACTTCGATGCAAATGCACTTGGATCAACTCTTCTCACAAGAATGAAGATCAAATCAAGAATGAGAGAGGAGGAGGCTTGCTTGCTTGCTCTAGTGTGTTAGGAATGATTCAAATGACCAAGAGAGAGAGCAAGAGGCAGCCAAGGGGGTATAAATACCCCTCACCACGAAATGTGGCCGTTGGGGAGAAACCCACGGTTTTGCAGCCGGCTGACGACCGCCGCACGACCGGACTCACCGGTGAGTCCGGCCGGTGGGTCCGGCCACAACCGACAACCCCAAACCAGCGCTCGACCCCGCCACGCGCAATCCGGTCACGCATCCGATCGATGCGTCCGGTCACTTCCGGGCCGGTGCGTCCGGTCACCGTCGACCACCGACCCGTGAAACATGCTCTCTGGAATTCTGATCGGACCGCACACCGGTGCGTCCGGGCCGATTTCTTCGTGCTTCGGTCGCCGCGCGTCCCCGTCACGCTGGAAGCGCGAATTTTCATCGTTTCGTCGTCGTTCCTTCGCCTTTTGCTCCAAACCGACTTCCGTCACTTGTTTCTTGTTGCCGACATGTCGAAGAACACCTCGACACCATGTGTTAGCATTTTGAAAACATTTTTCATCAAGCGCGGAGTTAGCTCTTTAGGTTAGAATGCATGCATATGAATTTTGAACCTAAAGACACATGAGGACCGATATGTACGATAAGTTTCCCTTTTATAGTACGGCTTATCGATCCTATAACCACTCACACCCTCTATGGTGTCTTGAGTGTGAAATCAAAAGCCCTATGGTTATACCTTTGCCTTGGGGTCAATTGATCTCCAAACCTCACGAGTTGCATGCTTGATCATCTTTTGGATCACCTCGATCCATCCTCCATGATCACCATGCACCAACTCCTCGCACGACCAATCTCCAATCTAATCAAACACTTAGCATCAAGAGATTAGTCCTTAGGTGTCACTAATTATCCAAAACCAAACTAGAGATCTTCACTAGGCCGCCGTGGCTCGAGGTCGAGGCTTCGCCCACCTCTCCCGGTGTCCAGCCGGTCTCGGCGTCGGCAGCGGTGGCGGCGGCAAAGTGTCGCGCTGGCCGGGTCGTTGTCCTCCTCGTGGCCGGCGATGAGCAGCCGGAGATCGCCTCCCTCGCACTCTCCGCATCATGCTGTCCAACGGTGTCGCGGTGAGAGGGACTTGTGGCGGCGTCGCTGCGCATCGGTCAAAAAACACTCTATGTCACAACAATCATCGGCGTGAAGGATGCGATAGATCGGATGTGTACATGGCTTGAGGAGCTACGCGGCGCAGGGGAATCGACGGCGGCGCGAGGTCCCGACCCTCGCGTCGTCGCGGATCCTCGGGAACCCCGCCATCCGATCGGGCGACTCACGGACTGCGGGTGATGGCCGCCCACGCGGCGCTCCATGTGTGCTCGCCGCTGGTGGCCCGGCCGTAGCAGGCGATCGCGGCCGGAGCGAGGTGGGTCGGCCCCCGAGCACGCCGCCGATGGCCCCGCCGACGGGGTGGCGAGTGGCCTGGCTTCCTTGGGTGGGCCGGCGCCGTCCGCGCCCTCGCCCCTGCCTCGTGGCGCACCCTGGTGGACTCGCCCGTGGGGAGGAAGGATCGAGGAGTTTTTGCGTCCCCGTATTCGTGCCTCGAGGGAGAGATCGAGGAGGAGTCAAAGCATTGGGAGGCAGCGACAGAAAGAGGAAGGTCGCGGTAATCTCGCCATTTGTTGCATGCGCCAGCGCATTTCCTTCGCGATTCCCGCGTTTTTTTTTTGAGAAATTGCGGTAGGAGGATAGGAGGAAGGCTGCACATGCATTTATTTTGGGGAGAAATTGTGTGGTAGGAGGATAGGAGGAGGAAGGTTGCATGCACGGATTTGTCATGAGTAAGGACCATACATTTAATCCTGATCGTTGGATGGTGTTTGAGTATGAGAGAGAAGATTAAGAAGTAACTGAACGTAGATTTGAATAGATTTGAACGGCGAAGTTGGTGCATTAGTAGGGTAGATGAAAGTCGAGATTTGTCTCTGTGTGGCTGATCGCCGTGATCTGTGCCATGTAGGACGACTAATGTGGTGTCACGTCCGTCGGAAATGCTTTTAAAACTACATGCTCAAAATAAATTGATAGTTTCCCAAGTCATTAAGATCTATTTTTTTATTATTGGCAAAGGCAAATCAGGCCATGTTTGGTTCCATAGACTAGAGACTAAATCTGTACCTACTAATAAAGAGAGAAAAATTTCAGTCCCACCTCTTTTTTTCACCTCCTTTTCTGCCGGGCTTTTCACCGGGCTTTTCACCTCCTTTTTTCTGCCGGGCCTTTTTCTCGCTTTTTGCCCATCGCTAGCAATTTCGTCCGTCCTTTGTCCGGGCGACTTTGGTCTCGATTCTGAAGGAAGCTTGGGTTGGGTCTGCAGCTATACGGACCGTTGGCGGGTAGCCCGACCGGCCTTGTGTGTGTAATGCGATCTTTTTTTCGAGAAAAACCCCTTTTGTGGACCACTACTTGTAGGTATGACCAATGTACGTACGTATATAGTAGGGATGTGACATATAGATGTCCAATGTACGTACGTATATATATGGCACAGAATACATACACGTTTATGCTTTTTTCCCCCTTTTTAATAAGGTGTTGGCTGCATACCGTATATACAAGCGGTTTTTATTATGTAACACAAGAAAAATAAATATTTATATGTACCTAAATTTTATTATGTTTAAATTTTATTAATTAGTACGACAAAGACCACATACCCATAACAAAAATATTAACAAACCAAATTGGCAAATCCTTGTCACGTCAACAACAAACTCTTAGTACTTTAAATTGACACAGGCTTAATAGAACATTATCATATTATTGCTAACATTAACTTATATTATAGATGTCATTACAAAATAAATTATCAAACTGTTAGTACTTAAAATTGACACGTGGCTTAATAGAACATTATCATATTATTGCCAACATTAACTTATATTATAGATGTCATTACAAAATAAATTATAGAATTAAAATATTAAAATAATAAAACACAAATAGATACATATCATTTTTTTTATTTTGGTCATGGTTTTCTATTATCAAATGATAGGTTCTTTCTTCCGTAATATTGTTATTTTATCGTCGAAGTCATATATTTTTAATATGAAAATTTAGTTGTCCCATAGCAACGCACGGGCACGCTTACCTAGCCTATACTAATAAAGAGAGAAATTTTTTCCACCTTTTTTCCCACCTCTTTTTCCTCTATCTTAATTGGGCCTTAATCGCGCCATCCTCAAATCAATCGTATATACAATGTACACGTATCCTCGAAGTCCGCTCACTTATGTATCCCGGAAGTCCTCTCGGTTACAACTCAAATCCATTCCATCATATATACATATATATTTTTTGCTCGGTGCTCGGTTCCTTCTCCAAATCCATCGTATATACATCTATACACCAGTTCACGGCAGCCACCGGGAACATGCTTGTACGACGTGCTCTCTGCTCATCGTCGTTGAATGGTCGTCGTACATACGGCAGCGCTAGGGACGGGCGATGGCATACAGCTAGCAAATAGGACACAGAGGGGACGCGCAGCCTGCGAGACATAGAGCCGAGGAAAATACGAGTCGCAAGAACAGGAAAAATTGATCACGAGTGAGTCCGTCCGATCGTTTGCCCGGGCACGTGATCGTAATCCCGTTGGAACGCACGGGCATGTTTCCTAGTAAGACTAAAAATTAGTCTCTAGTCCGTCCCAAGAGTTTATTGAAATAGGAAGTTTGTCTTTATGTTTGATAATTTAGAGACTAAATAGGACTAAAACTTACTCTCTAGTTCCTAGTTCGGTAGTTCCTTGGGAACCAAAGAGCCATCAGACTTAGCAATTGAGGGACTCAAATTAGAGAGACTCTCTCTCTCTCTCTCCTTTTTCTAGTTTGAGATGAGACGTCGGCATCGGCTCGGTACCTGAAGCGTTAAACATACATCTCCTGTTTACGTACTCCCTCCGGTTTGGTATTAGAATTCGTTTAGGACAGCGGCACGGTCTCCAAGACACAATTTTTGACCTCTTGTTATTATAACAATATTTATGGAAATGTAATATATGTATACTTTTATCAAAGTATTTTTTTAAGACAAATCTATTCATATAATTTTTCACATTTACAAACTCAACAACTTAAAAGTTATTGATGATTTATATTCCTAATATTTGACCAAAACCTTATCCAAAACGACTTCTAATACCAAACCGGAGGGAGTACGCGTGTATGCAAGTTGGACACATATTTACAAGCAAGCCATACATTACATAATGGTGATTAGAAAGTATATAATGGTATGAGAGAATAACATAACAAAGAGAACAGGTTATTACACGTTAGACATTTGGGTAATATATTGATTATTGAAAATCTATATTACCTACTAATAAAGCGAAGAAATTTCAGTCCACCAAAATTTTGGTCCACCTTTTTTTGTCCACCTCTTTCTTTCTTCAACCTCTCCTCTAGATTCCGTATAGAATTAGGATTGTTTTATTATTTACAGAGTCCTTGCCTCTGTCTATACCTGTATATACTATCTATACTAAAAAGAGGCAGAAGATCGATTCAGAGGTCCGATCGTCTATGGTCTCTAGATTTGTGGATCATATATTGTAATGTAATGAAAATTGTTTCTTTTTCAAATCCTCGACACGTCGGTAGATGAATTAGTTCTCGTCAATTTTAATCAGAGTCCTCTAAGAAAGTCAATGAGGTGGATTTCAACGGCACCTGTCAAATGGATAATATAATGGAAATAATGTTGTGATATATTTGCATCTAAATATCTATGTTCTTTTATGATACGTTTTAATCTGATACAGGATTTAATACATATTCTGATACAAGATTTAATACAACACTAACATATTATTAACAACATTAACTTATATTGTGGATATAGTGGTCATCGTAACATAAATTATAGACCTAAAATTTTATAAAAAAACATAAATAAATATATATATATGTATCATTCCTTTCATGTTTTCCATGAATGTTCAAAAGTTCATAGGATGGAAAACGGGATCACACACGGATGACGGAACAAAAGAGGAAAATAGGATGGGACAGAATTTATTTTCTTCCCGTCTTGATCACTTTTTTTAGGCGGTCCGGTCTTGATCACTTGAGCTCTGGTGCCGCCCGCGGGGCGCACACGCATACCCGGCGCGGAGGCCAAAGCCCACTGTCCCTACTTGCGCGTTGGGTGCACCGGCGGCACGCGGGCACTACGTGTTGGCCTCGTCTCTCACACCGCGGCCGCGCTGGTCTCAAGGCCGCTCCGAACTGGGCCAGTTAACCTCCATTGGGCCTCGAGAAGCACACGGACGCGAGGCGAGCGGAGGTGTAAGAAAAAAGCCTTTTTTTTTTTCCAAGAACAAGGGAGATCGCTTGTGCAAATCCTAGGTTTAATCAAGGACGGGATTGGGGGTAATGAAGCGTGTGTGTGGACGTCCAAGTTTCATAATGAAGTGGTTTTATCCTTATTCTGTGTTTACGTTGTTGGTTATTCACTGTAAAACTCGTGCGGCGGGGCTCCTGCCGTTCTTAAAAAAAAAAAAAGACACCGAGAGGCGGGTTGAAGCTTTGAGCTACTATGCGGGCAACAGCTTTACACCGAGAGTACAACAAAGCATCTACAATTTTTTTGCAGATATATCTACAATTAATTACAACCAAATAAAAAGTATTTGAACACAATTATATTCAGGTAAAAACACAAAGTATTGTTGTTAGAAAATCTAGATACCCATACTATTTGTGAATTGTGAGGGTCACCAATCACCATAGTCGTGTTTATCGCAGTACAGAGGAGTACTCCGATGTGGTGTTGCGGAGACGCATTACGATGCAGTTAGTGCGATATAATCTTTATGATTCCCCAGAACTTCCATCTGAATACGTAACTTGGCTCTTGTACATAGTGGCGCGCGCAAAATTTCTTGGAGAAGGCACCTGTTGCAATCTTTACAGACAAGAAGTACGGAGACTTGCAATTTTTACTTGCCAGGTACTTGCAGATTTCCTCAGAGCACGAGACAGCGCACAATAATTCAGACTACAGGAGAGAAATAGTTTGAAATCAAATTCATGCAACTTTTGTTCATGTTCAGTAAAGTACATACAGGAAGCTCATGAGTCATGATATGAATCACCATGTCGCAAGGGATTCATTGTATTAAACACCATAGTACAGAACTACTACCGCAGTAATATGATCTAGATCGTGATAGATCATAAAAGGTTAGTTTTAGAACAGTGTAAGAAAATTCCTCTAAAAATTTCTTCAAAAAAAATTCCTCTAAAAATAGAACAGTATAAGACAATGACGATGGGATATGCTTCTTATGTTAACCTTGTCGAATTGCTTTGTTCAGTCCCCAGCCGGGATCGTTGGTCTCAAAGCATCTTGAACAGTCCTAACATTTTTTTTAGAAAGGCAGTAAAAGCTTTGCTGTATTTTTATTAGACAAGTAAAGTAAAGAACAAAATTACAAACAAACACTGAGGAGCAAACTCCCCACTGCCCACTACTTATATCCCGACTACTCACACAACCATGCAGGGGACTGAAACGTAAAGAACAAACTAAAGACGAAAAAAAAAAAACGGGACTACTAGTAAAACTATTGGGGTGATTTAACATGGGATCTTGTTGCCCACTGATATTGATCAATATCCTCCTTGCATAGAATTGCCACTTTTCTCGGCCGCAGGTGCTTGTTCGAAATGTTCTTTTGATTTTGTTATTTCCGCCTATTCCACCAGAAATTTTTTCTTGTAGTCCCAACATTTTTCATCCTTGCAAAAATGTCATGTTAGAGGAAATGAAACTATTTTATTACTCCAGGAGTCACTAAAAATCCTACTTTTGTTTCAAACAAAATAGATCTCACGTTCCCTCCAATAAATGGGAATTGCAGCTCCGCCAATAGCCCGGCTCCACAACATATGTCACACTTCCCTTTCCCAAACATGTGACCCCATAGTTGTGGGGGGGTTATTAGATGGATGACCATATCCAACGTTGACCATCGCACTCGTCCCCTATGCCGGCTTTCCCAAACATGTGACCCCATCGTTGTGATGGATGACCGTATCCAACGCTCACCATCGCACTTTCGTCCCCTATGCCGGCACAAAGCGTTGGTTGTCGAAGCTCTTCCATAGCTCATGTCGATTGGTCTATTGAAGCTTCGTGTGCCAGCTACTTGAGACTTGAGTCTCAACAATGCCTTACATGGAGCACCATAAGAGCACCGTCTGCCAATTTTGTAAGATCCTCCCCTGGAAAGTCAGGTTGCTAATGATTCAGACATAGCATCATCAACTCCTGAGGAGAGAAGAAGCTAGATGGAAGATCCAAGCCGGAGTTTGGTCTCCCGAAACCCGAGGACATAATCACGTGTTCTGATATGGGGCGCCCAACCCTACATGGTTAATGGGATCCCGCCGCTTTGCGCAATATAAAGAGGTAGGGTTTAGAGGCTTAAGGTACGAGGTTCACCTACAGTTCCCACCCACAAACCCTAGTCAATCAGTGAGGGGCACAACCAACGATAGGAAGCCGTCGCCGTCTTCACCATCGACCCCAATACACCACCACTACATCACCATACTCCACTACCATTTCTCATTGTCGCCATCGACTCTTCCGCAATCGTTGCTGCCCGTGCGCAGACCTTCACCAACGAACCAGAGATGGCCAGATTGTCTATCATCCCAAATGCAAGAGTACATCCCACTAGATGCTACCCTAGGTGATCCTAGGTCTAACAAGGTCCACCATCTACGCCCACCATCTCATACTGATCGACGCCGGTGCTAGGGATCTCAGAAGGGTCCTTGATTCGCACGGGTCACACACAAGCCAGTGCATCGGGTCCATGGCAAGATGAATCCGATTTATGTGGTGCGGAGGAGGGAGAGAGGCAGTTTGAGCTGAGGGTATGGAGTAAGGCGCATGGAAAGGAGAGGAGCAACACACACCATTGAGGAAGGAGTAGAGAGATATGGAGAGAAAAATGAAGAAGAAAAGAAAAAAAAAAATGGTAAATCTATTTATGGCACATAGGACCCATATATATTGGGAGCATGATATTGTTGATCTCTAAAAGCATCCTCTAATAATAATCAAAAATAATGTTGGCCTAGTCCATTACTGTTTTATTGTAGGAGTTGTACTGAGAAACCATCGAAGATACTCTAAAAATTGTAAAACTATGTAGAATCGAGCAAAAAGAAAACCTTCAAACTCAAGTCACCATTACTGTTGCGGCTCCTATCTCGGTGCGCCATGGAAATGCTCAAGCTCTGCCTCCAAGCAAAGCCAAGCCCGCCCACCCGCTTGCACGTGGGCTCCGGGTCCGTATTCCGTGCCAACAGTCGTTGGCAGCCGTTGGTCGTTTGATTGGCGAGCACACGAGCTTCAGCTGATTCCGCCCACTAGCTCTCGGTCTCGGTCAGTCCCCCGCGCGAACCGAAGTCCGAAGCGCTGTCCCCAACTCCGTCCACCTACAACTACCCGGCAAAACTACACTACTCACACAGGAGCTCTCCCAATCAGCATGCCGCGCGTCCACGACCGCCCACCGCCACCCATGACTCCTCTGCCGCTGCGCCGCCTCCACCTCCACATCCTTCTGGTACTACTTGCAGCATCAGCAGCGCAGGCCACAGGCGACCCCAGCGGCTGCGGCGGCGGCGACCGCTGCGGCGACCTCGTCCTCCCCTACCCTTTCCACCTCAACTCTTCCTGTGTCAGCGCCGGGGCCAACTCCTCCCCCTCTTCCGCCTCTCCTGCAACGCCAGCGCCACGCTCACCCTCGCGCTCGGCTCCGCCACGTTCCGGGTCCTCGCCTTCCTCCCCTCAGGATCGCTCCTCCTCGACTACGCCCCCGCGTCGGCGTCCCCATGCGACGCGGCCTACGCCGCCTTCTCGCGACCGACCTCCCCCGGCGGCCGCACTCGACGCCGCGCCATTCCTCGCCGTCACGCCGGCCAACGTGCTCCGCCTCTACGCCTGCGAGGACTCCTCTCTGCCGCGCCGGCTGCGATGACGTCGCGACGTGTGGCGGCAAGTCTGGGTGCTGCTACCCGCTCTCGGACGGCAGCGTCTGGAAGCCCGGGAACGGGCTCGGCGTTTTCGCCGACTACGGGTGCCGGGGTTTCTCGAGCTGGGTCAAGAACCGGTCGGCGCCGGCAGGGGCGGCTGCAAGCGGGGTTGTGAGGGGATCGAGGTCGAGTGGGCCGTGCCGAGGGGCAGCGCCATGGCAAAATGCGCCGATGGCGCGGCGCTCGTCAATGCCACGGCACTGCACGACGGCGTGCGGTGCGCGTGCGCGGCGGGTCTCGTCGGCGATGGCTTCGCACAAGGCACAGGCTGCTCGAAAGGCACATGTAAGTACAAAAGTTTATAGGGTTCTACTCGTGCGATCGATCTGCCACGTCGACCTATAAGTCCTCAAAACACGTATGCATTTGTGTACACAGCCTGCAGCAATGGTGAGCATGCAGGTGACGGCAGAGGTTGTTGCGAGGGACGATTCTGCTCCAAGAAGGCAGTCGTTCTTGCTGGTACGCGGTCACTGCACATTGCTCTGAACCTGAAGATTTGATCAGCCAGATACTAGTCCGTGCGAACACCTTTTCTTGTGTTTGCTGACTTCGTCTGCGTTCATAGGATTTTTCGTTTCGCTGTTCTTCCTGGCGGCGGCAGTCTCGTTCTGGCTGTTCCTGAGACAGCCATCCAAAGACAGCCGGTGGGACCTTGACCCGGCGTGCATCCCCAAGATCCTCCGGAGCGTGTGTGACGCGAAGCAGTTCACGTACGAGCAGCTGGAGGAAGCAACGAAGAGGTTCGACAGCGAGAAGGCGGTGGACACCGTCGAGGGCACGGTGCACGCCGGCGTGCTCGACGACGGCTCCCTGGTCGCGGTGCAGAGGATCGGCTACGAGACGCAGGGGAAGCTGAGGCTGGTCCTGGACCGGATCGAGCTCCTGTCCGAGATCTCTCACTCGAACATCTCCCGCGTCGTGGGCTTCTGTCTCGACTCCAGCAACGCACTGCTGCTGGTGCACGAGCACTTCGCCGGGGGCACGCTGGAGGAGCACCTGCGCCAGATGAAGTGCCGCGTCCTCAGCTGGTACCACCGGGTGAACATCGCCATCGAGCTTGCCAGCGCCCTCACGTACCTGCAGGCGCACGAGACGGCCCCGACCTTCCTGTACGACCTCAGGTCCAGCGAGATCTTCCTGGACACCGACTTCGCCGCCAAGATCGCCGGCTACAAGCTCACGAGGCCGGCGACGTACTACTCCGCGTCGTACGACCAGGACGTCGTGTGCAACTTCGGCCACCTCCTCATCGAGCTACTGACGGGGCTGAGGCAGCAGATCCCGCTCGACTCGGTGGCACCCAAGGTGAGGGAAGGGAGACTCCACGAGGTCATCGACCCGACGCTTCTGTCGGGAAAGCAGCTCCCGGCCTCGCACGATGAGGTGAGGAAGGTGTTCGAGCTCGCCGTCCGGTGCCTGTCCAGCGCCGAGAACAGGCTGTGCATGCTCGCCGTCGCCAGAGAGCTGATGCACATTCTGAGGGACAACAACGGGAGCAGCAGCAAGATCGAGATCTCCCTCGACGAGACGTTCTCTAGCTCGAGCCTGCTGCAGATGATCTCCATGTCGCCGGAAACCCTGCACCACCATCTTCCTTAGTCATAGTCACTCAGACGATGATCCGCTTGTTAATATCCAGAGCAGAGCAACCTCTTGTTGAAACAGCTCTGCTGCTCTGAAGTCCCTTGTGCACGCTTTTCGTGCCAATGTTTGGTTGGCACAGTGTAATCGGCGTCCCGTAAATGTTCACTGCTGTATTGCACAGTACTCCGACGCCGTGTGATGCCTGCGGATACGCATTACGGTGCAGTCAATGCGATAATCTTTATGATTCCCAAGAATTTCCGTCTGAATATGTTACTGGGCTCTAGTACATAGTGGCGCGCGAAAAATTTCTTGGGGAAGGCAGCTGTTGCAATCTTTACGGACAACAAGTACGGACACTTGCAAACTTTACTTGTACAGATACGTGCAATTTTCGTCAGAGCATGAGACAACCATGCACAATAATTTAGACTACAGAAGGCAAATAGTTTGAATCAAATTTATGTAACTCGAGAGCTCAGGTTCAGTAAAGCACATACAGGGAAGTTCATCGTATGACTCACCATGTCGCAAAAGATTGCACTACAAGCCATATTACAGAACTACAATATTTATGGTCTAGATCAAAGTGAAGATAAAAAAAAAAAAAGCACTTCAGAGTAGTAGCAGAAATGACGATAGGGCACGCTTACTTAACCTTGTCCAGTTGCTCTGTTCAGTGCCCAACATCAGAACTTAGGAGCAGCGCCGAACCCAGTAGTTTTAAGGTTTGTCCCGCAGGTTCTGCCCGCCATACTCTATCCTAGAACAGCTTTACAAAAGTTCAAGTTTCTATAGCACTCTTTGGCGACCCACTTTTTTTTTTTTTTTTTTTTATATAGCGTAGAGTTACTCCTGGCTAAAAACGTAGAACAGATCTGATAAATGTTACGTAGACCATCCCAAATAGACCCTCCTTGTATGTCCAGTTAGACCAACTAGGTTTGGAAGAAAAATGGATGACTTGTATATGGCAGTTGTGCCTGTAGAAGCTACAATAGCGCCTAAGGAGAGAGAAGATGTGGGCTATAAAAATTATGAAGGATAGTTGGAGGGACGAGAAAAATGTGCTCGTGTTGGCTGGATAGTGGCTTAAAATTTTCCAGTCCTGTATTTAGAGACCTCTACATGGAATGAAACCACCACTATTGTATGCCAAAATTGGCCATGCTTCAGGGGATTTGAACGCTACGCATTTTAGCTTTTCGGATATGATGTTTTTTTAGTTTTTTTTTTGCTATTGTTATGACTCATGGAAAGTGCGTAGACAAACTTCACTTCTACCTAGGCTTAGTCACACTCTTGTTAGGCTATACTCCTCCGTCTCATTAAAGTGTGGTTTTAGACTTTTCGATTAATCGCTTCGTCTTATTAAAATTATTTAAGCAAATAATAAAATAAATAAATCACCAACAAAATATCTTTAATAATAAATCAGTCATAATAAAATAATGAATATTTTTATATTTTTTTAAAATAAGATGAACAATCAAACAAGAAGTCTGGAAAGTTTAAAACGGATTTATAACAGTTTTGTCATTTCGACTATTTTGGATAGATTTTGACTTGAAAAACCATTAAATTGGATTAGACACTAATCAGTGGTAGGATTGCAGTTTGGACCTTTTTTCTTCTTCGATTTTAATTAGAGTTATCCATACGGATTTAATTTGGACATTAACCCATTATCACGCCTATTTTGTGTTGCAGGGAAACTTCGGCGACGCACATGTTCTTACCACGTCTGGACATAGGAACAACAGGATATGTTCAGCATCATGTTTTGTATGATGAAACTTTACGATGCTTTAAAAGAGGGAAATGTGTGTAATTTATTTTTTCATTGTCCATAAAATTTATTCTCAGATTTAGGAGGTAAAAAAGAAGGGAAATCTGAATGGATTACTGATGATGATGGTATATCATCATGCGACTTGTTCGGTAAAGAGGTGCTTCTTTGGTTTTTTCATTGCTGATTTGTTGTGAGAAAAAGTAGGGAAATTGGCCGGGTTGGTTGGTTTGGTCTTTGGTCTTTGGTTTTACGTGAGGAGGAAACATTGTTTGCTGGCTGGTTCAACCAACCAGCCAGCCGAACAAGGCCATGGAGTCCATAGGAAAAACAAGAGGAATCTACTGTCGCCTGTGTTTTTTAGGACTGTCGCATGTACGTAGGCCCGTGAACGGACAGCTTTCGATGCTTCATCTAGGCCCGATCGGCCCATGTGATCGATTGGGGTTCTCGACCACGGGCCGAAATAATACGGCCTCCGTTTCCATTCGAGTCCAAAGCCGAAAGAGGAAGGACGGTGAACTGAGAAACAAAATAAAACTGTAAGCTCTTGGACGTAGTTAAATTTTTATATACCTAGTTAGTAAATTTTAAAAATGTTTGACTTCTTAGTAAGCTAGATGTATGTTTTTTTTTGTAGAGAAAGAGAGGGAGAACATAATAATCACCACAAACGATAGTGCGAACGGTCGAAAAGGACGGATGGCGACTCCGTCGCCCCCCGCTCCCGCCGACCCGCCGCCCGCCTGGGCGGGCACCGCCCGGTAGCCCCGCCACCTCCGATAGCAAATCCGGGACCTCCGCTCGAGGGCTCGGGCCCGAGGTGCACCCCGTCCCTTCTCCACCGGCGGCGAGGGAGATCAAATTCGGCCCCAACTTCGCCCCCCGGGCCGGCAGGCCGCCCGCCGCTACCGGCTCGGGCGGCGGCCATGGGGCTTCCTCGGCCGGGCGCCTTCTTCAAGCATGACGGCCGCCCGAAGCCTCCCTCCCCCCTCCCCTCCCCCCCATTCGCATCCGCGGACTCTCGTCGCCCCAACCTCCGTCGCCGCCATGGCCGACTCGGGCCCTCAACGCCGCTCCGGCCGGAGCGTGCCGGCCGCGCCCGGTGAGGTCGCCGCTGCCCCGGCCCTCGGCCGGCCGCGGCGCCCTTGCCGTGGGCGTCCTCGCCGCGTCGGCCTCGGAGGCGAGCGGGCCGCGGCGCGACGCCAGCTGACGATGGGGCGGCGGGGGCCTCTCACCGGCCGCCCCCGCGCCGTGGTGGGAGCCGCAGCAGCGGCCTCCCACCTCACGCCGCCGTCACCCACGCCGGCGGTCGCCGCCGAGGATGGGGCCGCTTCCCAGCGATGGCGCCACCGTCATCCACGCCGGAAAGCGCATACCGCCGTACGCCGCAGCTTCCCTTTGCCGGACCCGCAGCCTCCCCACGCCCCGCCCGGCCCGTCGGCGTCCAGAGCCCGACGTCGCCCTTACATAACCTTCGCTCCGACCTCATCGCCCGTTTGCATCCGCATCTACGCCCATGTCGCCCGTCATGGCGGGGCTTGGCTGGCGCATTGGAGCCGGCTCTGTCACGCCGGGCGACGCCGCTCGCCTGTGTCCCCACGCCCACGCCCGCGTGGGAGGTCGTGGCCCCCTACTTCCCCCTCGCCGGCGGATCAAGGCAATGCGGTGGGAGGACAACTTCTCCGACCGCCGGATGAGGAAGTCGAGGTCGCCGAACCGAGGCCCCATACCGTCGTGCGGCACGCCTTTGCCTTCACCCCGCCCGGTGGGCCGGGCACGCCGGTGCGCACCTCGATGCGCGCCCGGCCACCATCCAGAGGTTGTGGGTACCATCGTCGACGCCGGCCCCGAGTGGACGCCATCGGGCAACGCCCAGCGCCGCGGCAAGCGTCGGCGCCGGGGCCAAGCCGTCTGGGGAGGACGGAGCGGGTGCCGGACATGCCGCCCACCAAGCCCATCGACGCCAGCGACATACTTTACGGCGCCCGCAGCCTACCGGGTGCCTTGCACCCCCTCCGCTCGGTCCACCCGGCCGCCTCCGCGTGTCCTCGCGACACCGGCGCCCTCGCCGCAGCTACCGGCACCGCCACCGAGGAGCGGCATCGCCATCGTTGTAAGGCCCGTGCCTCCATCGGGCGCTGATCTTCCCACTATCGGCCGATGGATTCACTCGTTCGGCCGGCGTAGGCGGGGCGGCGACGTAGGCTCGCCCTCGCCCTCAAGGGCGGCGGCGGCAATGCCCGCTGCATCGGCGGTCTACGCTTCAACTCGCCTTTGCCGGGGATCACATCGCGCCGGGTGCCCTCTTCGAATCCCGCCGCCTCTTACGCTTCAGACGAGGCACGAGGCGAGGAGGCTGGCATCGACACCATCGCCCTCCCAGCACCCCGAGAGCCGTGGCGGCCGGGAGCCACGACCGTGCCGACGACTTCGGATCGCCACGCGGCGTCGACAGCCATGGCGTTGCCCAGTTGCCCTTCCGGGAGCCCCGCCGCGTGGCCCCCTTCGCCGCCGATCCGGATCCTCTGAGCCCCCGAGCCCCATCGGCGTCGACTTCGCCAGCTGCGGTGGTGGGAGGCACCGGCGGTGTTGAGGCCACCAACCCGCGGTCACCCCAACGCCGACCCGCTCGCGCTTATTGCCATGTCGCGGTTCTGAGCCCCCCGCCGGGTGGACCCAATGCTAGAGGAAGCCTCCCTCGTCGGCGGCGTCCGCCCATCGCCGTGATCTCCCGAGTGCGGTGCGCCGGAGCCTACCGCCGCTGCGCATGGTCGAAGCTTTCCCGATTCTGGGGAGTTGGAGGTCGGGGGTCTATCGCCGGAGACCCTCAACGGACGGCGGCCCCGCCGGCCGGACTGCGCGCCGCCGGACCACGCCATTCGGGGAAGCGCTTGGCGCTTGGCACGTTGACGGCTCGGGCGTGTGAGGACACTCGGCGAGGGCCTTCCTTCGCCGACTCCTCCCCGCTGCTGCACACCTCTCCTCCCGCCCTTGTGGATTCTCGTCGTAAGTGGCGGCCGATGGCACTTCTTCGACCGTGACACTTTGCTAGAGGAGCCTTTGATCCGGTCCCCGCCTCACCTAAGGGCTTCCAAGGTCGGCGATGACCCCACCGGTTTCCTACGTCGTAGTGATCGGTTGGCCGCCAAAACGACCAACGCATCCCTCGACCGGTGAAGCGACACAAACGGGTGATGTTGAACAGTGGGAGGGCGTCGCGGATCATGTGGTCACAAATTCTCCGGTTTCCACGATCGCCACCAAGTTCCACCAAGTCTTCGGTCTTTGAGGTATCGTCTGCTAAGCGGGGCGACATTCGAGCGAACTTCCCTATTCTTGCTGCCGCCGGAAGCGAACTTGGCGAGTCGGGGGCCCCGTGGAACGCCGCGAGTCTTAAACTCCGTGTCGTGTTAGTCGCAAAGTGTTTTCTTAGTTAGTACACCCTCTAAGCTCCGCCCGTTTAAGCCGGTGATGTTTGTAGGTGTTTAACCCATGTGGCCATTGGTGGCTCGCCGCTTGGTCACACGGGTTGTGTAACTTCATTCCCACTTTCTTAATGCAAAGACGTGCAAAGCACGCTTCGAAAAAAAATAATCACCACAAACTTCACTTCTACCTAGGCTTGGTCACACACTTTGTGTTAGGCTATACTCCTCTGTCTCATTAAATTGTGGTTTTAGACTTTTGGACTTTGTGTTCAATCGCTTCGTCTTAATAAAATTTTTTAAGCAAATAATAAAATCAATAAATCACCAACAAAATATCTTTAATAATAAAATAAATAATATTTATGTATTTTTTAAAATAAGATGAACAATCAAAAAGAAGTCTGGAAAGTTTAAAACGGATTTATAACAGTTTTGTCATTTCGACTATTTTGGATAGGTTTTAACTTGAAAAATTAAATTGGATTAGACACTAATCTTCTCCTTAGGAATCCTGCACCAAAAAGCGGGCTAACGGATAGGGCCACGTCGCCCGTTAGCCTGCTGGCCGTTGATCTGTCGAACAACCAATCCCATCCGTCCGATTGCAGATCGGTATGGTCTCTACCCGTTTGTTTCCAAACCCGAAACTTGGGAGCCTTCTCGGGCTCGTCCATCGGACCAAGGAGGGAGCGGCGGCACGGCCACCAGACAAGCCACCAGCAAGGCAGATGGCCGCACACGACGGGGCCACCACGCCACCGCGGCCGAGCGCCCGAGCCTCGCGCTGCCATGGACGGCGGCCAGGGCCATCACGCCGCCACGCTGGGGATCAGGTCCGCCCCGCCATGGCCGGGGGCCTCGCCAAAGCGTCGGGACTGGCGGCACCGCTTCCCGCCCTCGGAGCCCACGCGTACCGTGGCAGCATCGCGACCCTCACATGTCGGGGACGCACCGCCGGATCCGCGCGCTGCCTTGGCCGGCTCAGCTACACGCCGACCACGCAGGCTGTCGTGGGCGTGCGCCGCCAGTACAACGGTATGACACAGGGAGGCTCAGAAGTTGTCTGATGAAATGCCGCGGCCATTCGTTGCGCTGTGTCGCGGCCCTACTTCGGCGGTAGCGCGTGGTTGAGATACCCACCCCGCAGGCCGCATCCTGCCATCTCGTCGCATAGCTAGCCGGTCGAGAGCCACTGCTCTGCTCATATGCTGGGGCCTTGGGCTGGGTGTTTCGTCGTCCGGACTCTAGACGGCGATCGGCGGTTGCTGTGCCCGTGCTGGTGGGTGGCGCTCATGGAACGCCGACCAAGTGCTTGATAAATTGCCGCCAAGCCGTTTGCTGCCTCGTGGTGCTACACGAAGCACGAGCCCGTGGCTTGGATTCTTTAGTCTTAACCAATGGTTTCCTTTTGGTTGGATTTACAATTTACATACAGAACATCACGGCGGGCCACCAGTGATCTGGCGAAACATTGGGCCCAGATGCCGCAAGAGGACCCCGTGAAGCCGACTGCATCCTACATCGAGGCGCCGGTGATCTGTCGACGCTCTGCACGTGCTGACAGAGCTTGTGTTGATGCAGGATTGGGCCAGCGTGCGAGAAGCTGGATCCATCAGTCTGCGCCTGCCCTGAGGTAGGTCGTACCTCCATGGCTAGCCGCCAGTGATGTTGGCATCAATTGCGTCGACGATGGCGGCGGCTAACTGGCATCGTTCTCGGTTGGATGAACGCCGCTGTGGTTTACATCCATACCTCGCTCTCTGGCAGTAGTGGACTACCAAGCCCATCCTCCAACCAACCACCACATATGGCACTGATCCAAGCTGTGAACGTGAGGCCCAGGTTTGCCTCCCTGCCCTGCTGTGATTTATCACTCTCATCTCTAATGGCTTCAGATTATTCTCCTCATATAATTATAGACGATATGACTTCTTATAGATCTCTATTGTAATTCTATTAGAAAGCACTGTATTCAAATGTTATCAGGAACGAGATAAAACTTCTTATAGATCTTTATTGTAATTCTATTAGAAAGCACCGTATTCAAATATTTTCAGGAACGAGAAGGGAGACGAAATGATTAACTAGCTTCTAGATGTGCATTGATTGAGTAGGAGAAATTTGGTAGTTCTGAATGTGCCATCGTTCTTAAACGATTTCCATTCTTAAGCCCAAACATGCGTAATCTGAACTTGTTTGGGATTTGTAATGGTAGTTTTGTTACGCTACCATTTTATCAAAATAGAATTTGTACAAATGCTACATTTCATTCACTCTCGAAATTGCTTTTATTCACTATGCTATAAGATAAAACAGGAATAAGAAGAAAAACGACTTATGCAACAAGTTATTCTTTTCTATGCATTTGGGAGAGGAAATATTCAGGTTTTCAGCACATCTAAACTACCCTACTTAATTGAGCAACTTTGTTAGAAACGTCAAGTTGAGCTCTAGCATAGAGTCTCTAATGAGTGCAGAAATTCTTTTGCATATGGACAGGTAGATAACAGCTGCAAACCTCATGTAGTTTTATTTGGGAAAAAATGCAAAACAACCCAAAATCATGATCTCCTTGCGACGCCCCTCCTCCCCTACAGCACCGACACCCTCTGCGCCGGGCGTGCGTACCAACTGCCACAGGGGAAGAAGAGGTACGACGGAGCCCGGCACGCCGATGCCGCCGGTGACCATGGGCCAAAGTCCGTCGATGACCACGTGCAAGAGAGAAATCAATGATGCTTCTCAGGCAGGCATAAGGAGCAGGATAACCGGACAAGGTACAGTTATTTTCCTGCTACTACAATAAAAATTAGCTTGCTAGAACATGTATCCTTAAGATCTGAAAACCCATAAATTCTCTGTTGCAGCAAAAGGTCATGGTCGTCAGCATTTGAGCAGCTGCTTTGATTCAATCAATGATAACAGGTTGACTGAAATATTAACTTTCCCTGTAGTTTTTTATCTTCATTCAGTCAGTGAAATCAGATTCACTGAAACAAATATCATTTAAGTCAATATGTTTAGAGGCTGATATCGGGTTAAAACAAATATTTTGATGATCTCAGTTTCTCAAACAAATATTCTGATGATATCAGATTAGAACACCTTTCAAGATGTGGTTGTTATATCTGACCATTAGCAAACGACACTTTGTCAGTGATGTGCGTCTCGATTTCAGTTGATCCCATCCTTTAGTAATCAGTAGCTCACTTTTGTTTTATATACTCTTGTATCAACCACATTTTTAAAGGCAAATGTCCTGAGCTTTTATGTTCTTACTTGTATATAACCTTCTTCATTATCACTCTGTTTTTCAATAGTGCTAAAACTGAATATAAGTTTTGTAAATATTTCTCTTCCTCAAGAATCAAAGAGTTAACATTACCATCTTTTGCATATGTGAAATAACTTTGTTTACTGTATGTAGAGAGCCTTCTTGGTTCGGTTCCAAGACTTGCCCAGCTAAAATGAAGGTATTCTTTTTTTTAGTTAGGCATATTTTTCGAACAAAAGAGCAGGCTCATAAAACCAATAGTCTGGCACAAACATGACAGATTACCAGAGACTTACCTTTTGAGGACAAATATTATGTTCACGGCTTCTGCAGAGGCGTACAATATTAGTTTATGCAATGTAAGTGTGTAAGCACTGTATTGTACTTTGTTGACAATTTCTCACCACCGACAATGTTGCCATAGTTCTTCTGTTATAGAACTAAACCTTAGCTATTAGTTACCATACAATCTCCAGTGATATAGTTCTTATAACTATCCACCTTGCAAAATGAGCCCATCAACGTTGCCAACAGTGCAAAAACTGGCCATATGCGCAACGCCGCGAACATTTCTAGTCATTATGTATTGTGGTAGGATTGTAGTTTGGACCTTTTTATTCTTCGATTTTAATTAGAGTTATCCATACGGATTTAATTTGGACATTAACCCATTATCACGTCTATTTTGTTGCAGGGAAACTTGGGCGACGCATACGTTCTTACCACGTCTGGACATCGTCTGGACACAGGAACAACAGGATATGTTCAGCATCATGTTTTGTATGATGAAACTTTTTACGATGCTTTAAAGAAGGGAATGTGTGTAACTTATTTTTCCATTGTCAATAAAATTTCTTCTCTGATTTAGGTGGTGAAAGAAGGGAAATCTGAATGGATTGCTGATGATGGTATCATCATGGAATCCAGAGGAGAAACAAGAGGAATCGGCTGGTGCCTGTATTTTTTTTTTAGAAGCACTGTCGCCTGTACGTAGGCCCGTGAACGGAGCTTTCGATGCTTCATCTAGGCCCGATCGGCCCATGTGATCGATTGGGCTTCTCGACCATGGGCCGAAATAATACGGGTGATGTTGTGTATTGCCTCCCTTTCCAGTCGAGTCCAAAGCCGAAAGAGGAAGGATGGTGATCTGAAAAACAAAATAAAACTGTAAGCACAAGGCATCCATTAATTTGCTCTTACATATTTTTCTTTGTTGTGTTGAGAAGTGAAACATTTGACCAAATATGCAAATATAACATTAGATCGGTGGCCGAATATACTTTTAGTAATAAACTTACGTAGAATTATTATTTTTTTTATATACCTAGTTAAATTTTAAAAATGTTTGACTTCTTAGTAATTAAGGTAGATGTATGTTTATTTGGGAGAGAAAGAGAGGGAGAACATAATAATCACCACAGCAAATGGCATGACAGCGATGATGTTGCGTCTGTTATCAACCAGGGAAAGTGATGGAATGGGACGACGATCGAATCGATGCATCTGGTACCTCTTGGACGCTACTACACCGATCGATCGAGAATGTCGCGTTGCTATCGGCCATCTCAGCTCCCGTGTGAAATCTTAGCCTGGATTCCTCGCCTGATCCTTAGCGCGACGCGACAGCAACCATTGTCGCCGCTTTTCCCTTACAGATCTCCTTCAGGATGGGGGCACCGCCTGCACTTGTTCCTTTCCGTGTCACATAACCATCGGACAGAAACTGAAGCTAGAGACTGACGCTATATATCCGATCCGCTCATTGTGCAGCCGCACTTAACTCCCTGTTCATCACCTGTTGGCTGTTGTTGCTTGACAGTCAGCGCTTGTACGCTACGGCACGGGTCAGTCACACTCAGTGTCCACAATTGCATGCGCCCATGATCCCATGCCGGCCCATGGGCCAGTATGCATGTGTTGGGGCCTTGCGGGGGAGATGTGAAGCACTGAAGCAGCAGCCACAGCAGGCAGCAGCTGCAGTGAAAAGGGCGTCATCGTGGCGCTCGGTGGTGTGCTACAAGCGAAGGGACGAAGCGGCGACGGACCGACCGGCAGGCAACGCCGCCACTGTTGCTATCCCGCGGCGCCTGGGCTCTGCGCTTTCGAATTTCCATGCGCGGGGCATGCAAAAGCCTGCGGTGTGGCGCCCTTGTGTGGCTGTGAGCCTGTGACTGGCTGGCCATGGCAACTGGCAAGCCAGACCAGACAGCCATGCAATGCAGGCGAGGCGCGCGCACAGCTCAAAAGCGAGCGTTTCATGCATGCAATAGAAAAGGGAGGGGAAGGTGCAGCAGTCATGCAGACGCTTATTGGAAGGAGACGCCTGTTGCTCAAGTTGATCAGCCTGCAGGAAAGCAGCGGCGCGCATGCATGCACGCATAGTATGCTCCGCTGCTGCTGCTGAGTTCTGCGCCTGTCCGGCCTGCCTCTGCCCCTGCCCCGGACATCATAGCGATCACCGGTAATGCATGGAGTAACTATGCTATGCATGCATGTCCCGGCACTGTGTATGTGCAAGTGCTTCGCTTAACATGCATGCATGCCATGCCTTCGTCTGATGTTGGAAAAGGGTTCAGTTCCTCCTGCGCCCGGCGGGCCGTACTTCACTGATCGATCACTGGTCATGCTTTGTTCTTTCCTTGTTTCATTCTGAACTTATTTCTATCCCTTGATGAGGATCGGATCCATCCTTGATCTGTTTGACAGCAGTGACTTGGGCACAGCCGACAAGATGCCTTGGGCGGGCACCCTTTTGGCCCCTTCACTAACCTCGCCGTCGACCTTCATCATCCTCGCTAAGGTCTTCCCAGGCCGGTCAACTGAAATCGTACATGTATCTACATGCATAAGGTCAGTGTCATAACATCGTAATCAATTTTGGAGGGGGCTGTTCTAGCTAGTACATGCAGGATCGAGTGCTCGAGTGCTAGAACACACAGCAGACACAGGCTGTCCACAGGATACATACATATTTTTTTTTTAGAATGACACAAGATGCAAATAGGACGCCACAACACGCACGCGCACACTCACCCCTATGAACACACGCACGCAAACCCTACCCCCTATGAAGACTCCGAAGGACCGGCCGGCCGGCGGTCATCTGGAGATTCTTTCGTCTTGCTCTAGCATGCTCCAATAATTTCCTGACGAGGAAAAAGGGTTAATTGATCCGAGAGGACCACGTACTGCTATGGACAGGGCCCACGTGTCAGGTCCAGGCAAGCCTTTGGAAGATGGGCCCACTTCTCCAGCTACGGCCCAAGCGACGGACGTGCCTGCTGGTATGGATCGAGATTGATGGCATCTTCTAGCTTCGAGTAGTTGCCTGCCCGTCTTTCTGATGAACCATCGTTTTCACAGATTTGCGAACAATTTTTCTTTTTATTGCTTCGTCGTCGTCTTCACAAAATCTGACTGCAGATATGATAGATCGGCACCTTTTTGTTACTCGCTCCCGCGCACATCCGCATCCGCGGCAAAATCTTTCTCAACTCTGTGTCAATTTGGTTTTGGGCCGCGGCGCCGCGCCGGCAACAGCCTAGGAGCGCTGAGACACCAGTGTTTCATGAGGAACTTCGTTGTCATTAATGCTTACATAAATGATTCCATTCTTCAAATAAGTGGTAGAGAATAGTGAAACCTTGTGTCACTCTCCTTCCTCAACAAACACCGCCGCTACGCCACAATATTCGCAAAGGTGCTATGTGATGTTCTCCAACCAAGTGGGATCCTTCTGCCTACTCTTGTGGTTGGCTCTCACCTCGCAACGTACCCGCCACCAATGCCCACCTCTCCGGAGAGCACTGGGCTTCCATCCATTGGACCAGCATCAGCACAGGTCAGCGTCTTCATCTTCTCCCAGCTCATTCCCTCGACACAAGTGGATGCAACAATCTTCGGGACATGCTTCAATCGCACCGTCAACAACGACGGTACCGTGTGCGCCCCACAAAGACGAGGACACGCTGTCGGTGAAAGGGGGAGAGATGTCATGACCCAGGAGGGGCCGCCCAAAAGGAGGGCCTAGGGCGTCTTGGCCGCGACGGCCCCGTGCCCGGCCGCCGCCGCCCCGCTGCCGTCGTCATCCAATCTTTATTAAAATAATAGGGAATAAATATTTAGAGAATAAATAGATTGCTTTGTCAAGAGATATTCCAATCTATAAGGAAACCTCCTAGATATTTCTTAAGATGTAAGTCTTCCTGGACTATAAATACAAGGGAGATGTAATCGGTTGGATTTTTAATCGAGAAAAATTAAAGGGATAACACCCAAACAGCTCTTGTCTCTCCAAATCTCTCCTTCTCTCCCTAAACCCTAGCGCACGTGCGCCGCCTCCATCGGCGCCGCCGCCCCCTCATCTGCGCCCGACGCGCCGCCGCCCGCCGGCGCGCTGCCCAAGCGCTGCCCGACGCCACCGCCTCCATCTCCTTCTTCCCGTCTACGATCGCCATCCTCACCACCCGACGATTAGCAATCGGGTGTCAATTCCGCCCAACCTAGTCGGAATCGGCGGTACCGGTATCCGGAGACCGGGGCGATTCCCACCACCGACGGCTTCCGACCACCAACAACGCCAAGATCCGATGGATAACCACAACTACGCCGAGCTCCGGATGGGAATTCGCGAGCTTGCCGATTCCATGAAGGAAATCTGGGCCACCTTCACCGCCCTCTTGAGAAGCTCTATGATCACCGCCCCGACGACGCACAACGACGACACGGCCACGGGCGCCGCCAACATCGCCACGCTGCCATGCCCGCTTCCGACATCAACAAAGATCATCGACAACTACATCGCAGCCATGGAGGCAACTTCAACCTCATCATCGATAAGTACACCAACACTGCCGACGTCTGGCGCCTCCGACGTCATCCTCGCCATCGCCCGCTCTCCCGCCATGGGCGCCACCAACGACGACGTCGCTCTCATAGCGCGCCGCCACGTCACCCCCTCCAAGATATCATCGACGTTGCAAGCAACGAGCACGCCTACCCCAAGGATGCCCCAGCTGCTGCGATCCAGATCAGATCAGAACAAGAGGCCACCACCGACGTCCACCAGCTGCTCGACGAAAAGCCTACCCAACTAGGCCAACGTCATGAGCCTCCAAAGCAATGGTCCGGATAAGTTCCTACAACACCAACAATGTCATCTCTCGACATCGGGAGCATCGGGAACGTCAACGTCACTATGGGCGACAAGGCGGCGTCACCGACGCCGACATCAACGCCGCCGGCGCCGACGACATCGACGTCGCGGGCATCGACATCCCGGGCGACAACGGCACCAAGGACACCAACGCAACGACGCCCCTCCCAAAGGGCGCCACCATCGACCACGACGCCTTCAACATCACCATGCCTACCATCGGCGACACCGACGTCACCCACACCGGACGCCGCCAAAGGAGGGTACAACGACACCTCCCGGGCGCCAACAACATAGACAACGACGACGCTACCATGGGCGCCATGATCGTCAACGACACCCTCAAGAACGCCAGTGCAAATGATGATCCTCCCATTGGCGCCAACGACGTCACCCCCGACGTCCTCGTCATCACCATGCTCGCCACCGACAACATCGACTCCAAGGACAACGACTTCAACACTAGCACCCGAACATCCGGGGACGACATCCCGACACCTATGCCAACGTCAAGGGAAACGTCGATGCCCCAAAGGGCGCCTCCAACGGTGATGACGCCCCTCCAATGGCGCCACCGCCGTCTCTCCCGAGCCACGACACAAGTTCCGGCATCACCGATTCCACTTGCGGTATAACGCCAACATTGGCAACCAGGGGCGTTTCCCCATGGGCGCTACTACGGATAAGAACACCGACGCTTCCCGGGCGCCACCGACGCGACGGTCGTTCAATCTCCGCCATACGTCGACAACAATCTCCTACACCTGCCGGACATCCTCCCGACATCAACAATGGTGGAGAACACCATCAAGCGAAGCTACAGATCCAAAGAAAGGCACCCCCAAAGACCACGTCGACGGATCACCAGCCGAATAAATACATGAGGTATGCCGCTATCCAGTTGATCCAAGCAGTACTTCCTTGGTCCATCTCCATACCAAGCACGACAATAAGGGAGGACTGGGGCACTTCCACACGGTGTCTCCCTCGCTGCTTCAAGCTGCCCATCTACGGCGACCTCACCAGCAACCTCGCGCCAATACGAATGGACGAGGACTCGTACGACTACATCAGTACCTTTCGGTTCGTCAACACCATGGACGACTGGGCTATGACAGCCCGACTCACTCGAGGGCCGATCCAGCTGGCTCCCTCATTCCTCGACGACAGCAACGCCCAGTACGACTACACCAACAAGCTCTACAACAAGCTTTGGGCTATGATGCACCGGGAGGCGCCCTATACAGACTCTTGTCTCTCCAGCTCTCTCCTTCTCTCCCTAAACCCTAGCGCACGTGCACCCCTCCATCGGCGCCGCCGCCCTCCCTCGCCCCTCACCGCCCGCCCGCCGCCCGGCGCGGCCAGCGCCCGCTGCCCGACGCCCACCCTCCATCTCCTTCTTCCCGTCTCGATCGCCATCCTCACCACCCGACGATCAACAATCGGTGTCAATTCCGCCCAATCTAGTCGGAATCGACACTTCGGGTAACCAACCGAACCCAACATTTTTTGGCACTCTAATATTTTCATTGATGCACTTTGGTTAAAACACTATTTGTATACAACAATGCTTACATAAATGACTGGGGATACTCCCTTCGTATAGGGAAAAAAAGTCGTTTAGGACAGAGATACGGTCTCAAAGCACAACTTTGATTTCTTTTTTTCCATAAAAATATTTATTGGAAAGTTAATTTTTAAGACAAATCTATTTATATGATTTTCATATTTCCAAACTCGTTGACTTAAAAGCTATTCATGATTTATATTCCCAATGTTTGACCCAAACTTTGTCTAAAACAACTTATTTTTCCTATACGGATGGAGTATATATATATAGAGAGAGAGGAAAGAGGTAATTTCTAATAGATTCGGACCCCACACAAATGCAACCATTGTTGTTGATGATCTAAAGATAGTCCCAAGTTCCCAACTCAAAAGGCTATAATAAATTCTATGGCCGTCATTAATTAGGATGTCAACTTAACAAAGTGGTGATGCGGCATTTGAATTGAAAAATAGAGAGAAGAAAATGGTTCTTTTTATAAGAAACTACTGTATGTCTAAACAAGATAGAAAGGGAAGCAACAGGGATGCTATATATAGGAAGAGAATATAGGCGAGCATGTCCAAGAGAATTGCTATCAAATATATGTTGTTACTATTTATAACTAAAACTCTGGAAAACTAGCCTCAAACCAAATAGTAGTTCCATTTATAGAGAGTTGGTAATCATGGAAAGAGAGTTTCATCTCATGAACTTATTTATTTTTCTCTTCTTAAAAGCAGTGCCACATCATTAAAAGTGCTTATTATATGGCAACTCTTTAATTAAATGCAAATAAAGCTATCATATCTTCTAGCAAAACCCATGATTCTAAGGTTTCAAATTTATTATGAACTTCTTGCTCCGTTCACAAGTGCACACTTGGGCTACCAATTTTTTAATATGTCATGGTGCCGGTTTAAAGATCCAACCTGAGTTTTATGCATTGTGACCGGAGTAACAGGCAACGTCACATCATTAATTTCACGTCATTTTATAGGAACAAGGTCGAGTTGTTGATACACTGCGAATGCTCTTAGTGTCGTGCAACTTTGTCCACTACCATCCTCGATCAGCAACCACTAGCTCCCCGGCCGAGACCTGGAGGCCTGCGAAATGTTTTTTTAGAGTTCAAGGGCCACAGCCCCGGCCTTTCAAATTTCATTAAAAGACCAAACGTTTACAACACAGGTTCTCAAAATCCAGATATGCCAACTGCCCTCCAGGACAAGTTGGAGCACAAAATACCAGAGCATAAGAAAACAACAAAGTACTGACTAAGCCTTATTACATGAAAAGCGCATCTATTTCGAGTCTTCGACCCACTGGAGCTTTCATTGCCTCTTCACCATCAGTTGAAAATTGAGTCACCACTGGATGCACCGTTGTGACAGAACCTCCTAATTACTGGGCCCACCTGCACCTGTCTTTGTCCCAAAGACTTCTGACAGCTGTGCAGATGCACCCAATAACTTAAGAAGCCTGTCGGGTGTCATCGGAAACCCCGATTACACCACTCATACCAGGATCAACAAAGGAGTAGCTACAACATTACAATATTTGTTACAAAAATATAGATCAGAGTGCGGAAGAATAATAACATAATTTTACAAAATATGAGCAAGTTACTTTTGAGTAGACTTAACTTAATTTGCGGAAGCTGAGGGAAACTAGAAGAAACCAGATCATGTCGAGCCCACCGACATAACCTTGGTTAACATCACGAGTCAGCACCTGCAACAAGGGTTAACAAACCCTGAGTACACAATGTACTCCGCAAGACTTACCCGACAAAAAGAAAAGACTCCAAGGATATGCTGGCTTAAGGGAAGTAGAGCTAGAAAAGGGAAGTTTGCAGAAAAGCTTACTACAAGTGGATCCTTACCTTCAATATTTTTAGCATCAATTTTGTTGGAACATAAATAAGCTAGATTTGCACCTGTTCTATCTCAAACACTTTTTAAGCAACACATCTCAACTTATCTCTGCATCTCTTTTTCCTTGCAAAACCATGAGTAACCTTGTTTCTTCAATTACTACGATGAAAGGACGTAAGAACGGGTCTCCATATCCGAGAAAACGGCGATTCGCGAATCGATTCAAAACCCAGTTGGGGATCCCTAACCACACGACATATGTAGTACCCAAACTTGCATATATCAACCTTTTCTCAGATTTGTCCAAAACGGGAACGAGGCCTGCGCCACCCGAGAATACCGTACACCTCCAATCCGGGACTTTAACCCACGAGGGTAACATGTACTCCCGCCATCTCTCCACTCCCGGTCGCGTGGTTGCCATTCCCCGATTTGGCTCCACCGAGATCCGGCTTACCGGGTATGTGGCTAGTTAGGGTCGACTGATGCGGGGTGACAACCGGCCCGTGCCTTTGCCGGAAGGCCTCGGGCGTACTTGCGTTCAAAAAGTCCCGAACTTAACAATCCAAACAACGGGCGGTCCTTAAACGACCAACACGGGACAAGCACGGCTAGGTATCCCGCCGGCTTTCAACCTACGTCCCGTCCGATCTCAAATTCACTACTACCATATTTATCCTCATGAACCACCATCGTGGTGTTCTCTTTTTCCAAAGCCGGGAGGAACAAAGATAAAACCTATATCTCGCGAATGATGAAACCATCACTTTCGACTTCTACCGAAGTCTAGGCATTACTAAGCATAAAAGATCGACCTACATATACTAGTGGGATAAATTCGGAATAACGTAGATCAAGGTAATCATGCAACAACGGTATCAACCAACTCCTACTAACTTAATGCACATTACACTAGACTTAAGGTGATTAAAGTATTTATAAAAGCAAGGGGTTTATGCTCGGGGCTTGCCTGCTTTGCGAGGAAAGTTAGACTCCAAAACTGGATCACCGAAATTAATCTTGACACCAACACCTCGGGTGGATGCACCTTCTCCAAAGCTTGATCATCGTGAACCATATCACTCTCTCGTTTACTACACGTAAATGATGATGCATGCTTTAGCATGATGAAGTATAAACATGATGCTCGGTGAATGCATGAAATGATAAACATCTTGAGTACAACTTTCCTTCACGATAAAGTTGCAACCCAACAAAACCAACTTGTTGAACTACTCAAGATATCATCACCATTGCCTAAGGAGTTCTCAAGGACCACTTGATTGTGATATGATCCAAGATTCACAAAACAACCCAAAAGTCACACAAAAACCTAATCTATTTAACACTAAACAATTTTAAACCACATAAAAATAATAGGGCTTAAGATAGAAAATAATTTAAACATGTCAAAATGACTCAAAACTTGTTGTACAGCTAGATCATAGCATAAAACAGCACCAAATAAATTTTCATGATTTTTGAATAAATATTCTATTTTCTAAAAATCATGGAAGATGCATTTTTCAATTAAAATTTGTATTTTTAAAATATGCAAGAACTACTCAAAACTCAAGTTTCAAAATTTTCATGGGTAGACATACTCATAGGAAGACTCTACAAAAATTTTCAGAATTTATAAGCAAGAATTTGAATTTATATGAAAATAACAAAATCAGCCACTATTCAAACATTACTAAATTAACAAAACATTTCTTAAAAAGAAAAGGGCCATCGGGCCTAATCTGCCCAACGCTATGCGCGGCCCTGGTCCAACAGATGATAGGCCGCCCCAGAGGAATAGTAACAGCCGGCCCAAATCAGCTGTTAAAGCTTGGCCCGGCGGTTTTGCAAAAGAGACCACGGCCCTATTTTCTAATTACAAATCTACGAGAACATACTATTTACATGAGTCATAGACTTTTCACTTAGCCCCCCTGACAAAACCTAAACTACAGTCTTGGGGAGCCGGGGCGTCGGCCCGCGCTGACCCGGCGTCGTCGGCCGGTTGACCGTCAGCAACTCGCCGACGGTGAGGTTTTCGATGGCCGGACCGCCTCCTATCTACTCCCCTTGACTCCGGCGCGCGATGACCCCCAAAACCCTACACCTAAGACACCGGGCACCACCACCCGTCGGACATGGCGGCACGGCGGCGCGGGTGTGCGGCGGCGGAGCTCACCGGGCTCTTCCGGGCGACGACGAGCATGGCAAAGCAAACAACGCACCTAGTCGACCATTTCCCCTAACTAATCGAACCAAAGCCGGTCCCTATCGACGACACGCCATGCGCCGCGGCGGTGGCAAGACCAAGCTCACCGGGCGACAGCGTTCGGCGGTTGAGGTACGGGAAACGAAAAACGATGGCATAAACGCGGTCGGGAGCTCACCACCGAACACGGTGCTCGCCTTGGTTTTGGACGGAGGCGAGGCGGGAATATGCTCGCGACGGCGACAGCGGCGGTGGCGGCGCCGACCGTGGCAACGACGACGTTCCGGCGTGTCCAATGCTCGACTGCCAAAACAAGTGAGCCGATCATGATCACCACGTCAAGGAGAGTCAAGGGATCAAGATGGTTTTTGACGAGACTCACTAGAACCCGGCCGGCGACGGTGAAGTGATGCACGGCGGCGCCGCTGCTGCCGCCCTCGAGAGAAGAAGGCGGTGCGCCGGCCGATTTTGACGCAATTTTGACAACGTGAGCGGGTGCAACTGGAACGCAAGAAGGTTGCGGATTTGATGGTGTGCTCAATTTGGTCGGGTGGAGCTCGACGGCAGCTACGTGGCACGGCGAGCGGAGGTGATTGCCGGCGGCGTAGAAGGGAAAAGAAGAAGAAAAGAAGGCGGCGACGTCGGGCTTCTATGACGACCAGGCAAACACAAGAAGGACACGGGGCGAGGAACTCTCCAAATAGCGGGCATGAGTCGGCGGTGACCGGCAAGGAGGCATGGGCGGCGGGACACGGCGACGATGAGGAAAGAGAGGGAAGAAGATAGGATGACGTCAGCCGGCACTGTAGCTCACCCTCCTTTTGCTGAATTTGATCAAATTCTCCCCAAATTTGAACCCGATCTTCAAAAACTCCAAAAAGTGACTTAGACTAATTTTTCAAGATCTACAAACTAGCTTTTGGAAGTTTTTACAAATTTTGCTTAGATTTTGAAATATGGTTTTTAAATCAAAAGGGACAAAACCCTAATTTTGGTATTTTCAAAATTACTCTAAATTTTTGAACTAAACTTTGAAAACTCAAAATACCAACTTTGTTCAATTTTGAAAACTCTACCATTTCACTTTAATAACCATACCCAAATTCTTTATAAATTTTGAATAAAAGAAAAGGGGTAAAAAAGAAAGAATAGAAATTAGGGTTTTTCGAAGCTCAATTCAAATTTGAATTTGATTCAAATTTCAGATTCCCAACCTATTCTATCCAACCCTCACATAACAACACACTTAGAATCAAAAACATAAAATAAACTTAATTTTGTCCAAACCAAGACTTAACCGGTAAGTAACACCTGGGGTGTTACAGCCTTTCCCCCTTAACAGAATCTCGTCCCCGAGATTCAACGAGAACGAGAACGAGAAGGGGAGAGAACGATTAACATACACAGATCTAAAAGCACACCGGAGAGAAATACATGACTTTGAAAACTAAACCACTCGGATCTAGAACAACACGGCTAAGAGCACGGACGACAACTAAGCGCCTAATCAAACAAAATCGATAAGCGAGGGGCAATGAAGGAACAACAGGATAATGATTATCCGTAACATGGCAAAAGACCAACGCACCGAAAACAGGATCGCGGAACACTCGATCATTGCAAGCGCCAAGATGAAAAGCATTCCAAGAACAAAAACTTCAACGAACGCCATATCGGGTAACTCTATGTCCATCCGCTCCTTCCTTCCGGCTTGGTGGCTTTCCAATCTTCCTCACGACGAGAACTGGTGGAGAGAAACAACTCACGAGATCTACTCTGATCTGAAGATAGGAAGGGGAAAGGGGTGTAAGAAATTTTATAGCTTGGTGGGCAGAGATAGGGCACAACACGTCGGGAAGTAGGCCGAGTGGAAGAGCATCACCGGCGGTGCTGGACAAGATTGGCCATGGCACGCTTCTACTGCGCGAACCAAGGTGGGAGAGAGGAAGAGGATGAGAGGAGTGGATTCGCCGGCAAGAAGGCGTGCGAGAGGCCGTTCTAAAAGGCGAGAAGAAGAGGGTCCGGTACGGGGGATCGGCGAAGGCGAGACCGAGAGACGACACGTGCGTGGATAAAGGAGGGGCGCGTGTTGCGCGAGGACGGCGAGTGCAGCACAACGCTGCAGCCACGCACGAGACGGGCACATCGAGACTGCAAACGGAAGAGGGGCCAGGATGCTCACGGCGTTTAGAAGACACGTGGCAGCAACAAGATGCCACAATGATCCTGACCTTCAAAAATGGTTAAACAGTAGTCTCTTATCTACCACTTCTTGTAGTCCAATGTTGATGTCGGTGACTTGCTCTTCAAGGGTCACCTTTTCTTGAAACTTTCGTAAGAAAACTCACAAAGCAAACCGATCCGATATATACGAGTCCTCGGATAGAATATAGATAAAGAGCCAAGGAAGTTTTAAAGATCAAAGAGAAATTGTATGGCATCAGGCTTCTCTATTGAAGAAATGTCTAGGAGGTCCAACAGAGAGACTTGGCATGGTTCCACACGGCACAACATAAGCCGCCGGGGCAAAGATTTACGCATAACATTCTAGTTGAACTAAGGTTCAACCAAAGCACACACAAAGCTTAACAGTTGAAACACAAACAACAATCAACATTAACATCATTTTAGATAACATGGGAAACATCATAAATGCATTACACGAATGCTATAAACAACATATGCAATGCAATGATGCTTACTAATGATGCAACAAAATAATCATGAATGACTGGGATGTGAAGATCTTTTCCCCTTAAAAGAAATCTAATTTACGAATTCCAAGGTGACAAATCCCGTGGGACAAGTAATGGGGAAAGAAAATATGTCAAATATATATTGACTTATAAGAAACTTTATAAAACAATAAAGTTGATATCAAAATTGCAACCAAAAGCAAAAGATGATTGCAACCGATAAGGTTTTCAAATTTCTAGATAAGTATGGATATGGATTTCCAAAAGAGTTTACAAAGAAGGTGAAAACACCTTAATTATGGACTATAGTGAATCATGACCATAGACCCCGACATAAGCGAACGCCTGGCGGTATTTCCTTATGGCCGCAAATTCATAGGAGACCCTGGTTTCGACGCTATTTCCCTGGCCACAGGCCATGGTTCTACCATAAGACACAATTATACAACTCTCGGCCAACTCATGTTGGCTATCAAAGTAAAGAGAAGAGCATGTGTCGAGGTTGGAAGAAGTCGGGGCATGACTCATGCTTGAATTGAAAAATCAAGGAATAATCACGTGCTTTTACATAGAGTTAACATGATAAGGTACAAGCTCCCAAAGATTAGGAACTTATAAAGCAAAGATTATCAAATGGAAGTCCATTAACCAAAAACCCGGTATAGGACGAAATTTAGGATAAACAACTATAAAGAAAAAAATAGTTGTCCGATTAAAAGGAGGAAGATTCAACATTATATGCATAATATGATGCATGCTCGTCCCTATTCGTCTTCACAACGTTAGGAGTACTCTATCTTCATCGTGTTAGCAAGATATAGGGCTTTACATTATATACTATCATCTCGCACCAACGAAATGTTGAAAAGCACTTAGCGTAACATTGTCGGTGAAATTGACTCCCCGTTGTTCTTCAAAAGATGACATGAAGCTTCTTGAAATCTTTTACTTGACTCGTCGGAAAAATCTTCATTAAAGCTTCCAAAGAAGCATAAGGAAAGAAAGAAGATCATTTTTAAGTTGTTACTTTCAAAAACTTTTAGATTACAAAATCATTTTGAAGTTTTCAAAAGTAATATTGTAGCCGGTCCCGAGTATGAGCTCGATACCATTCTCGTGACGTAACCTCCTAATTCATCGGGCCCACCCGCACTGCTTTGTCCCAAAGACTTCTCGAAACCGTGCGTATGCACCCAATAACTTAAGAAGCTGTCGGGTGTCATCGAAAACCCCGATTACACCACTCATACCGTGATCAACAAAGGAGTAGCTACAACATTACAATATTTGTTACAAAAATATAGATCGAGTGCGGAAGAATAATAACATAATTTTACAAAATATGAGCAAGTTACTTTTGAGTAGACTTAACTTAATTTGCGGAAGCCGAGGGAAACTAGAAGAAACCGGATCATGTCGAGCCCACCGACATAACCTTGGTTAACATCACGAGTCAAGACTGCAACAAGGGTTAACAAACCCCGAGTACACAATGTACTCCGCAAGACTTACCCGACAAAAAGAAAAGACTCTAAGGATATCTTTGGCTTAAGGGAAGTAGAGCTAGAAAAGGGAAGTTTGCGTAAAAAAAGCTTACTACAAGTGGATCCTTACCTTCAATATTTTTAGCATCAATTTTGTTGGAACATAAATAAGCTAGATTTGCACCTGTTCTATCTCAAACACTTTTTAAGCAACACATCTCAACTTATCTCTGCATCTCTTTTTCCTTGCAAAACCATGAGTAACCTTGTTTCTTCAATTACTACGATGAAAGGACAGAAGAACGGGTCTCCATATCCGAGAAGCAACGGCGATTCGCGAATCGATTCAAAACCCAGCTGGGGATCCCTAACCACACGACATATGTAGTACCCAAACTTGCATATATCAACCTTTTCTCAGATTTGTCCAAAACGAGAACGAGGCCTGCGCCACCCGAGAATACCGTACACCTCCAATCCGGGACTTTAACCCACGAGGGTAACATGTACTCCCGCCATCTCTCCACTCCCAAAGGCGTGGTTGCCATTCCCCGATTTGGCTCCACCGAGATCCGCTTTACCGGAGTATGGGCTAGTTAGGGTCGACCGATCCGGGGTGACAACCAGACGGCCGTGCCTTTGCCGTTTGCGAGAGGCCTCGGGCGTACTTATGTTCAAAAAGTCCCGAACTTAACAATCCAAACAACGGACGGTCCTTAACCAACAACACGGGACAAGCACGGCTAGGTATCCCGCCGGCTTTCAACCTACGTCCCGTCCGATCTCAAATTCACTACTACCATATTTATCCTCATGAACCACCATCGGGGTGTTCTCTTTTTCCAAAGCCGGGAGGAACAAAGATAAAACCTATATCTCGCGAATGATGAAACCATCACTTTCGACTTCTACCAAGTCTAGGCATTACTAAGCATAAAAGATCGACCTACATATACTAGTGGGATAAATTCGAATAATCTGAGATCAAGGTAATCATGCAACAACGGTATCAACCAACTCCTACTAACTTAATGCACATTACACTAGACTTAAGGTGATTAAAGTATTTATAAACAGAGAAGGGTTTATGCTCCGGGGCTTGCCTGCTTTGCGAGGAAAGTTAGACTCCAAAACCGGATCACCGAAATTAATCTTGACACCAACACCTCGGTGGATGCACCTTCTCCAAAGCTTGATCATCGTGAACCATATCACTCTCTCGTTTACTACACGTAAATGATGATGCATGCTTTAGCATGATGAAGTATAAACATGATGCTCGGTGAATGCATGAAATGATAAACATCTTGAGTACAACTTTCCTTCACGATAAAGTTGCAACCCAACAAAACCAACTTGTTGAACTACTCAAGATATCATCACCATTGCCTAAGGAGTTCTCAAGGACCACTTGATTGTGATATGATCCAAGATTCACAAAACAACCCAAAAGTCACACAAAAAACCTAATCTATTTAACACTAAACAATTTTAAACCACATAAAAAATAATAGGGCTTAAGATAGAAAATAATTTAAACATGTCAAAATGACTCAAAACTTGTTGTACAGCTAGATCATAGCATAAAAAACAGCACCAAATAAATTTTCATGATTTTTGAATAAATATTCTATTTTCTAAAAATCATGGAAGATGCATTTTTTCAATTAAAATTTGTATTTTTAAAATATGCAAGAACTACTCAAAACTCAAGTTTCAAAATTTTCATGGGTAGACATACTCATAGGAAGACTCTACAAAATTTTCAGAATTTATAAGCAAGAATTTGAATTTATATGAAAATAACAAAATCAGCCACTATTCAAACATTACTAAATTAACAAAACATTTCTTAAAAAGAAAAGGGCCATCGGGCCTAATCTGGCCCAACGCTATGCGCGGCCTGGTCCAACAGTGATAGGCCGGCCCAGAGGAATAGTAACAGGCCGGCCCAAATCAGCCTGTTAAAGCTTGGCCTGGCAGTTTTGCAAAAGAGACCCTGTCCTATTTTCTAATTACAAATCTACAGAACATACTATTTACATGAGTCATAGACTTTTCACTTAGCCCCCCTGACAAAACCTAAACTACAGTCTTGGGGAGCCAGGACGTCGGCCCGCGGGCCGACCCGGCGTCGGCGCGGGGCGGTTGACCCGTCGGCAACTTCGCCGACGGTGAGGTTCCGATGACCGGACTGCTCCTATCTACTCCCCTTGACTCCGCGCACACGATGACCCCCAAAACCCTACACCTAAGACACCGGGGCACCACCACCGTCGGACATGGCGGCACGGCGGCGCGGGTGTGCGACGGCGGAGCTCACCGGAGCTCTTTCCGGCGACGACGAGCATGGCAAAGCAAACAACGCACCTAGTCGACCATTTCCCCTAACAATCGAACAAAGCCGGTCCCTATCGACGACACGGCCATGCGCGCGGCCCGTGGCAAGACCAGCTCACCGGCCGACAAGCGCGTTCGGCGGTTGAGGTACGGAAACGAGAAAACGATGGCATAAACGCGGTCGGGGCTCACCTGAACACGGTGCTCGCCTTTGGTTTGGGCGGGAGGCGGGCGGGAATATGCTCGCGACGGCGATAATGGCGGTGGCGGCGCCGACCGGTGGCAACGACGACGTTCCGGCGTGTCCAATGCTCGACCGCCAAAACAAGTGAGTCGATCATGATCACCACGCCAAGGAGAGTCAAGGGATCAAGATGGTTTTTGACGAGACTCACTAGAACCGGCCGCGGCGGTGAAGTGATGCACGGCGGCGCTGCCGCCGCCCCTCGAGAAGAAGGCGGCGGTCGCCGCCGTGCGATTTTGACGAATTTTGACAACGTGAGTGGGTGCAAACTGAACGCAAAGAAGGTTGGCGGATTTGATGGTGTGCTCAATTTGGTCGGGTGGAGCTCGACGGCAGCTACGTGGCACGGCGAAGCGGAGGTGATTGCCGGCGGGCGTAGAAGGGAAAAAGAAGAAGAAAAGAAGGCGGCGGCGTCGGGCTTCTATGACGACCAGGCAAACACAAGAAGGACACGGGGCGAGGAACTCTCCAACGAGCTGGCGGTGACCGGCAAGGAGGCATGGGCGGCGGGACACGGCGACGATGAGGAACAGAGAGGGGAAGAAGATAGGATGACGTCAGCGGCACTGTAGCTCACCCTCCTTTTGCTGAATTTGATCAAATTCTCCCCAAATTTGAACTGATCTTCAAAAACTCCAAAAAGTGACTTAGCCTAATTTTTCAAGATCTACAAACTAGCTTTTGGAAGTTTTTACAAATTTTGCTTAGATTTTGAAATATGGTTTTTAAATCAAAAGGGGACAAAACCCTAATTTTGGTATTTTGAAAATTACTCTAAATTTTTGAACTAAACTTTGAAAACTCAAAATACCAACTTTGTTCAATTTTGAAAACTCTACCATTTCACTTTAATAACCATACCCAAATTCTTTATAAATTTTGAATAAAAGAAAAGGGGGTAAAAGAAAGAATAGAAATTAGGGTTTTCGAAGCTCAATTCAAATTTGAATTTGATTCAAATTTCAGATTCCCAACCTATTCTATCCAACCCTCACATAACAACACACTTAGAATCAAAAACATAAAATAAACTTAATTTTGTCCAAACCAAGACTTAACTGGTAAGTAACACCTGGGGTGTTACAAAATCTTTCCCAAAGATCTTCTTTCATCATCTTCAACTTGTAGTTTGGTCCATTGGGAGCCATAGAACTCTCCCAGCTTCTACCTTGATTTGATTTGCCATGCTTAGGAAAGTATCCTTCTTCTCTCACAGGGCATAGGATGGCGCAGTTCACTAGTAGATTTGCTAACCTCAGAGTAACATTTACATGCCACTTCACCCAAGTCTTTTTTTTTTTTTTTTTTTTTTGAAAAGGAAGATATATTAAGCATCAACACAAGACATCCTCCCCTAATACAAACTGAACTTCGAAGAAAAAAGAAAATTACAATTGAGTCCTCAAGATCCAATCTCATCTTCCTCGTCTCCGATCTCCGGCTCGCCATCGACTCCACCATGACGATCCATGTCCACCTTTGCTTCCGCCAAGAAACACCAAGCATTGGAAAAGCCGCATCATCCATCGCCCGTCACCAAGCGAATCGATTCCCGTTGAAAGAAAATCGGTCAGCCCCTTGGCAAAAGGAAAGAGGAAAAAGAAAATCCGCCGCCGCCCGCCCGGGACCAACGACCGAAAACATCCACCGCCGCCAAGAAACCCAAAGAAACGAGGAAGAACCACAAACCCATGAGGATTACCGAAGAGCTCACATACCGACACCAATTATTCGTCGCACAGAAGCACGCCGCATCCACCGGTACCCAGAAACTTTATGTGCCGTGCCGGTGACGATGCCACCGTCGGAACCCTAAACTCCATCAAACATGGAGAGACACTAACCCTAAGAACTCGATCTAATAGGAAAAACTTATGGAAAAAACAATGGATCCCCACTCCCTTCGCCTCCAGGCGAGGATGCCTGAGGGGAAGGGAGGGGACCAACGCCGGTAGGGAGTGGCGGTGGCGGCTGCCCTAGGCTTCTCTCGGTACAAGCGGAACGATGTACACTTCACCCAAGTCTTTGAAAGCACAAATCATTTCTTAATTTCCACAGAGACCAAATAACTGTTGAGGATATCATATTAGCAAGGCAAAATTTTTATTACTTAACCAACAATTCCCTACTTGTAACAAACTTTCACCTATCTGATATCCCATAACAGCAGAAACTATTTTCCAAAGACTGTTTAGCAATAGCACACTCAAAAAAGAGATGGTGAACAATTTCCTTCTCGAACAACAAAACAAGCAAGTTTCATCATCAATTTTCCTCCTCTTGGCTAAGTTATTTCTAGTTAGAACTCTATTATTCATAACTAGCAGGAAGAAGTGAACTCTAGGAGGAATTTTCAATTTCCATACAGTTGGTACATGTACTGTTTCAATACCCCAAAAATTTATAACCTTGTATAAAGATTGATAAGAGTATATCCCCTCGTGGATTTAAACTCCCATATCATCATCTTCTAAACTAGACATGGGTATCGAAGCAATAAGTTCAATGATTTCCGGCCAGTCTTGATAATCGATCATTGGTCACAAATCCTTCTAAATGTACATTTAAGAGTTGACCCATCCCACAGTGTCGCAATAGATTTGCCTTTTCATTGACTATTCTATACAAAGGGTAAAACCCAAACAGCCAAGCTAGAAGAACCCAACCAATTGTCTTCCCAAAACTTGACCTTTTTATCATTGCCTACTTTCCATCTCGTACCCTAACTTGGCCACTTGGGGGTGCCCATATGAAACTTTTGAAAAGCTAGAGGCCCCCCGTAATACTAGTATGTAGAATATTAGGTTTATCGGTCCTATATTTGTACTCAACTAATTATTTCCAAAGTTTATCCCTATCTAAGTTATATCTCTTAATCCAAGATGCCATTAGGCTAATGTCCAGATCCCTAAGGTTGGGCGGACCCAAACCTCCATATTCTTTTCTCATAGAGACTAAGTTCCAATTAGCTAAATGATAATGATGGCTATCTACGAGTCATTCCTCTAAAATTACCCATATGAGAGTTGAGGATTTCTAGAGCCCACTTAGGGAATTTAATAAAAGACGAAAAGATAAATAGGAATACTGGCAAGACAAGTTTTAAGCAACATAGCTCTAGCTGCTAAAGACAAAAATCTACCTCTCAAGTAGCCACTTTTTTCTAATCTTATCCACTAAAGGTTGTAGGTCTTCTCTAGTTAATTTCTCATAATGTAGAGGAACACCTAGATATTTAATAGGGAAATTTTCTAAAGGACAGGGAAAGAATATGAGCAAAATTATGAGCTTCTACTTCCTCTAGGTTTAAGGGAACTAATTCACTTTTATGAAAATTTACTCTCATCCCAAAAATCTGTTCATACCACTTTTTCAAAAATCTTATCCACTAAGGGTTGTAGGTCTTCTCTGATTAATTTCTCATAATATAGAGGAACACCTAGATATTTAATAGGAAATTTTCTAAAGGACGAGGAAAGAATATGAGCAAAATTATGAGCTTATACTTCCTCCGTGTTAAGGGAACTAATTCACTTTTATGAAAATTTATTCTCATCCCGAAAAATCTGTTCATATCTCGCAAAGTCATACCACATAAGGCCCGTGAAATGTAGTACACTTGGTAAATGAAATACACAAGCCGTACTCGTAGCTAATCGAATAACGGTGCTCCATCCGTCTTATAATTTTAGTTTAAACCCAAGTTAAATTAGAATATAAAATATAATTAACTAAATTTACGTAAAATGGTACAAACATGCATGTATGGAAATTGTAGTGTCAAAATGTTTTTATTCGCGTGATTAATCTACGAACATATGGTTGATTTAAATCAAATGTGTTTAGTTATGTGATTAAGTGATTGTCAACAAATAATATTTTACTTCTATTATCCTTTATTCTTTATGCTTCGGCTATGTTCACGGCACACGTGGAGTGTGTCGAAGACGTATCTCTTGGTTCGCGGTTGTACAAATGCGGCTCGGAGATGGTAGCCGACGACGAGGTGAAGCGGCCAAGGAGGACGTGTTGGGCCGACGGACCGTGGAAGTGAAGGACGGACGTGAGGCTTGCACCAAGGGACCGGATCGATGGGTGGCTAGCCATGGTGGCTAACATCCGGGACATCGACGAATGTAAGAGGACGTGGCGGGACCATGTCTACCGGTCAAAGACGGCGAGCGCGCAAGCGAGCGAGCGGCTTGATGACTTGGCGACTCGGGCAAAAAAAACCGGTGGCATGCGTCGGAGGTTTGGTGGTTTGGACCTCAAAACCACCAACCCAGATTCGTGGTTTGGGCCTCAAAACCACGGGCACGGGTTTGGTGGTTTGGGCCTTAAAACCATCGGTGGCGGTTTTGTGGGCTTAGGCCTCAAAACCCGAGCGGATATTCCGATGGATGGAAGGACGACACGTGGCGGCTTCTAGGAGATTACGTGGAGTAATGCTACAGATGAGGAGGCACGGTGGTCGTAGGTTTAGAAGATATCCAAGTCTGACTATTATGCCCCTGACTAAGTGGTTTCGACAATTATATCAGTAGGGATAGGATGGTCATTGTGACCAAGACTATAAATAGAGAGGACAATCCTCCATCTCAAGTTGCCTCTCCGGTTTCCAGTTTACATTAGGGTTTCCCAGTCTATAGTTTCTCTGAGTGGGAGAGATCCATACAACTATTTTGTGAATTGTTCATACGAAGCACACCCCTCGTGTGTGCATGCCCTCCTCAGGCTTTTGGGGTCGATCGTTTCACCCGTGTTGTGATTTTGCTCGAGTTTTTGTGTTCTATTTTTATAGCCTTTTTCTCTTCCCCTCTTATAGTGCTCGATTCTTCGTTTGTGGTCCGTTTCGTGATTCTTGTTCTGCCGCAATTGCTTTCACGACCAAGAATCTAAGTGATTCACCAAACGAATTTGGTTGAATCCTCTTGTGTCCACTGATTCAAGCGATTTTGTGTTCTTTGTCATTCTGGTTAGGGTTTGAGCGTTCGGCTGGCGGCACCTGGCGCGCTTAAGCTCTGGGCGATGGCCCTCGCCGCCCTAGGGGTAGGCTGGGTACCTAGGCTCGCCTAGTTGTTGCTTGATGAAAGGCGGCCTGATCCGCCATGGCGAGGGACGCGTGGGGGGCGGCGCGGAGGTCAGCGGCGATGGGAGCATATGAGGCGGGTGTGTGCGGCGGCGAGGAGGAGGCAGCGGACGGAGACCCAAGGGCTGCGGAAGAGGCCTGAATGGCGGGGGTAGAGGAGGCGGGCGGTGATGCAGGGCGAACGAGGGGAGGGAAGGCATCCGGGGAGAGGATAGGCCCACTAGTCCCCTGTTTTTCTTTTTGTTTTAGAGGTATATATGATGTATATGGCAAGGTATATGTATGTAGATGGCACCGCCTAGGAAAACGCCTAGGAGCTCCTAGGCTCCGCTTACTCCTGACTAGGCTCTAGGTTGTAGGTCACTGCCTAGATTCCGCCTAGCGCCTAGCTGAACAAGGGACTTTCTCTCGATTTGCTCCGGGAGATCCAAAATTTTCAAGGGGGGAAATGGTCACCCATCATCTGGACTTAATTTTTTGACCTAGGATCGAGATATGTTTGAGTTTGATTCGAGTTTTGGTGTGAGAACCGCCGGCGCGCCGCTGTTCGGCTGTTTTTCAACAGCGCGGACAAATCCCGGCTCCTAGGTGCGATACAGTCCACCGTCGGGCTCAGTCGTCATCCGAAAGCTCGACGTTGCTTTTCTCTTTGCCACGTGGATCCTAGACGGTCCAACCTCTCCGTCCGAACAGTCCGGACCTTCCCGGCAACAAGCACCAGCAGGGGTGCAGTGAAGTTCATTTTCAAGTTTTTCAACTGCGGACAGTCTAGGCTCTACCGCGGACAGTCCGACATTGATTTCTCGGCCACTTCTAGTAGGGTCTTTTTTCAGTTTGTTTTTGGAATTTGAGCCGACGGACAGTCGGGATCCATATCACGGACAGTCCGGGGTTCCAAAAATTTCGTCGACTTGCGTGGTGAGCTGTTTTTCCTTGGGTCCGGCCAAGTCGTTCTATTTCCGGTTGATCCGCTGTGCATCTAGAACATCCTCTAGCGCATCCACCTAGTTACCTAGGTCGTGATCTTCCGGTGCGCGTGTGTGGTTTGCTTTTGAGGGGAGGTGAGAGCTATAAGTTCGACAATTCGAAAGAATTTTTCAAGGCTCCTATTCAACCCCCTCCCCCACTAGTCGCCTTTTTGGTCCTTCATAATCTAATTATATATTTTTTTAATTTATATGTGAACACATGTTGGATATGTGCCCATGTGTTAAGACTATTTAACCATTGTGCAACATAATCTTTTGTCTTGTGATGTGTAGGTGTCAATATTGAGATGGCGGAGGACAGACCATGGACAGTTAGGACTTGGTGACACCAACAAGCAAGTTTACATGTGGAGATCGATGGCCTAGAAGGAAAATTCTAGAAAAAATATCTAAACCTAACCGACCAAGTGGTCACGTCGACTAGCAAGTGTATATGTGGGGATAGGTCTATTTTTGGCGCCTCCCTAAATTCATTTAGGGAGGCCATTATTTATTGGTCGCCTTGGTAAACAAAGTCATCGCCTCGATAAATCAATTTTATGTGATGGTCTTTTTGTTACCTTGGTAAATAAAATGATTACCTCGCTAATCACTAGACATTAACCAAGTCATTCAAATTTTGTGAACGCCTCGTTTAATAAAAGGGCACCACCTCATAAAATCATTTATGTAGTAGTGATCATCGGAGGGCTTGTGTTGAGGCTTAAGCTTTCGATAAAGGGTTCGTGGCCATATGATGTAAGGAACTCAACTGGTACCGGCACATGGGGTTAAGTGGTTTAGGGAAAATATCTATAGACAATTTTGAAATTTATCATAGGCTTATAAATAAGGACAGAGGCTTCCCAAGACATCCATCCTTCCCACTATAGTCATTTGCATGTACTAGCCAAGGTTATACTATTTGGAGAGTCAGTTGTAGAGAAGGGGTGATTATCTTGTGCGACTAGTTCTTATCTATAACAAAGGGCATAAAGGGTGGAGGGGTAGAATTGGTCTTTTGAACTAAATTCTCTTCTTCTCTCTTTTGTGAGACTTCTATTGATTTCTTATATCTAAGTTCATGAACCTATTAGAGCTAGTTCCATGCATGCTATAACTGTTCGTAAGTGTTTCACTTGTGAATGTCTAAAGACAATAAAATAGAATGAATCTCTTACAACTAAAAAAGGGAATGTCATCGCTACCACTAATCGGCCTACCCTCCCCGCTCCCAAACGGCCCTCCATGCAAAACACCCGGCGCCGCTCCCGAGCTGCCTTGCTAATCATTAATACGAGGCCACGATCCATTTGCTAGTTCCTCCACAAAACATGCAAATCCAAGTCTATCGCTAATCGTCTCTGCCTTTCTCAAGGCCATGATTGACGCCCGACACGAAAAGCCCCACCCCCGCGCACCTGCTCTCGCTCAGCTTTGGCGGCATCAGCAACCACATTGCCCGCTCTCTCTCATGGCCTCCTAAGTCCTATGGTGGCGGCGATCCTGCTCTAGCTTCCCTACCTCCATCCCGTCATCCTCCATCTCATCCCCTCCCAAATCTCCCCTCATCCTTTTCCCCACCTCCACGTCAATCCATTGTTTTTCCCTTGCTAGGGTTCAGACGATTGCGGTCCCGTCATCCTCCATCTCATCCCTCCCAAATCTCCCCTCATCCTTTTCCCCACCTCCACGTCAATCCATTGTTTTCCCCTTGATAGGGTTCAGACGACTGCGGTGGTGACGCGGGCGGCGAGGCCGCCTCCCACGTCAACGCCAGCACCGATGCTAGGTTGGCACGCTTGGCGCAAGCTTCATCCCGTGCCATCGCCGGCGCGTCTTCCTCTCTTCGGTCTCGATTAGTGTGACTTCATTACCGTGGCCCACCGCGACG